>CM029546.1:3416612-3499112 GCA_017141385.1 Sogatella furcifera | reverse complement strand
GCGATTGTGTAAATCTGACCCAAATCTCAGAAATGGCGATCAAGAATCGCAAAACTGACAAAACATAGCACAAGTGGTGAATTTGTGATTATTAGTATTGCACATTCCTCCTGAAACACGCTGTATATTCTCATGCCGTATTCGATGGGGAGTTCCAAAAGGAAGTTACACCGGCACCATAACCTTTATTTCCGTCGAAGGGAATTATGGTATTTCTTGATATGATACACTGAGATTTGAATTTTAAAAAGTTCTTCCAAATCAAGAAGTTGTAAATAATTGGTGGAGATCTGAGTTTATTCTATGACTTAGAAATTTCCTTTGACAGGTCATTTCGGTATGCCTCGATATTGTTTCTGAAATCAGAACAGACAAATTTAATGCGAATCAGGCATTTAGTATAGTTATCAATTCTCTTTTCAAAGAATTTACTATTGAAGATATCACCCTACTTACATCCTCAGCTACATTCTGTCCAAGCAAAGAAGACCCTCTGAAAAGATAGGAAAACGACTCAAGCTCGGTCAATGTTTGTTCGGAAATTATCAATTTGATATCAAAATTTATGAAACAATTTAATCTACAGTTTAGGCTATATTTATAATTCTTAAACTAATATTGACCAAGCTGGAGTCATTTTCCCATCTTGCCTGAGGGTCTTCTTTGCTTGGACAAAGAGCAGGTGAAAGACGTGGAAAGGAGTCGAACATATTGATCGAAAAAGAAGTGAAAATAAACGGAGAGAAAGAAGTGAGAATAAAGAGAAGAAGTAGAAATAAGAAGAGGAAGAAGTAGAAAACGGTGGGAGGGAGGGGAGTTGAAGGGATCGGCTACTCAAAGTGTGATAAATGCCCGCAGTGTGGCCTGGCTATTGACTGTCCAAGGAAGAAGACATTCTGGCAAGATAGGAAAGTTACTTCATCTCGGTCAATATTGAATCAAAAATTATTAGTTTGGTCTCAAATTGTAAGAAACTTTCTAACCTACAATTTGAAACAGAACTTTCAATTTTATAACCAGTATTGACCGAGATGGAATCATTTTCCCATCTTGCCAGAATGTCTTGTTTGCTTGGACCGACTACTTTGGTCATTTAATCACGCTTCAACTCCAACTGAATATAAATTAAATTTTAAGAGGAGCACCACCAGTCATCATTATCATTATTACCGCTCCGCTTTATATGTGAACCGCTTGCTACACCTTTCTTTTTTCTTGTTCACCCACCTTCTTCTTCATCATGTTCTTCTTCTTCTTCTTCTTCTTCTTCTTCTTCTTCTTCTTCTTCTTCTTCTTCTTCTTCTTCTTCTTCTTCTTCTTTTTCTTCTTCTTCTTCTTCTTCTTCTTCTTCTTCTTGTTCTTGTTCTTCTTCTTCTTCTTTCTTCTTCTTGTTCTTGTTCTTGTCTTCTTCTTCTTCTTCTTCTTCTTCTTCTTCTTCTTCTTCTTCTTCTTCTTCTTCTTCTTCTTCTTCTTCTTCTTCTTCTTCTTCTTCTTCTTCTTGTTCTTGTTCTTGTTCTTGTTCTTGTTCTTGTTCTTGTTCTTGTTCTTGTTCTTGTTCTTGTTCTTGTTCTTGTTCTTCTTCTTGTTCTTCTTCTTGTTCTTGTTCTTGTTCTTGTTCTTGTTCTTGTTCTTGTCTTGTTCTTGTTCTTGTTCTTGTTCTTCTTCTTCTTCTTCTTCTTCTTCTTCTTCTTCTTCTTCTTCTTCTTCTTCTTCTTCTTCTTCTTCTTCTTCTTCTTCTTCTTCTTCTTCTTCTTCTTCTTCTTCTTCTTCTTCTTCTTCTTCTTCTTCTTCTTCTTCTTCTTCTTTTTCTTCATTATCCACTTGGCCCTAAGTCTTCTCACTTTTAGAATGTTCAATGTACTGAATGTTCGTAATAATTGCTCTACTTGGAGCGCTTTTCAGCAGTGCAAAAAACTGCCAAAACACCAAAAATGTTGAAAAGAGCGAATATGACTTTCAAATTTTACTTATTCTTTAAAACTCAACAATTTTTCACTGGCGGCTCGTTCCCACGAAACTGGTGAAGTGCCCGTATCTTTTTCTGCACAGCACTTCACCTGCCTCGTGGGTACGAGCCGCCAGTGCATCTTTTGAAGGATCAACACAGTACATAGAAAGACAGAATAGCATAGTTCAACAAAACATGTAGCTCACAAGTCTTTTCGTGAGCTTCTTGTATTTTATAAGAAAAATGAAAACATTGATTAGGAATGGGAGATTTCACACAGACCATACACTTTCAATAAAAAAGAGGAAATTAAATTTATGGAAATCTATGACATTTATCATAATGGATGAAAAAAGCGTCATTGTTATCATTATAATAGACTAAAATAATAATAACTGTAAAAACAGCACCACTTTCCAATGATTTGCGGAGATTGGGGCCATAACTGAACTTTTGGCTATAGAGAAGCTCATTGAATAATGATTATTATTATCCCTATAGCATAGTCCGTCCAAGCAAAGAAGACATTCTGACAAGATGGGGCAATGACACCTGCTCGGTCAATATTGGTTTAAAAATTATAAATTAAGTCTGAAGTTGTAAGAAACATTCCAATTTATAATTTTAGATCAAATTTATAATTTTTCAACAGATATGGACCGGGGTGTAGTTATTTTGCCATCTTGCCAGAATGTCTTCTTTGCATGGATAAGTTCATAATAGCCACAACAATGGAGCCACAATTGTGTTATCGCCATTCTCAAGATGGAAGTCAAAAGCTGAAGAAAAGAAACAATGGTCGCTTTTTTCGGGGGTGAAATTGAAAAAGTTTTAAAACGATTTTTATGTTTTTGTGTTGCCGGCGCACCAACAATGAGTGTCACCAAAAAAAGGACAGAAAGAGCAGATGGAAGAGAAAAAGTGATTGGTAATAGCGAAAAGGAGGAAAAGGAGATAAAGAAGAAGAAGGGGGAGGAGGAGTAGGAGGAGGAGGAGGAGGAGGGGTAGGAGGAGGAGGACGAGGAGGAGGAGGACGAGAAGGAGGAGGAGGAGAAGGAGGAGGAGGAGAAGGAGAAAAAGAAGATGGAAAAGAATAAGGGGAAGGAGGAGGAGGGGTAGGAGGAGGAGGACGAGGAGGGGAAGAAGGAGGAGGAGGAGCCGAAGAAGTAGTAGAAGAGGAAGAAGAAGAAAAAGAAGAATAAAAAGAGGAAGGACAAGGAGAAGAGTAATAAGAAGGAGAATAGGAAGAAGAAGAAGAAGAAGAAGAAGAAGAAGAAGAAGAAGAAGAAGAAGAAGAAGAAGAAGAAGAAGAAGAAGAAGAAGAAGAAGAAGAAGAAGAAGAAGAAGAAGAAGAAGAAGGAGAGGAGGAGGTGGGAAAGGGGAAGAAGAAGAAGAAGAAGAAGATAAAGAAAAAGAAAAAGAAAGGAAAATTAAAAGGGGAATAAAAAGGAGAAAAGTAAAATAAGAAAGAGAGGAAGAAAAAGAAGAAGGGTGAAGAAGGGGTTGACGAAGGGTGGGAGGGAGAGCACCGGAAGTAGAATCAGAAAGAGATGGAGGAAGAAGAAAAAAAAAGGAATATAGAATTGGAAGAAGAAATGAAGGAATATAATTAGAAGAGGGAGGAAAAAAGATGGAATATACCTAGAAGAGGGAGAAAAAAAGAAGGAATGCAGAAGTAGAAGATGTAGCAAAAATACTACTAAATGTTGAAGTCAGGTAATATGATATAGATTAAGAGAGAGGGAGACAATACGAAGAGAGACAATGGTACAGGAGAGAAATGAGGAAAGAACAAGAGATAATGAAGGAGAAGGAAAGGAGAGCAAGATGAGTGAGAAGAAGTAGAAGAAGAAAATAAGATGAAGGAGGAGAAGTGAATAATAAGCTTGAAACAACAAGAAGATCGTAGGAGAAAGGAGAAGAAAAAGAGAGTGGAAAAAATACAAACTAGATGAACAAGATGAGGAATTATGAGAAAAAGTTGAAATTACAAGATGTGAAGAAGAATAAGATGCAGAAATAATGGGAATAAAGGAGTGGAGCAGAACAACCCCTGTATTGAATAAAAAGCGAGCGGATTTCTGGACCATTGGCGTTTTATTTCCTAACCCAAAATCCGAAAATTATTAATGGAGCTCGGCAATTGAAGATTAGCATCTTCCTGTTTCTTACCCGCTCTCTCACGCCTCAATCTCTCTCTCTTTCTCTCTTTCTCTATTTTTCATCTCCCTTCCCTATCTTCCATAATCCTTCTTATTTCCACCCCTTTTATATCATCATTTCGTACATTTTATAATTTTGAACTTTTTTTCATTAAAGGAATGAACCTTGCATTTTCTAAATTCCTCTCTCCTTATCTCTCTCCATTCTCATTTTTTTCTCTCTATTTTTCTTTCTATTCTCTCTCTTTCTTTCTCTCTATTCCCATTCTATTATCACTCTCTTTCTCTCTATTCTCATACAGTTATATCTCTTCCATTCTCTCTATTCCCATTCCACTCTCTTTCTGTCTATTCTCAGACTGTTATCTCTTATTTTCATCTCTTTCTGTCTATTCTCATGCTGTTATCTCTTTTTCTTTCTCTCTATTCCCTTTCCACTATTTCTCTTTCTTTTTCTCTATTCTCTCTCTTTTTTATCTTTCTCACTCTCATCTCACCCACTATTCTCTATCTCTATCTCTCTCTCTCTCTCTCTCTCTCTCACTCTCTCTCTCTCTCTCTCTCTCTGTTGAAGACATCTCTCTCTTTGAACTACCAATCATTCCCTCTTCCTTCCTCTTCTTCGGCTCCACCCTATCAATAACACTTCTAAATCTTTTCATTTTCCAAATTTGCAAACAAATTTTTTCCACTATGTTATGTCTCACTCTCACATCATGTTTCCCTGTCCCATTGTCTCACTCTTTCTCACAATTTTCCTTCTACTTTAAATTTTCTTCTCATCTACTTTCCTTTTATTCTTTCAATAAATTAATATCTTTTTCGCCATACTCGTATGTAACTCACAACTTTCCAAGCTAGATTTGCGTTTGGAAAATTGCCGTTTACAGGAGAATCAAAGATCAGCTGTTCTGAATGCGGGAATAATCATTTTGATGATTATTAAAGCACTAGTCATCATCACGATGATAATTACAGCACTGAAAATCTAGCCCAGCTCTTTTTTCCAAACTCCGACGTATGAATAAACAAGTTGAACGAGCTGCCATCACAGTTTAGTGCGTGCGTTTGTGCTAGTGTTGTGTTGAGGTTATGTTGGCTTCAGTTAATTTTTTCAGTTGTTTGAGGTTTTAATAAATCCTTCTCAGTCTAGTATGACGAAAAAATGTACATAATTCGTGTGGAAAAGTTTACAAACTCATAATTATTTGCCAAACTTGCGTACCGCTCGTTTGGAGAACATAATTATTCGTTTGTAAAAACGCCTTTTCCACTCATTATGTAATATACTATTTCTCTTTACTTCTATGTTCTGTCTACTGATTTTTTTCAATAAATTTATTCTGTGTCCTGTCCTTCCCTGTCTCATTCTCACATTGATTATTCGTGTTTCATTGTGTTACAATTCTCTTTTGCATAACTCATCTAGAATTTTTCTGCTGAATCTCCTCTTCTTCTTTTTTATTTTTCTACTATTTTTTCTTCTTCTTACATATCTGATGGAGTGTTGTAGCCACCATCTCTTGTGGCCTATGTTGAAATTAACTGCTAATCATGATAATCTTACGCATGAATAAAAAACAGAACTAGCTAATTAATTATTACTTGATTTGCATCTTTGTAACTATTCAGGTATCCCCTGTGAAAGTATTGTTGTGTCGTGTTGTGGAGTGTTGTGTTGTGGTGTTTTGTGTTGTGCAGTGTTGTGTTGCGCTGTGCTGCGTTGCGTTATGTTGTGTTGTGCACTGTTGTATTCTGTTATGTTTTGTTGTGTTGGGCGTTGCGTTGCATTGTGTTGCCTTACGTAGCATTACAAAGTGCTGTGTTGTGTTGTGTTACATTGTGTTGTGTTGTATTGTGTTGCGCCTTGTTGCGTTGTGTTGTGCTGCTCTGAATTGTGTTACGTTATGTTGTGCTGTGATGCATTACGTTTTGTTTTTGTTGTGATATATTGTCTTGTGTTTTGTTGTGTTCTATTTTGATGTGTTGTGATGTGTTGTGTTGTGTTGTGTTATGTTGTGCTGTGCTGTGTTGTGATGCACCCTGTTGTGTTGTGTTGTGTTCTGTTATCCTTATCATTATTTTTCTCTTCTACTCAATCTTTCTTTTCTCTAATTCTCTCTCTCTATCTCACTATTCTTACCCTACACTCTCTCTTACTTCCTCCTATTTTGTGAAATTTATAGAATAATTTGTTCTACTCATTGTATTATATTGTAATGTAAAATTTAAGCTGTATTTTGTCATCTATTTGAATAAAGTAATCTAATTAAATCTGATCTCTTTCTCTTAAAATACATTATTATCTCTCTCTTTCTCTCTCTCTATCACTTTTTCTCATTCTATCCTCTTCCTTTTTTTCTCTCTCACTCTCTGTCTCATCTTCCAACCTTTACACACAGATTCGGAAATCAGTGAAAGGAAGCGGGTACTTAGAATCAGGCAAACATGTTTCAACGTCTAAATTGGTTTTTCAACGGTGGCTGATTCCTGCGGTAATTTCGGAAAACATCCTGTCCCAACTTGGAAGGTGCGATGTTTTCAAAAGAAATTGGATTTGTTTTGTCGAGCATTTCTGACATGTCTGGGAAGTTTGGTTTAATTTGGAGACAATCAAATTGCATCAGTTACGGTACTCATGAGTACTTAGGGTAATAGTGTTAATATTGTAATGTGTTTTTGTGACGTTTAAAGAAAAATCACATTTGACGATTCTTTTTTAGTTTTTCATGATCTATTATTTTGTTTTCAACCCTCTTTAAACAACGGATGGTTGATACGCAGTAGTGATACAGAGTAGAAAATTGATACAGGAAGGTAGATTTATGATACCAGACATTTGCAATGCTCATGGCTTGTCGACTTATTGTGAATTATCATATTCATTTTATTGCGAAAATGATTAAACATTTTAAGACAATTTGAACTGATTAGCTTAGGTATGTTATAAGTAACAATAAGTCACTAAAATTTCAGATAGCTTACAGTAGTTTTCCCAGATTTTCAACATAATCATAGAATGAGCAAACGCATGTACAGTAATACAAAAATTGAATTCTAACTTTACAAATATTTTGTGCAAATGAGCTTCCTTCATGTAAGTTTGCGTTTCAATTTTTGCTTCTGAATGACTACTGCAATTACATAGCTCACGTGTAAAGAGGCCTTTAGAAAATAGGGCTGAAAACTAAAGCTTGTTTCATAGCAGAATCTTACAAAAAACTATTGAATTCAAATCTAAATCAATGTTATAAAACTATTGAATTCAAATCCAAATCACAGAAAGCAATGTTATTGGATATACTTTACTAATTATTGATTTGACAATAGCCTAATAGACGGTCGATCTTTTACAATAAACTGACACAAAGTTCTTTAACGAAAATCTAAGGATCAAACCACTGAGAAGGTAAATCTTTTTTACCTCCTCTGTGTTTCAAGGCTTCGAATTTTTGTAAATCTGAAGAATTCTAAATGATTTCAGGTGAATAAAAAATTACCAGAGATCTACATTCTCAGTGCTGAAGAGTGGGTGGTAGTGGACAGCAAACTGCCGAACGGCAAAATCAAGCCCCATAAGAACAATGTAATTTTTATCAATCTCTTGGAGCAGATTGAGCCTCTATTCATGGACAGAATTCCACGATCTATATGTCATTGGAAAAATAGTTCAATTCTTCAGGGGCGTGAATTTTTACTTTTTCGATTTTGAGTTCATTTCAATAATTACAGTTCAATACTTTTTTAGTTAGTTAATTATCAAAATAAACTCAAAAATAAATAGTAAAAACTAACGCCCTTGGAGAATTGTTATTTCCAATAACATAAAGAACGTGAAATTCTGTCCATAAATAGAGGAGGCTCTATCTGCTCCAAGAGATTGATAAAAATTACATTGTTCTTATGGGGCTTGATTTTGCCGTTCGGCAGTTTGCCGTCCACTACCATCCACTCTTAAACAAATCTTATCAAATAGTTCCATTTACATAGCGTACAGGAGAAACCAAGAAGAGAAGGAAGACGAAAAAAATGAAATGAAATATTATTAGAAGAGAAGAATGATATATGTATGAGAAGATTGGTAGCAGGAGGTATCCTATACAACAGCAGACAGATACGAACAACAATCGATTGATCCAAAGAAAATAATCGACCGTAAACAGTCGATGTATCGAAAGAGACCAATCTCCCAATAAAAGAAAAGGGTCGCGCATATATAGCAACCGACAGACAATTGGATTGAAAATGTGGAATGAGGAATAGAAAAAGGAATGGAAATGGATTGGAAACCGTTGCACAGTCATTCACCGTGACCAGAGACGAAAAAGAATTAATAGAAGTAGAAAAAAATGCAAAAGAAAGATCCTTTTGTCATTGTTATAAAAATATTTTATTATTATTCCTTCACGCCGTGTGTGTAGCATCATGCGGGGTTCTTTTGTGGGTAGGCCTACAAGAATGCCGATGACTTTAGAATTAGTTACCGATGAAAATTCAATCTGAATGCGCGTTTCTCCATTTCAAATCATCAACAACTCTGATGATACGGTAGGTGTGGAAGCCAAAAAAAATGTAGGATGATAAAAAATTGTTGTCTTTCTGTAATCTTGAGAGAAATTAGATCGATAAATGGACCACACCGCGTGAGGACAAATAATGTGGGAGATGATGGGGAACAAATAAAGAGGAGGAAAGAGAAGGAGAAGAGGAATAAGGAGAAGAAAGGAAAGAGTCAAAGAATGAGAAAGGTACTCAGTCAACACCTGTTCTAATATTTAATTGATCCTATGGTTCTTTAAAGCATATCAACTCAACTTTTTTGGTGATAGAACACCTCATCTCAAGTTGTCTACATTACTCTTTGAGTAGTTGTGAAATTGATATTGTGGTAGTTATCCATAATAACATCTTGTCTTTTCATTTATTGTCTACATTACAATTCGATTGAGATTGAGGAAGCCATTTCAAAGTATAGATCTGTGTATAGTAGTATAGTATAGTAAGTTTTGTAAAGTATACGAAGTTAGTTAGTATGTAAAGTTCTGTAAAGCTAGTATGCAAATTATAGTATAGTTCTGTCTTCTGTTCTAGATGCAGTATTATCTTTATTTTGACCATTGAACAAGAAATAGGAGAGCACTGGCGGCTCGTGCCCGCAAAACAGGTGAAGTGCTGTACAGTAAAAGATACGGGCACTTCACCTGGTTCGTGGGTACGAGCCGCCAGTGTAGGAGAGAAAAATACTCTAAGTAGGTAGTAAAAATATTATAGTTTGCAGTGAGTTTGTATAGTGAGCAGTATAGTTTGTGTGTGAGCAGTAGACATCTGAATATCTTCGCCATCTGAATATCTTTGCCGCCGTCGTTCAATCTCACACCTGGCATTTAACCCCCTCTCACAGCTCATCCCCCCCTAACAATTCACCCCCCTACACCAACCAAACACCACCAACACACTCTTGGAACAATAAATCACTCAACCGCGTCAACCTCACTGAAGTCACTTTGTCTACCGCAATGGAGAGAGAGAGAAAGGACACTCTATCTGTTCTACTATAATCTAGAGAGAGAGAGAGAGAGAGAGAGAGAGAGATATAGACTCAGTTCTACCACAATGAAGAAAGAGAGAGAACCTTCCTCTAATCGTGCTTAAAGTATGCCTTGTCTTCTATTATTCTGGCTTTTAAACGCGCCTGAAGGCCTTTTCTACTCATTCGAAAATAGTTTCATCCTAATTGCCAAACATTTATAACGCCGGTGATTTGATAGAGTACCTAGGTTTCTCGCCTCATGTGATGGAGTGGTCCCATCACATTACACTGAATTTCTATTAAACTGACATTAGACAACATGTTACTTTTGTTCGGTAATCTATTCTCTTCTTTAGAGGTCTTTTTATAGACTTGGGGAAAACCACAGTGTACTGGTAATTTACTTTGGTTTATTCAATTACGATTTCACTTGCAAATTGTAATTTCAATTGTTTGAAGTTAATTGTGGTTTCAATCTTTGATTGATTCCACTTTAGTAAATTGGTGACATGCTGGTTTCCAATCATTGATTGAAAAAGAAGTTTGGATATACAGTAGTTCTAATGTTCGAATCCATTTTGCTGACCTCTAAAACTATCAAAGTAATAAAAATTATTGCATTATCAAAAATTGAAATAATGTCCCGAAGAAGAACTGTCAACGATCACCTAACAATTTCCTGTGAATCAGATCAATTTCAAAGCAGAATAATCAAATTTTACAAATAATAGATACTGTATTAGAATCCTGTAATAAACCCATGATGGCAGTTGTTGATTTGAACGGCAAAATCAAGCCCCATAAGAACAATGTAATTTTAGTTTTTAATTTTTATTGGCTATACCGAATAAACGAGTTGTATTACCGAATAAACGATTACAAATAGGCCTATACAAAATGAGGAATACATTTTTGAACTTCATTTTTTCCATACAAGCCTTGAAATTTCAAAATTGAAATCTTTTGAATTATACAATTTATATTGCTCATGATATCATCCCTCCAACTCAAGCTTTGAATGTTAAGCTGAGGCTTCTGAACCAATTTCTCAGAATAGATGCAGAATATGAACTAAGTTATAAATTTTATTTTTAGACTCAAATTCAATTCGAACTAGGTGATTCTCATTCCATTCAAATGCCTGATTTAATCTGAATTCTCAAATTAAATACACATACAATCATACATATTCTCCAATTGAATAATGCAGTATCTGTAATGAATTGAATAACAGCGATGTGTCGTCTTTTCAACGCCTTCAGCCTTGAAAGTATTATTGTTGAATTGAAATTCAATTGTTGAGGCCAGACTGAGCCGCGGCGAAGTTTCCAGACAGATCTTTATTGACGATCCTAAATTCTGTGAGCTGTGATTTACGACTGATAATAAAGTTAAGCGGCAGTTAAACGACCGCCACAAGGAATGCCGACCGTTTTCCGTCTGCGCGGTTGGTAGCAATGGGCGATCATGTTATGCCCATGTCTATCATTATGGTAACACTGCCGCTATGTTTAAAAAAATGTGTAATATTAATTTAAGTAAGGTAGCACAGTAGTGTATTAGAGTTATAAATAATGAACAATTAGCCAAATTAACTTTGGTGATTGGAGATGTATTGAACCTTGAGATTTAGCATTGAAAGGGCCAGTTGTTCGTAACTAACCGTAAGTTTTAACGCCGTGATTAGCCTGGATAACGACATCTTGTAGCAACGGCAAACTAACTCAATTCAAATAGAGAATAGAGGCATATAAATTATTACAAAGCCTTGAGTTTCAATAGTTTCATTTACAAAACTCGATGACACATCATTTACATTGAATTTTATTGCCTACAAATATCTCTAACCTTTAAATTCATGAATCTTTATAGATTTATTATCATTGAAGCAATGATATCAATGAGGTAATGGAGAATTTCAATAGCGGCTTTTTCAAATCTAACAGGTCAGCAGCTTTTTAAATAGAATTGAATACTAATTTCACAGTACTAAACTAATCGGCCAGAATTGAAGGCGTTGAAAATTTTAACATAACCATCAGCTGATGATCAAATTTTCAATATCTGAAAACAATAGCAGCTGAAGGTTTTCGATTTTTGTGGTACTACCAACCTGACAACAATTAAGTTGTATGAGCATGCAATTTTCAGATCGTGTTATTGTTTTAATAAATAAATAATTTATACAATAATGAGATAATTATTGATTTTAATATCTATTTTGAATAAGTACATTTGAATATTTTGCTACTACTATCAAATTTCAATACTTTATTCATTTGAACGTTTTTCCACTTTGACACGGTGAAATAACGGCGATTAAACTAACAGAACGTACGTGCAACCGGTCCAAAGAATTCTTAAGACTTCGTAGCCAGACATATACAGCTTTATTGATTTTGATCTTATGATAAGGTACAATGTATTAATTGTTGCATAGCTACATAGTAGATGAATCTGTTGCTATTATATGAGTAGAATGTTAACTCGAGTTATCCATGAAGTTTATTAATTAATTTCATGTTCGGGTTAAAATTTCAATCAGTTATCGCATTCAAGTACAAGCTTTTCAGATTCTCAATTCAGACAGTTTCATAAGTCTTACATCCGATTTCATAGTTTAGGCAGACGTTTCAAGTTTTGAGAATGGGAATTTATTTATTTCAAATCCATCAAAAAAGAGTAACTCAAATCAATCTACCAAATACCAACCACCATGCAAGAACCATCCATATAACCAGTTCAAGTCTCCAAGTTAGCATGAATAAAGAAAACACTATAACCTCAATGTTGGAGCGTGAATCCAATTTCGCCAAAAATCCGATTCTCATTTTCTGTACGATTTCCTACAATTTTTTCCATTTAAAAATTCGGCATAACTTAGTTTCAGTTAATTGCAGAAGTGGAAAAACTAGGAACTACTTTCGGGAATACCGAAAGACGATTATGTACAAAATTATCCGTAATCGCACTGTTAAGCATACTCCTAATTACCTAGAGATCCTCCACGTAATTTCAGAGATGATCATTTATCTGTGGTAATAACCAACGCGTGGTATGTCTTACTATACGAGTAGCAAGGAATATAGAGATAGACCTCTCTAATCTAAGACTTATCTGTAGAAGACTCTTATCTAGCAGACATCTAAGACATTTATCTAGCAGGATCTCCTTAGTGGAAAAAGTCACTAGATGGGGTGGAACCAAAGATATCAGGCATACAGGCCTATTTCAGTTGGTTACAGAGGTATATACAGGTATATGTAGCATATGGGATATAGAGGTGTACCTACAGAGGTGTAGTCTGTCCAAGCAAAGAAGACATTCTGAAAAGATGGGAAAATTACTCCAGCTCGGTCAATATTGGTTTAAAAATTATAAATTGGGTCTCAAATTGTAGATCAGAGTGTTTCCTACAATTTGAGAACAATTTCATAATTTTTAAACCAATATTAACTGATCTGGAGTCATTTTCCCATCTTGCCAGAATGTCTTCTTCGCTCGGACAGACTATAGGCTGCACTGAACTGGTGCATATCATTAATTTAACGTGCACGTAACCAGCTCGAAGTTTACGCGGTAAATTAGTGCGCGCGCTCTTTAAAAAACACGTGACTCGTGCGTTTGGCGCACGTGGATATGTCTAATTGCCGCCATCTTGGATTCTTCTGTAGTACCGATTATTATTCCGCTGCTTTGAACGTGATGTCATTCTTGTGAAAGGTGTTTTTATTGATGGAATGTAAATGGAGCGAAAAATTCAAACGGATCTTGGATGATGTGATTGTACCTGCTTGTTAATAATATACGAGTTTAGGATTATTATTTGGTGAAATAATTGGAAATACAATTACAGTATGAACATGTCAAATCTTTAATTGCGTCAAAGATAGATTGGGATGTATGGACTGTTGTATCAGGCTTCATTTTCTCTATTTTGAAGACAATTCAAGAATAAATTGTAGAAAATAAATTTTATAATTTTTAACGAAATCTGATGACATTATTTTGTAACTTGCGATTCAGTTAGAATTTTATCGACGTGTCTGGCCTGTCAATGTCTTATTTTATTTGTCGAATTTTATTGACGTGTCTGGCCTACCTGTCGTATTATCCCATACTTACTCGCTCACACGCAAAAAGTTTATTTAGTTTTAAGTGATCGTAAATAGGGTATGTATAGTATATCATTATAGCTTCCTTTAATAGAAGGCCACGGCCTTAAAACTGGCAACTATGTAGAGTAGGAAATTAGTCCATTTAAAAGCATTGAAATCATTTTTCAATCAGCTGTTCCAACAGATGCATTTCTTGTGTGCGTTCTCACATTTGACTCGCTACAAATCATAAGCTATTTTAATAAATAATTGTCCATTCTTAATCTTTCTTGCTAATCTCTATCACAGCCTAGTACAAAAAACAATTCTAGACGAAGAGATTTATGAACCTATTCCATGGAAATTATGCTCAAAAGAGAGAAAAACCAAGGCAACATGCATGATTTGTAATGCTTTCAAATGAAAAGACTGTGTCTACGGTGCGACGTTGCCATATTATTAGGGCAGGGCCTTCTATTAAAGGAAGCTATGATATTATACATCATTTACGGTAATCAAATATATGTTCGGTATGGTACCCTCAAGTTTACTCGAACTTTAAAAATCACATGAAGTGAATTCATACAAAAAACAACTCAAATAAGAAACATCTCGAATGCTGAAACTTATAGAACAACTATAAACCAATTCAAAATTGAGTAATAGAAGGACCTGATGCTGATCCTAAATAGTTATAAGGTATCCTTAATAACTCATTCCAAATAAGGAACCAATCTGTATATTCACCCTGAATAAATAATCGGTTTGATGATGTCATTTGCCGAAAGAATTTAATTCGGGAGGCCTACCCTGAATAGCTCTTTGAATAGACCCTGAATAGCCTTCCTTTGATGCCGCGGCCTGAAATTCGGAAGGCTTTCAACCGAAGTGTCAAATAGGTGTGAGTGCCTTAATAGCTTTTTTCCACCGGAGATTATTATTTATTGAAACAGGCTCTCTGGCTCACATCTGGTCAAAGCCAATTTCTCAATAAATAAATTATTACAGGCGCGCGGTTAGAAAAGAAGGATCCTCATAGAGAGACAAAACCAATAAATAAACATAAATATTTGGTGGGGGGCAGGGGGGGGGTCTAGGAGAGGAGGGTTCTCACCCAACAAAGCACATTACTTTATTTCAACTGTATGAATAAATTATGGTCGATAGGTGTTTGACGGGGTTGGCAGCCCTGTTTCCTTATTACTTTGCCAACGCGCGGCGTCGCTTCAAAAAGATTTCACATAAATTATGTATTCTCTTTTCTCTTCTTCTTTTTTCTTACATCTATCTTCTTGGTCATTCTCTCCTTTCTTTTTCTATGTTCTTGGTATTCGTGTTCTTTCTAGTTTATGTGTTTATCCAATCTTTGCTAATCTTCTACTCTCTTTTTATTTCTTCTTACACATTTTCTCCTTTCTTTTTTCCACTTTCCTTTGTTCTTAGGTATTCGCGTTCCCTCTTGTTATCTTATCAATACTAATATTTTCTTCTCTTCTCTCACCTTCATGGTTGAGTGTTAATGGGAGAGATGTATTTGATCATCCCTCTCCAAGAATGGACATTTATATGTCTAAACTCCGCCATTTTATGTAGATACAGCACAAATTTATATTACCGTTAACTTATTGAATCCTACATATGTCTTATTTTACAAGTTTTCAAAGTTTATAATTAGCCAACTTATGCAAACCATAATGTAATAAATATTAGTGTAATTTTCATTTATTTTTATGCTTATAGCATAGGATTCAAATTATTGTATTATGTAATCTACATGAATAAAGTGATTGAATCCGAATCTGCAACCTCTTTCTCCTCCATCGCCATTTTCTTCTTTCTCATTCTCCACTTATTCCTTGTTCTGAAGTATTCGTGTTCTTCCTTCTTTATTCAATCCTTGCTAATTTTACTTGATGAATTTCTTCAAATTTTGTCCTCCTTCTCTTTTCTCTCATCATAATCATTATTCTAGATTGTATTTTGAATTGTGGATAATTATTGTTCTTTTTCTACATTTCTAAATTTTCTCCCACTCCATCTTTCTTCAATTTTTTCTAGTTCTTGTGTTTTTCTATGTCTTCGATCTATTTTTTATCACTTCTGTTACCTTCTTTCTTCCTTCTTTTTTCTCCCTTCTTCTTCTTCTTCTTCTTCTTCTTCTTCTTCTTCTTTCTTCTTCTTCTTCTTCTTCTTCTTCTTCCTTCTTCTTCTTCTTCTTCTTCTTCTTCTTCTTCTTCTTCTTCTTTCTTCTTTCTCTTCTCTCTTCTTCTTCTTCTTCTTCTTCCTCTCTTCTTCTTCTTCTTCTTCTTCTTCTTCTTCTTCTTCTTCTTCTTCTTCTTCTTCTTCTTCTTCTTCTTCTTCTTCTTCTTCTTCTTCTTCTTCTTCTTCTTCTTCTTCTTCTTCTTCTTCTTGTTCTTCTTCTTGTTCTTCTTCTTCTTCTTCTTCTTCTTCTTCTTCTTCTTCTTCTTCTTCTTCTTCTTCTTCTTCTTCTTCTTCTTCTTCTTCTTCTTCCATCAGCATTATTCATATTTCTCCCCATCTCCTCTTCATCCTTTCCTTTTTCGTCATCATCGTTGCCATTACGCTTGATATTCTTCTTCTTTGCCTATTTTCCTAACCCTTACTATCCATCATATTATTCTCTCTTCTTCACTTCTTCCACCATATTCTCTTACCTTTACATTGCGCTAGACGCAACTTCAAAGTACACGTTTGGCAATTTTAATATAATTATTATTGAAGAGTCGGAAGGCGGTTACGTAAAATATGTTTGACAGAAAGGAGAGATAAAATATGTTTTGTGAAAGTGTTAGCTCAAATGGGTGTTCATAGATACTTCCGCCATTCTGACTGGCTGTATCTAGAATAAAATATTTTATGATTTTTTTTTATATTTTATACAATGATTGCTAGACCTAGTACTAGAACTAGAACTAGTCCAGTGTCTACGGTTCAATTTTCTTTCGTATGAATAAATAAATCACATCATAAACTCATACGAATCATAAAATCATGTATCAAATCAATCAAAATTTGATACATGTCTAATTTTATGATATGTTTCATTTAATGAAACAATCTAATTAAGAGTCATCATTTTAAAGTTTCGTAATGGTATTATCCTATCAGTTATCGAAATGGTTGGTATCTTGTAATTTCTTGAAAAGAGACTGAACCAGCGAAACACAGCTTCAAATAATTAACAAAAGTGAGAAACTCACTCATTTTGATGAACAAGTTGACTTATTTTGTGATTAGCCCAATTTAACATCACAGTTCATTGTAAATAGAATCATACTTATTGTTATTTGAATTTTTCCCCCTTATGTGGCTCTATTCGTGAGTTGACTCCTCCCACAAAATGACGTCAGCTGACAACCAATCAGGCTGCGAGTGGGGCGTGGCATGTCAAGCTGAGTTTCTCGATCGCCATTGGTCGACGCCTTGTGAAGTACATTGCGGTCAACAAGTAGGCCTACATTATTTCCACCATACTTTCCATGTGAGAAGCATTATCAATATCATTTTGTATTAGCTTTGGCAAACTGTCATACTCTCTATTTATCTGAAAATTAAACTTTAAACTTAGGGCAATTAAAAATAATTGATGAATAAAATGAAAAAATCAAATACCTTTTTTCATTATCACATTGATAATGGGATTAGTCCCGAAACATGTATGTAAGAAAATAATAATACTTCTAAAGTTTTTGATTTTTTTTTCATTTTATTTATCTCTACCTGGACTTATGGAATTCAGTTGTGGGACTGCTCTAAAATAACAAACATAAATAGAATCCAAACCTTCCAAAGTAAAGTACTGCGAAACATGTTGAATGCGCCCTGGTACATAAGGAATAGCGATTTGCATAGAGATCTTCACATCCCCTACGTAACCAGCGAGATAAGACGATTGGCAGCCCATCATGAGTCACGTCTTGACCAGCACGACAACAAAGAGGTCATCCAACTCCTAGACAACACTCAACTCACAAGAAGACTGAAGAGAACAAAGCCCTTCAAGTTAGTGTAGTGCTAGTGAAGTGAAAGAAATATATAAAAATCCATAAATATTAATACTATAGTAACATCAGAGCTGCTTGGGTAATCGATGGATGAACTGAAGCTTCTAAGTTTGTGACTAAAATTAAAAACTGAAAATTAATGGTTTGTCTATTGAGACAAGTTTTAATAACATTTTTATAAGAAAAATCCCTATTTATCTATTCATCTCTACGTATGAAAATATATAGAGTTCAAAATTGAAATTCGTAGACAGCACAGTTCTTGAGTAAGAAGACCTAAATTAGGCCTACACGGTGACATTTCTATGTCAAATGAAAAACATATAAAAAGAGATAGATTTTGTATTTTTATCTCGATTCATATGATAATATGTCCGAGCAATCTGCAATTGTGATATTGGAGTTCGGCTACATTTCTTATCATAAAGAACATTTTTCTGTCGTATCAGTTCAGTTGATGATATTCAGAGTACTGTTGAAGATATTTTTCAAGATGTGTCTCCAATCCAATTTACAACTTTTTTTTCTACGTTGCTCGATGTTTCATTGAAAATGTCAATTTCACTCATAGATTCCAAGATTATCAAGATTCCATCAATTTCGATAACTGATGAGATACAAAATTAAACGTTACAAAACTAAGATACAATACAAAACGTATCAATCATGGTACCTTTCAATTATTCAAATATTTCACTGGACACATACATCATATTACCATGTTTTTTGTATCTCCATATGGCACTTAGCTTTAATAATCATCTTGAAAATTAATAACATTTTATCAGATATTCGCATATTCCAGATACTTCTTATCAAAATGACCAAAGTTTCTTCAAGCAACCATTCTCGTCAATACATAGAAGATCATAATACATATCACAATACATAGAGATACATATAAACTCGACTGGACTGATCTATTCTAGAGTGAGAATGGCATGAACAAATACAATTGGTAACACTAGATTTGTATATAATCTATGTTTGGGTGGGTGAAAGAGGTTCGGCCTTTTTTCGCCTTAAATGCCTGGACTATGTAATGTATGATTGAAGTAGCATAGTTGCTCAGTGTCACTGATCATTATTTTCTGAGTGTGATGCTCGCTTGAACTCTAGTCTTGTGCCACTGAGCTCCAGACACTGATAATATATTTCAACTCTACATAAGCGAGGGTGATACGGTTAAGGATGATACACAGAAATTCACCGGAGATAAAGAGTTTTTATTTATTTATTGTCTTTCATTACAGGCGAAGTTAGGACTCGCAGGTCCTCTCTTACACTCAACTTTAAGTTTTGGTAGTAAAGTTTGAAGAACAAGGCAATGAGGAAAAACGCTAGAAAAATATCCATTGCTATTGGTCACCATCAAAATAACAGAAACACATTTTTCTTGACAATAGTGTGTTTCTTGATTTGATGAGAGAGAGAAAAAGAGGCAAAGTATATGCGGGTGTATAAGGGATCAGAAGAGTTTGATATTGTTGGTGATGATAGTTGGAGAAGAAGAACAAAGGAGAATGAAGAAGAAGAGGAAGAAAAAGGAGAAGAAAGTGATGATGATAGAGATTGAGGGTGAAGACCAGACCAATCATCACGACCATCAAAGGAATTCGGTTCGAATTCCATTAACTCCTTTTCGGTCACTCTATTAAGTCCTCGTCTTTTCCTTTTATCCTTCTCCTTCTTCCCCTTATTCTTCTCTTCTTCTTCTTCTTTTTCCACATCTTCTTTCCCTTCTCCTTTGAGCTGCCGCATCGCCAATAGCGAAACCATTTATAGAATGATTATTACAGATTGTAACTCTGCTCCTTTTGTCTGTCCAAGCAAAGAAGACATTCTGGCGAGATGGGAAAATGACTCCAGCTCGGTCAATATTGGTTCAAAAATCATAAATTTAATCTCAAATTGTAGACGATAATGTTTCCTACAATTTGAGATCAAATCTATGATTTTCGGACCAATAGTGACCGAGCTGGAGTCATTTTCCCATCTTGCCAGAATGTCTTCTTTGCTTGGACAGGCTATATCCCTCCCACCCAATAGATTTGGTTTCGATCGTGGGTATTCTGTTCATTTTTCTCTAACATTTTTTCGCCCTCTATTAGCTCTGTTCCTTTGGAGTTCCGGCTGTCCCTTCCCCTTCCCCCTCCATCATATCAACTATAATTTGTCTGTTTGATTGATTGTTTGCAAATAGTTGTTGGTGGGGGGAGGGGAAGGAACCGCTACACTTTTGAAAAATGTTTAAACAGCCTGTTAACGTGTTCAACAGCTTTCTAAAAAAAATCGCATTTACGATTTATATTAGAACGATTGAAATAAACAATATAAATAAAATGTATTCATATTAGTTCATTGATAAATTTATTGGATAAAAACGTGAATAATAAAGTGAAAAACGTATTTTTCCAAATTTTATAATTTAAACTGTTATTCTACTGTTTCAGTTTCCCTCGGACTATTTTCATGCGTTCAACTCTAGTAGCTACCCTACCCAGTAATTGGACCAGCTGAATAGCTGTAAGTCTATTCTCTATGTAAGATGATCCGAGACAGTTTTATGCAGTCCATTTGCAAACAACGTCAGATGTTGGTTCGCACAAGAAACGAAAAAATTGCCTAGTTCCACATCATCATTTATGGCACTAGTTCCAACAATAATAATCAGAAGAGAAGTATATATGTATTTTATTTTAAGTGTTAATCGAAGTATCCTTTTCAATTATTTTTAATCATGCATTGAAAAGGGTACTGTGATTAACATTTAAAATATGAACAGTAATAAGGTGGTCCTAAGAAAAAGGTAACATTAAGCCACGTTTACACCGGAATGTTGATAACATTTGTTAATGAGTTTTATACAAGGTGTTTCAGGAGGAAGGTGCAATACTTCTCAGGCTTATTTCTTAAACCAAGTAGACAAAAAAGTTTCATGGGACCAACCCCCAAAAACGCCTTGTTACTGAGATAACAATGGCGGAAAATTGAGATTTTCCAAAATATATTAATTTTTCTAATTTTTTAGAGGTTTTAGTGAGGTTCTAAAATAATCAATTCCAATAAACAAATGCAAAATCGCTACTAAACACAAATTCATCACTTGTGCTATGTTTTGTCAATTTTGCGATTTTTGATCGCCATTTCTGAGATTTGGGTAAGATTTACACAATCGCCGTCATTTAAAATTTACTTTAGAATCCGACTCTCTTCAACTTCCAGTAATAAAAAATACAATTTTGTGACTCCAGTTATAACCCTTTTTTGTTGAAAAAGAGCTTTTTCTAGCATATTTTTCCAATTATCTCAATAACCGTTAACGTTACAAACTTGGAATTGGTTTCATTGAATTCCTCAGCTAATTTTACATAGGAATTGCTTATTTTCAAACCTCACTAAAGCCACTAAAAAATTAGAAAATTTAATATATTTTGAAAAATATCAATTTTCCGCCATTGTTATCTCAGTAACAAAGCGTTTTTGGGGGCTGGTCCCATGGAACTTTTTTGCCTACTTGGTGTAAGGAATCAGCCTGAGAAGTATTGCACATTCCTCCTGAAACACCCTCTATAATAAGTTATATAATATTATAAGTCTATATAATTATTATACGTTATTCAAATAAGTTATTAACAAATGTTATTTAACATTCCGGTCTAAACGTGGCATTAGAGAAGTAATATATCATCAAGAGAGGATAATTTCTGCTAGACAATTCAATATCAACATTTTCATAGGTTGGACATAATTATAAATAATGATTTATTCATTAATAATATTTACAATTTGGGGCATTTCTCCCAAATCTGTTCTTCTTGCGATTCATATAGGAGACAAACAGACCATAATTTAAAAAAATGATAGTCATTAATTGATGAGAAAACGGGTGCTAGCCGTACTGTATCTTTGTCGAGCTGCGCATGCGTGATTGGCGGCGGCCGTCAGGGTTGTTTTCAATTAGGGCAGTCGTCGTTTTGCGTCGGGTTAAGTCGTACAATGCGTCATAAAGCCGGCGCGGCATCCTTAGCTTATGATTAGTGGACTCTCCTGCACAGAACCTACGCCACAGTTGCTTGTTTTACTGCTCACCAACTGGCGAATTTACTTCATTGCACTGCAATATAATTAAATAATACGCCTTCATGTACAAGCAAAGAAGACATTCTGGCAATATGGGGAAATGACTTCAGCTCGGTCAATATTGGTTCAAAAATTATAGATTCGATCTTAAATTGTAGAAAACATTTTGATCTACAACTTGAGACCAAATTTATAATTTTTAACCCAACATTGACCGAGCTGAAGTCATTTTCCCATCTTGACAGAATCTCTTCTCTGCTTGGACAGTCTATACAGCTCAGTTCACGTTTATTATTTCTTTTAACAGTCCCTAATACCTTTTGAAACATGCACTTTGCTGTTTACTGTTTCGAAATATTTTTGAAGTGAATGCTTCTTTACGTGATCAAATGTTTTGAAAAAATGCTCTTGGATTTTAATGTTGGGGAGACCTTTACTGTACGTTCCACCTCGCCAATATGTACTGGTCACCGATTCGAGAGAAATTAGGGTGTGATAGGGAATACTATTCAAATACACAGACACACCTATCACTCATTGAATCCATATGCATTTGATTTGGATATGTAAGAATCATTTGGTTCAAAGAAGAATATAAAAAATCTGCCATTTATTTATCCAATCCATTAATGTGTTCATTTATTTGAGATATTCATTCTATTGTTCAAATTCCATTGTAGATATTTATTGTGAGAAAATTTCTCAAGATCACTGGTAAGCTATAATGTGATCTTACTGGTTGAAGTTGTATCAATCCACAAAATGGCTTCCATGAACTAATATTCGAGAAAATGGAGGCTTTACAAGAAAGTTATGGAAAATGGCGTCAGCTGAAAATCAGCCAATGAGATTGCTTCCTGAAAAGGGGCGTGTCTCAGAACAGAATGGCAGTTTGTTTGTGATTGGTTCTTGAAGTTTTACGTAGTTAACAACGAAATAGGCATTCTCTTCGTGATGGCACATCTTGAAGAAAACGAAATTGATATTTTTGCAGTTATTATAGTCTAAGGGTTTGAATTCAGTAGAATTGATAACAACATCAAAGTTATAATTTTTTTCGATAATGATAATGTAAAATCATTGAGTATGGATTATAAGTTTGATACTCAAATTCATACTCAATGATAAAATTGTTCAAATCAATAGCTTTATTTGATGCATGTCATGTGTCTTCTTTAAATGTGTCTTCGGCTCACTATGCCTTTTCTAATAGTTTTTCAAGAGTCGAGAGATCGAAATTTTTCATTAAAGAATGTGAGATCTTGGAAATTACTCTGAAGAGTGCGATATTTAACATGTTGCGAATAAGAGTAAGACATACTATAAAGGGTGCGAATTTCAATTTTTATCATAAATAGAAAAATAGTAGCCCTAGAAAACATATTGAACATTGAGTATGTGATTAACCATCAATTAACTTATATGATAAAATAATATGATATGAACCTAACTTGTGAATAAATATAAATCAACAATTAACTTCACTTTCCATTTTATTGCAACAGTTGAAGTAGACAATAATTTTGCGGCTCGGTTGAAAATGAATAATAAATAATGTTATCTTAAATGTCAAATAAATAAAAGTTAAGTTTATCAGTATCTGCTTTTAGAAAGCTGTTAAAAAGTTGCCTGTACCCAACTAGGTAGTGAAATGTGCAAATGTCTGTTTTATTTCATGAAAAGGTTAGAAATGATATGAGTGTAATATTATTGGGATATAGACTTTCGATAATAAATTTAAAATTTTATTGAACACAACAGGTATGGGTCTTGATCACATTCCCAATGCGATTTAGATTTTATTGTATTTTCATTGCTATCTCTGTATTGTGTCGTTTTTGAGTCGCTTATTCTTCGACTCCTTCCTTCCTCATCTTCTTCTTCTTTTCTTCTTTCCTCCTCTTCTTCATCTACATCATCTTCTTCTTTTTTCCTCTTCTTCTTCTTTTTCTTCTTATTCTTCTTCTCTTCTTCCTCCTTATTCTTTTCTTCTTTCTTCTTCTTCTTCTTCTTCTTCTTCTTCTTCTTCTTCTTCTTCTTCTTCTTCTTCTTCTTCTTCTTCTTCTTCTTCTTCTTCTTCTTCTTCTTCTTCTTCTTCTTCTTCTTCTTCTTTTTCTTCTTCTTCTTCTTCTTCTTCTTCTTCTTCTTCTTCTTCTTCTTCTTCTTCTTCTTCTTCTTCTTCTTCTTCTTCTTCTTCTTCTTCTTCTTCTTCTTCTTTTTTCCTTCCCCGCTTCTACTCCTTCCAAGCGTGTCCAAATACTTTGTCAAGTCCATATTATTACAAAGTTCCAAGTCCCTACTATTGATGGTGCTGCAGCCTTTAAGTAAGTCGCGCTTACTAAGTCCGAACGCCGTATTATATTGTACGCCGTATTTGGGTGTAAATCAACGGATTTTGTGCTTTCCAAAGGTGGCAATAATTGAGTGGAAACCTTTTTATGACTTTTCAAGCCTCTGTCATCCAGTTGTGGAGATTTAAATAAATAGCACACACCGAGAATATAAATAGAATTTAAGAAGAAAGGGGCCGGAACAGTATAGTCTATCCAAGCAAAGAAGACATTCTGGCCAGTTGGGAAAATGACTGTAGCTCGGTCAATATTATTTTAACAATTTATTATTTAATCTCAAATTGTAGAAAACATTTTAATCTACTACTTGAGACCAAATTGATATTATTAAACCAGTAATGACCGAGCTGGAGTCATTTTCACATCTTGCCAGAATGTCTTCTTTGCTTGGATATACTGTAGTAAAAAGACGGACAAATAAAGAGGGAAACAGGTTAGAAACTTGGGTTGTAAACCAAACTTGTGGTATGAACTGTCCAAGCAAAGAAGACACTCTGGCAAGATGTGAAAATGACTCCAGCTCGGTCAATATTGGTTCAAAATTTGTAAATTTGGTCTTCAATTGTAGAGAACATTCTGATCTACAATTTGTGAACACATTTATAATTTTCAAACCAATATAGACCAAGCTGAAGTCATTCTCCCATCTTGCCAGAATTTCATCGTTGCTTGGACAGACTATCATAATCGACTGCTTAATCTGGACAGGATGCGATTTGAACCAAAATCAAAATAACTGAAAATCCAGAGTTATGGCAAATGTCGCTATAACAATGTTTATCTGTTTGTCAAAGGTGTTTTCAAAGTTGAGACTTGTTTGAAAGTCAACTCTTGCATTACTGTAATCCCAAAACTTGGCATTCTTCAGGTCTGATGAGATTCTTGAGGATCTTGTGGTATGTGCAAGAAATGTATGTATTTTGTTGTTGAGCCAAAGACATTTTATACAAAGTTATACAAAGAATAAGAATGTATAATAGTACATAGTTTTTAGTATTTGGTTAAACTCAAAATACGGAACCGTGGAACAGTAGCCTATAAATGAACATCAAGTTTAATAACTATTCCATAAACAAAACAATTTTTTCAAAGTATGTACAGTGATTTTGTTAGGCCTATTCAAAGTTAGTTAATTTCAGTTATCTATAACGTAATTGTTAATGTTTTGTATCCTATTACAGTGCGATAATACTGCATTTTCATGAGTAACGGTATTTCTTCTGTAACTTCATTGCATTTTGTTTCCTGTAAGCTATTGATCATATATAATCATGGACTGCTATATATCATAATATATATAATATATCATTATATCATATAATATATATAATAATCATGGACTGCTTGATATTTCAAAATAGGTGGAATTTATTATTTCAAAATAATTTCATTAATATTTTTATTACTTGTTGTCCATTCAAACTTCTAAATCGGTAACTTTTTTCCTCTCTATTCGGAAGTGAAACTTTGTGATCAGAATAGAAGTGAACTTGAACTTGGACATAAATTTTATTATTTGTATAGTATTTTGAACAAAAAAGAATTATTTTGAGGAAGAGAGACCCTTTGAACTTGTGTCTGTGTTATTGTGTGAGTTATTCTTATTTTAACTTATTTCTGTGAGTAATATTGTGCTCTCTTGAATTGGTAAATAAATGGACTTATATACAGAGTGTTTCAGGAGGAATGTGCAATGATGAATGCACATTCAGAAGGAATGTTCTCAGGATGA
Organism: Sogatella furcifera; assembly: GCA_017141385.1. NCBI lineage: Eukaryota > Metazoa > Arthropoda > Insecta > Hemiptera > Delphacidae > Sogatella > Sogatella furcifera. Next base: position 3,473,184 of record CM029546.1, on the reverse strand, counting down.
TTCCTTACACCAAGAAGACAAAAAAGTTTCATGGGACCAACCCCCAAAAACGCTTTGTTACCGAGATAACAATGGCGGAAAATTGAGATTTTTCAAAACATATTAATTTTTCTCATTCTTTAGAGGTTTCACTCAGGGTCCAAAATAATCAATTTCTATGTAAAATTATCTGAGGAATTCAATGGAACCAGTTTCAAGTTTGTAACTTCAACGGTTATTGAGAGAATTGGAAAAATATGCTAAAAAACATGTCAACAATAAGGGTTATAACTAAATAAGGAATTATAAATTTGTATTTTTTATTAATGGAAGTTGAAGAGAGTCGGATTCTGAAGAAAAAGTTGAATGGTGGCGATTGTGTAAATCTTACCCAAATCTCAGAAATAGCGATCAAAAATCGCAAAATCGCTACTAAACACAAATTCATCACTTGTACTATGTTTTGTCAATTATGCGATCTTTGACAGCCATTTCTGAGATTTGGGTAAGATTTACACAATCGCCGCCATTCAACTTTTACTTCAGAATCTGACTCTCTTCAACTTCCATCAATAAAAAATACAAATTTATGATTCCTTATTTAGTTATAACCCTTATTGTAGAAAAATGGCGGTTTTTTAGCATATTTTTCCAATTATTTCAATAACTGTTAAAGTTACAAACTTGGAACTGGGTTCATTGAATTCCCCAGCTAATTTTTCATAAGAATTGATTATTTTAGAAACCCACTAAAGCCTCTCAAATATTAGAAAAATCCATATATTTTGACAAATCTCAATTTTCCGCCATTGTTATCTTGCTAACAAAGCGTGTCATGGGTTGGTCCCATGGAACTCTTTTGTCTACTTGGTGTGAGGAATCAGCCTGAGAAGGATTGCACAATCCTCCTGAAACACTCTGTATAAGCTTTCCGTATTATGATTATCCCCTTTATAATGATTGTATCTGAATCCTATTTGTAGCTGACTAATCTCATCCAAATCATCAAACCATGAATATACTACATTTTTTTTAAGGCTACTCATTCATGAAAAAGCAATTTCATAGATGTTTCTGAATCATCAAAGTAAGCCACAATTGATCATCAAACTCAAGTACACTAGTTTATAAAAGACTAGCGATGGTTCGAGTTCGCTCGCCTTCTCCGCCTACAATTGCGACTTGGTTTCCAAGTATTTTCAGAAAAGTGAATCAGTGGTTCAAACAGGTTTCGCTGTAGGTTATATGTCAGTGTAAGCTGAGACGAAAAACAGGCTCGATTCGCTCGCCTGCAAATTCCGAATTCAGAAGGGGTTCGAAATTTATTGAACACAGCATTTATTGACATAATCTAGACTTGTTTGTTTCAACATTTTCTGCCAATTTGTTTTCGGAAATATCCAAGAAAAATGAGTAAAACGCTAATATCTGAGCGTAACCTTGGGAATTGTTTGAAACTTGATTCAATATAATATTCTTAATTACTCCATCTATAATCTCGCTGAACCATTGAATTTACACTAAGATTGGTCGTATCAAGGCGGATGATATGCAACCCGCAATACATCTACAATTTTGAAAACCTGATTACTGGCGTAGTCTTGAACGGATTTCAAAAATATTTCAACACAACATTTCTAGACCTTATCTGAACCTGCCCACCAAATATTAACATTTTCTACCGATTGGTTCTCAAAAAATTGAGAAAACGCCGAAAAACTATAGAAAAACTCAAATATTTAGCGTATTCCTGAAAACTTTTTAAAATCCGTTCTTAGCGTGCGTCTAAACGTCCAACTGAACATGCCTGCCAAATTTGAACGCATTCGGTTCAGTGGATTTTTAGTTCTGGTGATGAATGAATGAATCAGTCAGTCAGTCAGTGCCATTTCGCTTATATAGATATAGATTAGAAACTGAATCTTGGCCTTAAATGTTTTATTTACACCAAATTAGAGCAATATTCAGTGATCAGTTAATCTCCACCTCCACAATGAGCAACGAGTACCAATTATACTGATTTAAAAAAACAATCAAATATATGGTCCCTGATAATCCTGCTACACACTACACTGTAACTTCCGAATTGAAATATGTACATTGTATTCCCTATCTCATGCGTGTAACACCAAGTAGGAAGTTACATCAAGTAGGGTAAAAGCAACTAACCAATCATCATCATTGATCATCAGTGCTTTGAAAGAAAACACGTTGGATGCTCTCTTCCCAACCTCAACTGCAGAAAAACATGCACACAAGTTCAAATCCTGTTAGCAAAGGTAGTTTACATCTAATAACCACACATCAACCGTTTAAAATTCAACAGCACATCTCTCATCAGCAAATTCTGAGCTGGGAGAAAAAAAAACTAGAAAAAATCTCAACATAACTTCTTTGAAGAGCGCATGAGGATTACTAGCCGCGCTAACCGAAGGGCAACCAATACAACAACTCAAAATCGATCTTTTGTCGGCTTCTTTTAGGGTAGGTGGGGGAGAGGGGGGTTAATATAAGGGGGAAGTAGCTATGAGGGGGGCTTAAGTTGGGGGAGGGGGTTAAAAGGCTAGTTATCCCATGTAACAATCTGCCCATTCACAGGTCGCGGCTTATCTCTTGTTGTCGGGTGTTGTATTAATAGCTCTTTATTTATTCCACCTATTCTATCTCTTTAGTGATGGCCGCGTCTCTCTTCACACAGAGGGAGGAGGAGGGTAATGAGTGGGGGGGGGGAGGAGAGAAGGACATGAATAAGAGAGAGAAGTTGATGAACGATGGAGGTTGTGGTGGAAGGGGTAGAAGGTGTTAGGAGAAGAAGAAGAAGAAGAAGAAGAAGAAGAAGAAGAAGAAGAAGAAGAAAAGAAGAAGAAGAAGAAGAAGAAGAAGAAGAAGAAGAAAGAAGGAAGAAAAGAGAAGAGAAGAATGATGGGAAGATGGAGGATGAGGACGAGCTGAAAAGGTGGAAAAGTAGAAGAAGAGTTGGAAGATAAAAATTTGAAAGTAAAAGATGAAGAAAAAGAAAACCTGATTATAGAAGAAAAAGGGAGAGTGTAAAATATAAGAGGAAGAAAGAAGGAAAGATGAATGTATGAGAAGCAAAGAGGAACATGAAAGTTGAAAGGAGAGAAAGTAGAATTTAGAAATATGAGAAAGTATAGGAAGTAAGAGTAAATGAGGCAGGATATTGGGTTGAAATTGATAAACAAGAGTTGGTACAAGTAAAAGAAGATTTAGAAAGAAGAGTAATATAAAGTTTAGAAAAAATTAAAGGAAAAGAAAGATAAGATTGATGAAACTAATAAGTGAAAAGGAGAAAAAATCAACAAGAACTTTGAAAACAAACGCGTATCAAGTATTTTAGAAGGATGAGGATATGTGAATGTGGTAAGACGAAGATGTCAAAAAGAAAAAAGTGGAAAGTATAGAAGAAGGAGGTGTAAAGGAAGAAAGAGTAAGAAAGCGATCATGCAAGAGCAGTGAGTTCAAAAAGCCGTCGATCGATTTATTTATGCTTTGGTCGTGCTTGTTGCAACGGTCACTTTAATAAATTAACACAATTATGATAATTAGCAAAAAGTGCCTGTCTGGCGGTGCGACGACGTCTTCTTCTTCTTCTTCTTCTTCTTCTTCTTCTTCTTCTACTTTCCTCCTCTCCTTTCTCTTCTTCTTCTTCTTCTTCTTCTTCTTCTTTCTTCTTCTTCTTCTTCTTCTTCTTCTTCTTCTTCTTCTCTTCTTTTTCTTCTTCTCTCTTTCTTACGCCTTTTTCTTTTTTGCCTATTCTCTCTATCTGCTGGCTTTGTACTGTAATGATAGCTTCGATCAGATTAGATTTGTTGAGGTGTTTATCACGTGATGTTGAGTGATGACGAATGATATTGGTGAAGAAGGAGAAGTAGACAGAGAAAATGAAGAAGAAAAGAAGAAGAAGAAGAAAAGAAGAAGAAGAAAAGGAGGACAAAAAAGAAGAAGAAGAAGAAGAAGAAGAGAGAAGGAAAAGAAGAAGAAGAGAGAAGAAGAAGAAGAAGAAGAAGAAGAAGAAGAAGAAGAAGAAGAAGAAGAAGAAAAGAAGAAGAAAGGAGAAGAAGAAGAAGAAGAAGAAGAAGAAGAAGAAGAAGAAGAAGAAGAAGAAGAAAGAGAAAGAAGAAGAAGAAGAAGAAGAAGAAGAAGAAGAAGAAGAAGAAGAAGAAGAAGAAGAAGAAGAAGAAGAAGAAGAAGAAGAAGAAGAAGAAGAAGAAGAAGAAGAAGAAGAAGTTGAGGAGAAAAGGGAGTAATAAGGATGAAGCGAAATAATTATGTACAGTAAATGCAAACACATGTAAAGTAATCAGAGAAAATATAATAATTGAATCCAGATAATATTCTTCTAAATTCAAAGATAAAGCTTCTCACAAATGATAATAATTGGACATTTATCAATAAATGATAAATAGTTAATAGATAAAATAAATACAATGAATATAGTTGGCTGACGCCAACAATAAGTAGGCTTAATTGATAGTTTTCTTACAAAAGATTTAATTTGGAGTTGGAGATCACTTGCTCATAAAAGGTAGGAACTCGAATTAATAGTAAGCAGCCGAATATCGCCGCCGAAAATCGCATCGGAATATCAACAAATATCAACGATCAACGACGAAAATTGTAGCGTAAAATCGCAGCAATATGAAGAAGCGTAAAATTTCAACTACAGTATATTCAACAAGTTACAGTGGAACCTCGATAATTCGTAGGAATTAGGGAAGGCCAAGAATTATTATCAAAGCTTATTTCAAGGGCTGACTACGAATTATAGAGAACTACGAATTATAGAGGTTCCACTGTGTAACACTAAAAAATGTTATTAATAAAAATATGAAATTAATTCAAATTATTCAAATAAGAATTGTTTTCCTCCCACGTTTATTATAATTCGTGAAAACGTTAAGTGATTTTTCGGCTTGAATTTTTCCATATTTGTGCAATATTTCACTAACTTTCAATATTGTTTTCTTTGGTACATAATTTATTCAATTCCGGCCATCAACATTCCAAATTCAAAATTTCAGTGTTATTCCTGGATTGAAAATAATGTGTTTACTCAGTGCTATTATATCATAACCTCATTTTGGAGAATATTGACTTCATGATAAAATTTTTGGGAGAGGAATAGCAAAGGCTATGCCTATTTTTTCCTCAATTCAAGTAGTTGTATCAATGAATCGATGTATGAATAAATAATACAGAATACGTTACTCTCAATGAGGCTGGTGAGAAAGGACTCTGCTGTTCCAATTTCAATTGAACTATTTTCATGCGTTTTAATCTAGTAACTAGAATAGAGAAGAGAACCGATTCAAAGGTGTTGAAGACTCTCCAGATCTGTTTAGTTGGAGTGTGTAGGAAGGAAGATGTTGTACAACAAAAAAAACTCCTCCCCCACTTCAATTCCTTCATTCTCTCTTTCGCCCGACGAAGGGGGTGGAGGAGGAGGAGGAGGAGGAGGAAGAGGAGGAGGAGACACGCCAAGCAGTCTAGCGGTGTAAAGGCAAGGCCGGCCGGAGCGAGCTAGATTATTATAGTCTGTCCAAGCAAAGAAGACATTCTGGCAAGATGGTAAAATGTCTCCAGCTCGGTGAATATTCGTTCAAAAATTGTAAATATCATCTCAAATTGTAGAAATCATTCTAATCTATAATTTGAGGCCAGATTTATAATTTTTGGACCAATATTGGCCGAGCTGGAGTAATTTTCCCATCTTACCAGAGTGTCTTCTTCGTTTGGGCATACTATAGATTATTACCTTTCCGACAGCTGTTTAAATTGCCTTTCTAACGCCCTTTGGCATATTATTCCCGAGATCGGCGTCCTTTCATCTTCAGCTTCTTCTTTTCACTCCTCCTCCTCCTCCTTCTCATCCTACTCTTCCTATTATTCTTATTTTTCTTCGGTTTCGAATCTGACTTCTTCCACTAATCTTCTTCAATACCTATCCGAACACCTCTGAACAACTACAACACCCTCTGAGTAGGAGCTTACGTTCAGAAAACATTTAACAGCATCTGTGTCTTCTTCTTCTTCTTCTTCTTCTTCTTCCTTTTATTTCTTCTTCTTTCTTTTCTCTTTTCTTCTTTTCTTTCTTCTTTTCTTTTTCTTCTCTCTCTCTTTTTTCTCCTTTTTTTCTTTTTCTTTTCTCTTCTTCTTCTTCTTCTTCTTCTTCTTCTCTTCTTTTCTTCTTCTTCTTCTTTTTTTTTCTTCTCCTTCTTTTCTTCATCTTTTTTCATTTCTTTTCTTTTTCTTCTCTCTTTTCTTCTTCTCTCTTTCTTCTTCTTTCTTTCTTCTTCTTATTCTTTTTTCTTCTTCTTCTTCTTCTTCTTCTCCTTCTTCTTCTTCTAATTTTTTTCTTCTTCTTCTTTCTTCTTCTTCTCTGCTATATTTTTTCTTCGAATCTTTTCTCCTTTTTCTCCCTTCTTATTCATTTTCATCTTGCGTATACAAGTACTGTATGTACAACAAAAAAGCTAATTATTTATAAATATGTTGATGAACCTAATATATGTATAACCTATAAATGTATTGTAACAATGTAACAAAAATAGAATACTAAGTAGTTTTCTACAACGAAACTTCAGTATAGTCTGCCCAAGCAAAGAAGACCAACTGGCAAGTTGAGAAATTCAATCCAGTTCGGTCAATATTGGATCAAAAATTATTGATTTTGGTCTCAAATTGTAGATCAGAATGTTTCCTACAATTGAATGATCAATGATTTTTGAAACAATATTGACCAAGCTGGAGTCATTTTAACTTGCCAGAGGGTCTTCTTTGCTTGGACAGAGTATATTTGTGAACTCACAATTCCAGATTGCCGAATGTGACGATGTTTTAAATTCTCTTCCATTAAAATCCGACTCTCTTTACTTCCATTAATCCCGAAATTACAATTTTATACTTCCAAAATTTACTATCCAGTTATATCCCTTATTGTTGAAAAAATTGCGTTTTCTAGCACATTTTTTCCAATTATCTCAATAACCGTTAACGTTACAAACTTGGAACTGGTTTCATTGAATTCCTCAGTTAACTTTAAATAGGAATTGCTTATTTCAGAACCTCTCTAAAGCCTCTAAAAATTTGAATAATTAATATATATTTTGAATAATCTCAATTTTCCGCCATTGTTATCTCAGTAACAAACCGTTTGTGGGGGTTGGTCCCATGGAACGTTTTTGTCTACTCGGTGTAAGGAATAAGCCTGAGAAGTATTGCACATTCCTCCTGAAAAACTCTTTTATAAATATGTTGATGAAACTAAATGTATTGTAACAATGTAACAAGAATAGTATACTAAGTAGTTTTCCACAACGAAACTTATTCAGTATCAGTGAACTCACAATTCCAGAATTGCCAGAATGTGATGCTTTAAATTCTCTTCCATTAAAATTTTAAAATGATTAGAAAATTCACTAATTTAGTCATAATATACCTCGAGAACCGTACATGATCATCTACACGATTTACATCGATAAAGTATTTTCCTATTTTATTACATGCTCCTTTTTCATCTCATACTCCTCGCTCGCCTCCTTCAATATTTTTCTTCTCCTATCCCTCCTCAACCTCCCTTTCCTTCTTCTTCTTCTTCTTCTTCTTTTTTTTCTCCTGAACCTTATTTTCGTTTCCTCTCATCTGCCTCTCTTGTCTCACAAAGGTATTTGCCGCCATCGCCGCGGCAATCAATAATAATAATCTGATACTGATCAAATCGATGTATATGGAGATCGGTGATGCTGCATCGCCCTCCCTCTTCTTCTTCTTCTTCTTCTTCTTCTTCTTCTTCTTCTTCTTCTTCTTTCTTCTTCTTCTTCTTCTCTTCTTCTTCTTCTTCTTCTTCTTCTTCTTCTTCTTCTTCTTCTTCTTCTTCTTCTTCTTCTTCTTCTTCTTCTTCTTCTTCTTCTTCTTCTTCTTCTTCTTCTTCTTCTTCTTCTTCTTCTTCTTCTTCTTCTTCTTCTTCTTCTTCTTCTTCTTCTTCTTCTTCTTCTTCTTCTTCTCCTTCTTCTTCTCCTTCTTTTTCTCCTTCTTTTGCTTCTTCTTCCCATGTATCGTGCTTCGCCATTCCTTTCTACCTCACCATCCTTTCTCTGTATCTCTCTCATTCTCCAACCTTCTGATTATCTCCCTCTCACATTTTCTTCAATTCTACTCTATCTTCTATCTTCTACATTACACTTTCTATCTTTCTCATTCTTCCTCTATTTCTATCCCTCTCTCACTCACTCTCTCTCTCTCTCTCTCTCTCTCTCTCTCTCTCTCTAGGGTTGTGTGTAAGAGGACCATGAGTCCTAACTCCGCCCTTATATAATAAAGGCAATTTATGTATCTATTCATCTATTTCTATCTGTCTCTTTTCATCTCTCTCACTCACTCTCTCGAACTCCTCCTCTCTTTATATCTATGTTTCTCTCCTTATCTCACACCCTCTCTTCTATTCATCTTTCTCTCACTTTCTCTCTCTCTCTGTCACACTCTCTCTCTCACTTTCTATCTCTCTCTCCCACTTTTTCTCTCTCTCTCCCAACTTTCTCTCTCTCTCACTCTCTTTCTCTGTCTCTCTCTCTCTCTCTCTCTCTCTCTCTCTCTCTCTTTCTCTCTCTCTCTCTCTCACTCTCTCTCTCTCTCTCTCTCACTCTCTCTCTCTCTCTCTCTCTCTCTCTCTCTCTCTCTCTCTCTCTCTCTCTCTCTCTCTCTCTCTCTCTAGTTTGTCTCATCACTTACTTGCCTTTTGCTCGTAATCACACGCATGGTTAGAAAGTATACTCTGTCCAAGCAAAGAAGAGCCTCTGGCAAGATGGGAAAACGACTCCAGCTGGGTCAATATTTGTTCAAGAATTATAAATGTGTTCTTAATAGTGGATCAAATCGTTTCCTACAATTTGAGATCAAATTGATAGTTTTTGAACCAATATTGACCGGGCTTGAGTCATTCTCCCATCTTGCCAGAGGCTCTTCTTCGCTTGGACAGACTCTATCACACCCGACCAGGCAACAACAGATTAATCAACTCAAACTATGAAACGCTCTTATAGTCTGTCCAAGCAAAGAAGACCCTCTGGCAAGATGGGAAAATGACTCCAGCTCGGTCACTAATGGTTCAAAAATTATCAATTTGATCTCGAATTATAGGAAACAATTTGATCTACTATTAAGACCACATTTATAATTCTTAAACAAATACTGACCAAGCTGGAGTCATTTTCCCACCTTGCCAGAGGGTCTTCTTTGCTTGGACAGACTATACACAGTATGATCCAAGTTGAGCATGTAAATTGATGTTATGTGCTTGATCTACCATCAAGCTATTCTACTCGAGGATGAATAAACGTCAAAAAAGACAATCTGCATATCTAGATCGTTATCCTTGTTTAGAATTTCAAAATTCACCTGAAATTAACTTTGTTAATCGAGTGAGTTGAAACCTCGATTCCATTACCTGGATAAATTATGCCAATGGCGGCTCGTACCCATGAAACAGGTGAAGTGCCCATATCTTTTACTGTACAGCACTTCACCTGTTTGGTGGGCACGAGCCGCCAGTGATATTATGCATGAATGTATGAATGAAACTATCTATTCTATCTTCATGTATGTATCTTAAACTACATTCCCATTCCACATAGATAACATTGAAAATTATAACTTAAGTACTAAACTATCAACTATAGGTTTAACTACTCTATCCCTGTAATTCAAATCCAACTAAAATCAGTTCTATTGGTCCAGTATTATACAGTATTGAAATATTGAAGCCTCGTTTCCTTTATAATTTTTTCAATTATAATTAAAATAAATTATACATTAATTCAACCTAAGTTGAATGAGAATATCCTTTCTTACGTTGTATTATATCTATATCTACGATCCATTCCACTCCACATGGATGTCATTTTACACTCTTCCGTATTAGCATTCCACATAGATATAGTCTGTACAAGCAAAGAAGACCCTTTGGCAAGATGGGAAAATGACTCAAGCTTCGTCAATCTTGGTTCAAAAATTATATATTTGATCTTAAATTGTAGGAAACAATTTGATCTACTCATAAGACTACATTTATAATTCTTGAACAAATATTGACAAAGCTGGAGTCATTTCCCCATCTTGCCAGAGGGTCTTCTTTGCTTGGACAGACTATAACAATTGAAACTAAAACCACTGATTTGAAGCCTTAAACTCAATTCAATTTAAAAATGTGAAACAAGCAGTCTGCTTCTACGCCCAACTGCATTTCTATTGGTGGATTTTTAGCTGTCAACTTCGACCAATCGTGTGCGATTACAGGCCACGCCCACAAAGCGTTCCCATTGGCCGACGCTGAAGGCACTGTAAACAAGTAGTATTTACTTTTAAACCATACTGTTCAATTGCTCTATCCCTGTAATTCAATATCATATTTCAATTATGCAGTTACATCATTACATTTATTGTGGAGTTTCAGTTTAGTTATAGATGTCCATGTCCCCAGAAAGTTAGGCAGTCTCGTCTGCTCCTTGTACGCTGCAACAGCTGATGTCAAGACTGTCATTCAGCTATGTCTATACTCACCTATACTCACCTCTATTGGGAGTTATGTATGAATTGCATTAAAAATTAATAATAAATCCAATTAGTGTGTTAATACTCTTCCTATCAGATAACACGGACGTTCATGAAACAGGCTGGAGAAACAGGGTGTTTCAGGAGGAATGTGCAATACTTCTCAGGCTGATTCCTCACACCAAGTAAAGAAAAAAGTTCCATGGGACCAACCCCCAAAAACGATTTGTTACCGAGATAACAATGGCTGAAAATTGAGATTCTTCAAAATATATTAATTTTTCTAATTTTTTAGAGGCTTCAGTGAGGTTCCAAAATAATCAATTCCTATGTGAAATTAGCTGAGGAGTTCAATAAAACCAATTCCAAGTTTTTAACTTCAACGGTTATTGAGATAATTGGAAAAATATGCTAGAAAACGCAATTTTTTCAACAATAAGGGTTATAACTGGATAAGGAATCATGAAATTGTATTTTTTATTAATGGAAGTTGGAGAGTGTCGGATTCTAAGGAAAAAGTTAGGTGGCGGCGATTGTGTGAATCTTACCCAAATTTCAGAAATAGCGATCAAAAATCGTAAAATCGCTACTAAACACAAATTCATCACTTGTGCTATGTTTTGTCAATTTACACTTTTGACAATTGTCAATTTTATGTTAAGATAATATACACAATCTCCGCCATTGAACTTTTATTTCAGAATCTGACTCTCTTCAACTTCCATTAATTAAAAATACAAATTTATGATTCCTTATTTAGTTATAACCCTTATTGTTGAAAAATGGCGTTTTCTAGCATATTTTTCCAATTATCTCAATAACCGTTAAAGTTACAAACTTGGAACTGGTTTCATTGAATTTCTCAGCTAATTTTACATAGGAATTAATTATTTCAGAACCTCACTAAAGCGTCTTAAAAATTAGAAAAATTAATTTATTTTGAAGAATCTCAATTTTCAGCCATTGTTAATCTCGGTAACAAAGCGTTTTTGGGGGTTGGTCCCATGGAACTTTTTTGTCTATTTGGTGTAAGGAATCAGCCTGAGAAGTATTGCATATTCCTCCTGAAACACCCTGTATATTTTTTAGAACGAGTAGACTAATAAATCTCAAATAACATGATGTATACCAGAGGAATTTTTATTTGAGTATAATAATAAGAAAATCACAAACGTCCAGCATTATGTAGCAACAACAAATGAAGAAGCTCACCTTGGAAATTACATTATTTGTACGCTTTCCTATATTATTTACCACACTTCTGTTCTACGTCTTTCAGAAAATCTTACTGTAAATTGCCAGCAAACTTCAGGCTATTACACCCTAATAGGCTAGTTTACCAACCGTCCTGTATCTTTGTCCATTAAATTAAATTAATATTACAACAGGCAACCGAGCAACAGTTAATATTGTATAGTCTGTCCAAGCGAAGAAGACATTCTGGCAAGATAGGAGAATCACTCCAGATTGGTCAAAATTCGTTCAAAAATTATACATTTCGTCTCATATTGTAGAAAACATTTTGCTCTACAATTTGATTGCAAATTCATTATGTTTAAATAGATATTGACCGATCTGGAGTAATTTTCCCATCTTTCCAGAATGTCTCCTTTGCTTGGACAGACTGTACAATGGAATTCCATGAGTGCAGTAAGTTTTAGTATAGTTCGTGTAAACTGACAAGGTACGCCGTTACTACACGTTTTGTATTGTGTTGACGTGTCTTCTTAGTTTGCGCGAATTATAAGTACTGGTAAAGTATAGACTTGAAAATCATAAACGTCACCTGTAATCCTATCTGGTAATTACGGCGTTACGTTCTCAGATATTAATAGGTTTTGTACGTAGTCTGTTGAATCATTTCGATGAATTATTTATTGATTAATAACTGTAGACTCAATCGAGAAACAAAGCGCCGTAGCGATTGGTTACTATTGAATATTGATGATTTGTTTTCGGCCAATGAGAAGATTGCAAACACAAAGGATACTAAGCTTCAAATAGCGTTTGCTGAAAGCATAAAGTCGGTAATTCCTTCTAGTTGTGCCAAGCACAGAAAAGCCTTTGGCAAACATGGCTGCCATTCACTGCTGCCAGTAGTCGAAATGAAAATTGCTCTAATATAACTAAATAGTACAGGCTCAGACTAAATTTTCTGTCCTAGTACATAATTATGTACTTCATTTATTCAATTAAAAAAAAAATGTTATAATTCGTGCTATCATATGTCAACAATTAAATAAATAAATGAATAAAAAATATTTTCATTAGTTAAATCAATATGATTATGATTTGGGTAAAAACGGTAGGTTGGCTGAAGTGACTTTACCCTAAAATTTCAGTTCAGCGCATGCGTATAGTTGGGCCAAGAACAGAAGAGCCTCTTGCAAGATGGCGGAGGAAAGTGAGAGTGTAACTACGCATGCGTAGAACTGATATTTTCAGGGTGAAATCACTCCAGCCAACCTACCGTTTTTACACTAATCATAATCATATTGATTTCACGAATGAAAATATTATTCTTGTATTTGTTCAATTATTGACATATTATAGCACAAATCATAACATAATTATGAATTAGGACAGAAAAAATCGTCTGAGCCTGTACTATTTCTACCTAAATTTTGTTATGTTGGAACATTTTCAATTTTCATTTCAACTACTGGCAGCAGTGAATGGCAGCCATGTTGCCTAAGGCTCTTCTGTTCTTGGCCGAAGTATAGTTAAAAAATAAAATTTAAAAAAATTAAGGAAAAAAATCACCTTCTCAAGCATTCAAGTCTGATTGTACATTCCTATAACATTTGAAACGAATGGAGACTCACAACAGTCTTCCCAGGCACATAGGCTTCTGACTTGTACAAATATTTCTCTTTTTCCCCAACGTACAAGGTCATTGTCGAATTATTATTGTCAATACACAGTGCTATAGCCTGTCCAAGCAAAGAAGACATTCTGGCAAGATGGGGAAGTTACTCCAGATCGGTCGATATTGGTTTCAAAATTATAAATTGGGTCTCAAATTGTAGATCAGAATGTTTTCTACAAAAGGAGGCCAAATGTATGATTTTTGAACGAATATTGGCTGAGCTGGAGTCATTTTCCCATCTTGCCAGAATGTCTTCTTTGCTTGGACAGGCTATAGTGCTGGTTGTCGTAACAGAAGAAGAATTCTCCATGGGAAACCAGTGGCTGAGCGTGAAGCTTGGATACAAAGACGATTACAGCAGTAGATACAAAGAAAAAGAAAGATGATACAAACAGACAGACAATCGAATAAAAGAGCACCCGAAATACAATAATCGGTTGGTTACGGTGTTGTTTGATTTGATTCCCTCTCCCCGCCGCCAGGCGGCAGCACCATTGTCCCGGGGTGAGCTGTGATTGGTGGATCCAATCCCAAATCCGTCTGAGTTTGCACAAGCTGATAAGATACGCCGATGAAATACAATTTACATTGAATCACGTGTCTTCTCAGCTAGCGCGGACAATACACACAATTGCATCAAACGATAATTCGATACGATGATGGTTTTCTCAACTCTATCTTACTCTATTTTTTTTTGTTCCAGTTGATCTTCTTTGTCTCCCACCTTTCTAGGTTTTTCTTCTCCTTTCCTGGTGATCAATTTTATTTTGAACTTGAAAATTACTTGTTTTCAATTGTGAATATAGTGAATATGTCTTTTCCTGTTGATCCAGTCGAACAATTTTATTTTAATCTTGAAAATTACTTGTTTTCTATTGTAAATAGCGACGAGTAAATAAGGTAGTGCTTTTATCATGGCTTAAAAATTTAAAGTTTATTTAATATTTTATAAGAAATTATGTGAAAAATTTGACGAATTAATTAATTTGGTGCATCCTATTGCTCTAAATTCAAAATTTTTATAATACGTTATTTTTCCTCGACTATAAATTCTTGTGAAAGTGCTGCGAAAAAAGATAACCTAGTTTCGAGCTTATTATTTTATCAAAAATTGTTATAAAGACGTTTTGGACGTTAGTCTGTGTTTTTAGTCAATAAGTTTATTATATTCTGTAAATGAATGAAGAGTTTATTAGTTTAAAAGTTTATTATTTTCTGTAAATATTAAGAGGAGTTATTAAATGTTTTTGGTGTTTAATGATATTTTATCAGGTAATTGAACTGATTAGGATGAAAAATTATGAAAATAATTTTCTTAATTAATAATCTGTGAAGTAAAAATTTGATTTATGAAAATTTCTATCTTTCTGGAGCTTAGTCGTCAAAGATATTGTTGTTGGTGCATTTCCAAGTAGTACTATTTTCAATTTTGTGATTGAAAATGCTACCTTCTTTGAAAATTAACCAGTAAGAGTGATTCTACCCTTGAAATTTTTACTGTGAACTAGGCCTGAATTCAACCGTAGAAAGGTAGGAAGGGAAATGATTAAATTATTCATTTATTTGACAAAATACATTACTTAATGGATAAAACACAGACAATAATTGTCCAAAACATCTTATTTCTAGATTTAGTTGAATACTCCAAATTAAGGCTATGTCCACTTTCACTGTACTCACATATTTCAACTGTTAAGGATAAAAACATTGATTTATCAATTTGAAATTTGAAATGTTGATATCAAATTAAAATTGAAATATCAAATTCAATTATCAGTGCTAAATCTAGATTTTTTAATAAGACACGGACTCGAAAAGATTTAAAACTCAATTATCTTGAATTTATTTCTAAATTTTTGAACGTATTTCTTTCTAGATTTCTCCTATTTATACTCATCTTTTTCCACATCTTTTCTTGTTTTACAATCAAATCTTTTGATTTGATGAAGTTTTTGTCTCCATTTTCCAATCCGTGCTCCTCCAATTCTAAATTTGTATAATCGTCATTTTTCTATCTATCTCCTCCTCCCTCTCCTATTCCTCCTCCTCCTCCTCCTCCTCCTCCTCCTCCTCCTCCTTCCTCCTTCTCTTCTATTTTACTCTATCCATTCTCTTCATCGTTCCCATTCTACTCCTCACCCCTCAAACCATCTCCCCCCCCCCTTATATTACTTTGTCCCTCCCATCGCCATATTATCAAAGAAACACCAAATCGTAATCCGACAATAGATCTATAGCTACAACAATATTCGTATAGTCTGTCCAAGCAAAGAAGACCCTCTGGCAAGATGGGAGAATGACTAAAGCTCAGTCAATTTTGGTTCAAAAACTATCAATTTGATCTCAAATTGTAGGAAATAATTTGATCTACTAATTTTGACCTCAGTTCAAATTCCTGAACAAATATTGACCAAGCTGGAGTCATTTTCACATCTTGCCAGAGGCTCTTCTTTGCTTGGACAGACTATACCATTCCCTCTTTCTCTGTCTGTGCGCGCGTGTGATGTATCTGAAGCATAGCCAATGCGTAATGGACCAGTCAGAGTGAAAGAAAGAGAGACAAAAAGGAATTGGATAAAGTGAGAGAGGGTGGGAGAGAATGAGGGAAATGAAATCGAAGGAAGAGACAACACTTATTGTGTTGCGGTGTGTTCCAAAGTTGTTCCAACAACAAACTAATGATACGGACACACATATTTGATTCTTCTCTTTCACTATATTCTTCTTCTTCTTCTTCTTCTTCTTCTTCTTCTTCTTCTTCTTCTTCTTCTTCTTCTTCTTCTTTCTTCTTCTTTCTTCTTCTTTTTCTTCTTCTTCTTCTTCTTCTTCTTCTTTTTTCTTCTTCTTCTTCTTCTTCTTCCCTTCTTCTTCTTCCTTTTTCTTCTTCTTCTCTTTCTTCTTCTTCTTCTTCTTCTTCTTCTTCTTTCTTCTTCTTCTTCTTTCTTTCTTCTTCTTCTTTTCTTCCTTCTTTTTCTTCTTCTCTTCTTCTTTTCTTCTTCTTTTTTTCTTCTTCTTCTTTTTCTTTTTCTTCTTCTCCTTTTTCTTCTTTTTCTTCTTCTTCTTTTCTTCTTCTTTTCTTCTTCTTCTTCTTCTTCTTCTCTTTTCTTCTTCTTCTTCTTCTTCTTCTTCTTCTTCTTCTCCTTTTTCTTCTCCTTCTATTTCTTCTCCTTCTTTTTCTTCTTCTTGTTCTTCTTCTTTTCATTTTTCTTCTTCTTCTTCTTCTTCTTCTCCTTCTTTTTCTTTTTTTTCTTCTTCTCCTTCTTCTTCTTTTCATTATTTTCCTTTTTCTTCTTTTTTCATAATTTCATTCTCTTTTTATTTTGCTTCTCTTTCTTTTTCTCCTTCTTCTTCTCTTCATTATTTTCCTTTTTCTTCTTTTTTCATTATTTTTTGTCTTTTTATTTTTCGTCTTCTTCACATTGGCGGCTCGTGCCCACGAAACAGGTGAAGTGCTGAACAGTAAAAGATACGGGTACTTCACCTGTTTCGTGGGTACGAGCCGCCAGTGCTGCTTCTTCTTTTTCTTTTTCGATTCGATTGTAGATTTGACAAAAACAAACCGATTCCAAATCAAAATAACTACGATTCGTTTCTCTCCACCCTTCTTCTGCCCCATCCCTCTTTTTCTTTTATCATACTTTTTTCTATATTATAACATAAGTACTGTTCAAAAGCTGTGGACAAAAGGCAAGCAAGCAAGCGCCTTTCTTTGTGATCTTCTTCGTCAATTTCATCTTCTTTTCATTCTTCTCATTTATCATTTATTTTCTACTTCTGTCCCCTATTACTCTTACCGAATCTTCTTTTCTCAATCATCATTGATCAATCACATCCCTTTCTCTATCTTCACTACTTTATAACAATAGAGGAAAGTCGTTTTATTTGTAATATGAATGACATGTGATCATTCTATCAATTTATTTGAAAATCTGTTCCTTAAATCTTTTCTCGATTACAACTGACACATTCCTAATTACAATTCTCATCAACTCAAATTATACTTTCTGAAATACAATTTACTATTCTTAATTACAATTGATACCTTCTCAAATTAAATTGACTGTTCTCATTCATTATATTTAAGATGTAGGTTTAGGTGATGTTGGCTTAAGTTTCAATGCTTACTGCAAATTCAATGGTTCAGCGAGCTAATTTGGTTCAGTGAACTAATTTGGAAGATCAAGATTCAAACTATGTCCGATATACTTCCCAAGGTTACGCTCAATATTATCGTTTTACTCTTTTAGGAGTTTTTCTTAGATTTTTCGAGAACCAATCGGCATAGAATGTTAAAATTTGGTAAACAGGTCCAGATTAGGTCCAGAAATGCTGTGGTCCTTCCGAGGTTACACCTGTTTTCCAATGTTTGGATTCTGCACTTTTGTTTATTTCACGGAAACTACTGAACTAAATACGTTCAAATCATATACCCAGGTTGAGCTGAGGTAATAGAAAAACTAATTGAGAAAGATTACCCAAAAGAACCCTGTTAAGTGATATGATGATCAAAGTAAATTTATTCTAATGGAATTTGCAGGCGAGTGAAGCGAGCCTGTTTGTCCCAGCTGACACTGACAGGGGTTTTGTAGGCGAGCGAAGCGAGCCTGTTTGACTCCCTGAAACAGCAAATACTGTCGGGTAGTGATTTTATATTATAATAGAAATATTACCGTGTACCTATTACCCAAGTCCTAAATATTACCTAGCTTTGTTTCTCTCCTAACAATACTTCCCTACATTTTCCTCATGAAAAATATCATACAAGTCGTCCTGGAATCATAGTTGCTTTTGAAAGTCAGTCAACAATGAATTCTACAAATTCACTCTCGCTTGCTTCCTATTGGTTGGCTTGCTCCCTCCCACAAAATGGCGGTCGACGAATCAGCCGCTTAGTAACTCATATCCACTCCAATCAATGGTTTCATATTAGCAGTTGAATGAACTCCCAATTTTACCCTACAAAATATATGACGTAATAATCACTACAATAAATTTGCACCTGAAGTTCATTGCACCTTCTCGAAACCTAATTTCATTTGAATAAATTATTATTCAAGAGGTTTGGCTTGTGCCGTATAGTACACAAGAATTTATTGTCATTTGTAGCGATAGCTTGAAACGAAAATGGAGGATGTAAACCATTGTCGATGAGATTGCATTGCAACAATAGTGAATAGTATTATTATTATTATTTTTGCAGATGATCTGTTAGATTGAAACGTATATGATGATGACATGTAGCTTAGTCCCTCATACTCATACTTCGTGGATAAGAAGGGGCACATATAGCATAATAATTAATACAAGTTAGGCTATTGTAATTTGTAATTGAAACTAACGAATGTGGTGGCTAAGACAGGTTCCGGGTTGAGTGCCTTAAAGAAGTTACTAGGTACTTGGTGAAATAATTCTATTTTATATTTCTCGAAGACGTATGAATTTATTGATGTATTTGAGTCTTCATTGGGAAAATTGTTAACAATCATCAGTGAAAAAAGGATTTTCTCATTGTTATGGCTATTGAAAAATATTGTAAGCATTGAGCTTTGTGTAATAGGATTGTGATTGATTTTTCAGTAATTCAATTGTGCAATCTAATTGTGTAATTTAATGTACAAATTGTGACTAGCTCATCTCACTGACAAAGTTCCACCTATATCAGCGGTTCCACAATAAATTACATGAATTGATGAAAAAACAGTATAAACCATATGAAATAATCAAATGGATACGGATACGGATAAATGATACGGATACTGTAATTGTTCAGTTTTTGTAAAGTTCAATGAATGACAACTGTGTACTAAACTATCATCTAAATTTCTAGACAATCCGAAAATATTCCATTATCTCATAAAATAATATTGTCTAAAAACTTAAATAGTTTGATTGCGCTTTTCAAATGAACATAATTGAATTCCACGCTGGGGCGGTGTTCAACAACTGTCCGTTTGTTGGTCTAACTTTGAACACAGCAAAAAAAGCTGAGCATCAGGTTTGTTTTGACTCAAACACGCTATTATTTGACACTTGCTTGATTGTTGGAAATGGAAAATAATTGTTGGAGGAAAACGCAAATGAAAACTCGACTTTATGTTTGCTGAAAAGACAGGACGAATTTGATTTTCTACCGTGAAGGTATGACTGAGTTCCGGAACATGCAATAGTTGATTTCAGTTTGCTAACAAGGGTCTACGACTCTACGTGGAGAGAATAGAACTAATATTGCAATAAAACATTCTATTTGACAGTCAGGGTTCACGGAAGGTAACAAAATTTGAGCATAATAGATATGTCGCAAAATTTGAAAAAAAATCATGGTAATTTTTTCAGTAGTGTACTGCCTTTTTTCCAATATGGTAGTCTCGATAATAAAGATGTAATTTTGTCACAATCAGACCAGTTTATTGTTGTTCTACTGGGTGTAGCAGAATGAATAGAAGGGTCTCAACACTCCATATAATTTTATATTTTTCATCAAGTTGAACTCACACTGATAAACTTTATATCTAATAAACTTAGCTGTAGACTAAATAGTGCACCGTGTGACATACGCAACTCTGGAATTCAAAATTGTTTGAATTGCTATTGAATTTGATAACTTGAATCAAATTGATTATTTGATCAATAATATGAATCGTTGAAACCCTATTTTAAAAAACCCGGTACTTTGAAATGGTGAGCTTCCAATTTTCTAAATTCAGTTAAATGTATGATAGAAGGAAAATAATTGGAAAATTTGATTTTAAAGATGTTATAAAATTGAAAGTCAACAGTTGATAAATTGAAAGACTTGAAAAGTTGAACTCTTATTGATGAAAAGTAAATTTATAGAAATTTCTAGTGAAATTGGATTCATTTCAAATAAATTTGACTGTTGGTTTCTAACTGAATAGTAAAACTGTACAATAAACTAATTGCAGCCTTTAAAAAAGTGAAACACCGCCTCCGAGTTCTCATTTGCTATTTCATTTTCATTTGATATATAATAATATCAAAAAAAAAAGAATGAGGTGTCGAAAACTTAATGTATGCAACACAGCATAGCGTTCCCTCTTCATTAGCCATTGTGAAATATCATATATGAGTTTAATTGCATGCAGTCTAATTTTAAAATGCAGGTTTACAGCCTAATATGAGTGGCGGTAATTGTTACAAATTCAACAAATATGGAAGAACGTTTAATTTAGATAGTCAACAAAGGGAGTTAAAAATTGGAAGACTCGTAAAGATTCCTTGTAGGGAAAGAAAATTTCTTTTCGTAGGAATAAGCATTATCAATCAAATTGAACTTGAAGGAATACTTCACGATTAACAAACCGAACAGAATGAGGTTATAGCGATTGCTGCCCAATAAACTGATAAGCCTTTAAAAAGTTGAAATCAAGAACCGCCTCCTGAGTTCTAGTAGCACAATAACGGCTCAGCAACGATTCATGCGAAAATTAACAAAAAATAATAAAATGTCGAAAATTAATTCGGCAACACAGCGTAGCGTTCCCTGTTCATTAGCCATGTGTGTTTTGATGAGTTTAATTGCATGCAGTCTAATCGGTGTACAGGTTACAGCCTAATTGAGTGGCCGGTAAACACAATTATTATTAGAATAATAATTATTGCTGAAAAGACGAAGAAGACACGGCCTCTGAAATGCATGAAAGTGGCGACTAATGTCCCGTGACACATTTTAATTAATAAAACATGCTTTAATGGTCACATGTACATGTATATATGATCTATAAGCGTAAAAAATGATGGGAGATATGCTCATTAACAGTTCTCAGCAGACAGGAGGTTGAGCTTAATTGATTTTCACATGTAAGTTAGCCTAAATAAGCTTTACAACGCGATTATATCTGCGGTGTTTTTCTTATAAGCAATAAACACATCACTGTGATGTCTGCTACGAGCTGTTGGAAATTTTCAAAGTGCACGTACTTAGTGTTAGTACAAAGTGTACTTGAACAATTACAACTTTATCCGGTAACATGTTTGTTCTAAAATACTGTTTATTTTAGTATAAGTATATTCGCGAGTACAGAGTGTTTCGAAATGAATAGCGGGGTTTCATTGCTTCATCAAGTAGAACTACTTACACTAATAAATTATGTTTATAATTTATAGTGTAAATTATGTGTACTTGCGAATAATGTACAATTTATTGAATTCAAATCATAATCTTGATAGATTACAAATTGTCTACAAACTACAAATTAGTAGGATATCGAGACTTTTCAAGTCGTATTTAGCAGCTTATTTGACTATATGTTATAAAACAATCACACGCTTTTCCGGAGCTTAGTACATCAAAAGATAGGGTTACCATCTCACGATCTAATGCCGCGTTTACACCGGAATGTTAATAACTTTTTTGAATAAAGTATTATTATTATATAGACTTATATATTATATAACTTTGAATTAAACTTTAAAACTTAGGTCTATTTAAAATAATTGATGAATTAAATGAAAATCAAATAACCTTTATAAAAACTTTATTATAAAAAATTATTATTCCACATACATGTTTTGGGACTCAGCCCATTATCAATATTGATAGGGGTATTTGATTTTCATTAAATTCATCAATTATATAGCCTAACTTATTATACAAATGTTTTTATTTAACATTCCGGTGTAAACATGGCTTAAGATATTCCCGGATTCCAAGGTTATAATTGAACAAATGGGAAATTTCAACAATTAGAAAGATTCAAGTTCCTCTTTTTTGAACATATCTGCTGAGATTATAAATGTGGTACTTATTGGTTAGAGTCTTCGTTCAAAATTAACGAATATAGTAACGAGATTGATTTTTTGTTGAATAAGATACAAAAATAAAGGAATTCAAAATTCTTTCAACCTGGAGGACTGTAGAAGGTTCTATGAGTTCAATTTGTGAAGGAATTGAGGTGGTTTTATAATTTCCATGTGATAGATAGCCCAGATTAGAATTGGATTACAACTCTTTTCAAATAAAAATTTTTCCTGGAATAAAGAAATTGGCAACTGTGTTCCATCAATAAGATCCTGACTACATTATTTGGTCATCTCAGGCGGTAGATATAGAAAGAAATTTCAATATTCATATTTTATTCCATGCGAAAAACAGTTACACATAGTGATGTTATTGTGAAGCAGTAACTTATAATGAACAGAAATTATTGTATTTTCATTATTGCTTTAAGCCATGAATATTGAACCATGAATGTTAGTAAGAAGTTTAAAACCAAAGTTAGACAATAAGAATGGGGTCAATCTTCCCCATTCAAAATAAACGATTTCTAGCGTAATATTAGGTACAATAAAAACGTAGTAAGCTTCCTCCCCCTTCAGAATAATATAGCTACGAAAAATGTTAGCGAACCTCCCCATTGAGAATAAACTTCTGCATTTTTACTTGAAAATGGTGGTCTGTCCAAGCAAAGAAGACATTTTGGCAGGATGGGTAAATGACTCCAGCTTGGTCAATATTGCTTCAAAAATTATAAATTTGATCTTAAATTGTAGATTAAAATGTTTCCTACAATTTGAGACCAAATTAATAATTTTTGAAACCCGAGCTGTATCAAGATGTAGTCATATTCCCATCTCACCAGAATGTCTTCTTTGCTTGTACAGGCTATAGAAATACTCTCCCTCCACCATTGGAACTAAACTATTGCAAGCGTAATAGAAAAATATTTGGACGGATGATTCACTTCTTTTCCAAATTCAAAATGGCGTCGCTCGAGCTCAATGATCCGTGGTTATGGCAATATTTTCCAAGCGGTTGGCTCTATTTTCAGTAACCGAGTACGCCATGTTTCCCGTCAAAAGCGGTCTATCACACGGCCAACGACTCTTTTAATTTCACGGATTACAGACTTCGAATAAGTTGGCGGGCGAAAAACTGCTGTTATACGCCAAAAGATTGTTTAGAACGGGCGTCATTAATAATAATGTGGCTGGAAAATGGTTGGCACTTCGCAACGTCAATGTGATTCTGAAAAATTATGATTTTTGAGAGGAGTGAGGAAGAGGAATTTGATGAAGAAAGAGAAAGGAAGAGAAAAATTTATAAAGGAAAAGAGAAAGACTATTTTTGTAATAGAGAGAGTGTAAAGAGAGAGCGAGAGATAAGTGATTTTGAATGGGTGTGGTAAAGTGGTAGAGGGGGGAGGAGTTTTGCTTCTCTAAAAGGGATGATTCGAGAGAGTTCCTGAAAGTTTGTCACCCGGAGATTTGATCATTGCACAGTACCAGTTAGCAGTTACTGACCAAATAACTGTTACTGATTAAATAACTGTTACTGGCTAAATAACTGTTACTGACCAAATAACTGTTATTGACTAAATAACTGTTACTGACTAAATAACTGTTACTGACCAAATAACTGTTATTGACTAAATAACTGTTACTGACTAAATAACTGTTACTGACTAAATAACTGTTACTGACCAAACAACTGTTACTCAATACTGGTAATTGTTAATCTGTTAATCATTATAGGCTAATTATAATTAATAATAACTGGTAATTGTTAATGATTGAATAGGTTATGAGTAAATTACTGTAATCATTCTCCCATATTACCAAAAAATAATTCAGTTTATAACTGATTACCTCTTACTGACTCAAATTATTTCTCTTCAAATTATTATTGTATTATGGATGACTTCATACGATTATTATTTATCACTTATGGTAAATGAAAAGACAAGATTGGTAAACCAGAGATTGATAATGGTGTAACACCCGAACCGGTATCTCGATTTTCTAATAAATCAGTGGTTTGACAACATCTTGTCTTTTCATTTTTCATGGATAACTACCACAATATCACCTTCACAACTACTCAAACAGTGACTTATGGATGGGAACAGCTATACAATCAATCCGGAAAATAATTTATCAGTCAGTAACACTTATTCAGCCATAACAGGTATGCTATCCAGTACTGTGACCAATCCTCCGCTTCTTTTCTGTATTCTGTGATCAAATTTCCACTCGAGGAGCAGTAAGGCAGAGGAAGCAAATCCAATATTTGAAGACATATGGCATCGTTAACTCGAGCGTCCCAATATAGTTTTCTGCTGGTTGATTTTGGCATCATTTTTCTGCTTGCAGTCGGCCATTTTGTTTTTTAAATGGCTCATATTTCACAGGGTTGTTGTTAGACGGGGGGGGGATAAGGTTCAGGGGGTGAGTTTGTGAGATGAAACCGCGCCCCTATTTTTCGCTTAGCTACCGTGAAATAAGGGATGTTCAGTTCACCCTTTTCTGTACCCTCTATCAATATGTCTCACTGTATCTCTCTCTCTCACTTTCTCTTCCTCTCTCTCTCTCTCTATATCTCTTGTTAACAAGCACAATAGAAATGATTGTACGCATTGAAATTATTATTACACCTCTGTCAGTTACCGTGATTTATTTATTGTTTCACAAAAACGTGGCCATTTAGAAGCCCAAGGGTTGGTATGGTAGTGTTATACGGACCGTAACGGAAGCTTCTGATTTGTATTTTGAGCGGACTGTTTCAATGACAGTGATTGATTGAACAAAATCGTCGTTTCATTTAGTTTTAAATTTCAGTATTATCTTGCTTGATGCTTGGAAAGCGTGTTGCGAGAAATTGGTTTTTGTGGTTCATTTGATTTTGTTTAAAGCTGCATCCTGCGTACATGCCCATGCTTCAAATTTATTTAAAGAAGATACAAACGGCAATAAGTTTTGATACACAACCTTCCAATTATGATACTAGACCATTAGATTCGATTTTTTCATTGAATTATGTACATGATACTATGAAATCGTCTTGTAAAGGCTCACTTTATCCAATGTACAGTACGTATCTATTCTAGTTCCTCTTTTTGAATGAAAATTGTCACAAAATCAAACTGATGCGGTATTTTTTTGGGTGATACATACTAAGATAAATAGGTCTAGTAGAATAATAATTTCCACAAATAAATAAAGATTTTATGGCAGCTTCAACAAAAGTAAGCTTGAATAAAAATCGAACTGTGGTTACAAATGAAATCAAATAAAACACTTCTTAATAGGTCTAGTGGTATAGTCTGGCCAAGCAAAGAAGAGCCTCTGGCAAGATGGGAAAATGACTCCAGCTTGGTCAATATTTGTTCAAGAATTATAAATGTGGTCCTAATAGTAGATCAAATTGTTTCCTACAATTTGAGACCATATCAATAATTTTTGAAACAATATTGACCCAGCTGAAGTCATTTTCCTATCTTGCCAGAGGCTCTTCTTTGCTTGGTCAGACTATAGTAGATGAAATATCCAGGGTAATAGTTAGCCTATGCATGGTTTGGATGTTGAAGCCCCAGTCAAAATACAGTTTTTCAGCATTCTAACTTCCGTGCCTCATTGATCCAACAACTTAATTGGCAATCAAGCAGGCACTCCCAGATCCTCAATCACGAACTAAACAAACCATCAGATCTCCGATCAGCTGACCGCCGATCAACACTAACCGTCGATTGCATCCGTTTCCTTATTCGCGGGGCATCCGCTTGTTTATTTCTCTAATAGTGAGAATTGCCGATCGGCCCATCAGACCACTCAATTTCCCAATACTGATCGGATTCAGTTACTACTATAACTCTACAACTGTAAGCATACCTAGAGAAGAGATTAAAGATTTTTTTCCTCCACCTACTATCTAAAGTCGCATTTCACTCCCTGGAATCGAATACTAAAGCGCTTCATTCTCTCCCTCGGGAGAGAAAGAAGATTGAAATTCCTAGGGAATAAAGTAAACCCATTTAAATAACATGGGAAGCATCTCTATGATATTTTGTGTCTAAATTTGGAACTTAGGCGTGAACTGTAGAACAGTAAACAGTATAGAGTGCACAGTTTGGAAGAAAGGTTGGTTACGCTGATATTTTGAAGGAATATTTATAAAACAATGGATCATGATGGAAGAAAGTTAAATACTTGTATATTATTCATAAATTTATAGAAATGTAAAAATGTATACATATGGAAGTATAGTACCAAAGTAAAAACAATCTTCATGATTTAAAAGCTAGAATTCTCGATCACTATCGAATATCGACTATCGAATCGATTAGAATTAGAATCGAATTCAATAATTCATTCCTACAATGGTTTATTGTACTTTGAGATCTGTGTGTTATAATTTAAGTTTATTATTATAATAGTGTGTTTATCGTTTTAATTTCGACTAATTATCAATAGTCCACTGTCATATTATACTGGAACAATGATAAAAGAATGTCTTTGTTGAATTAGACTTTTGGTTTTGAGGTTTGGAAGTATAGTTAACCTCAACTTATATGGCAGTTGAGGTCAGTAAAATCGTTACAGTTAGTAAACTTTAGTAAATTGTTAAAGTTTTTCAATTGGAAACCGGACTTTTCAACATAAATTTAACCGAATATCCTCCATTAGATAGCCTTTATTATGTTGTATGAGTTGTATCAACACGAAATATTATGTTATTTGGATTTTAATTGTCCTAATGAACAGGTTTTCACTATCGGTTACTGTTGTGTTGTGGACGAAATAGGCCTTCAAACATTGTACTGTCTCTGAAAGTTGAATTTACAATTTAACATTTGTTATATACGGTATGTACTTGCTGGAAGCTAGTAGCCTGATATCTGTTAGAAATAAATAAATTTTATTGATGCTTTTGTTTTCTTTTATTTTTGTAGCTTATAGATTAAAACTAAAAGATTGTTTTCACTTCTTTCATACATGTCTAATGTAACGTAAATTAAAATGAAGTCTATTATAGTAAATTTGAAATGATTCAGTTGATTGCTTGAATATCTTTTTCTTTTTATTAGGCTTTAGTTCTACATATTAGCCTAATCAAAAATTGAAATAGAAGTTTAATTGCTCAATCTAGTTTCTCATAACTTTTTTATTATCATTATCATTACTTAGAAACTGAAAGCAATATCAACTTA
The DNA here is from genome assembly GCA_017141385.1 of Sogatella furcifera. NCBI lineage: Eukaryota > Metazoa > Arthropoda > Insecta > Hemiptera > Delphacidae > Sogatella > Sogatella furcifera. The sequence continues at coordinate 3,445,827 of CM029546.1, read as the reverse complement.
TTTGCTTCCCTTTTATTGTTCCTATATAAGTTGACTTGCCAGTCATTCCATTTGTCATACTTTTATTTCACCAGTTTTGTTTAGTTTGTAGTTACAAAAATTATAAATTAGGAAGTAGCAGCTACGGTAGGTAGTAACTTCCTAGTTTTGAGATTTCAGATTGAACCAAGTTGGATTTATTTTACAGCTGATTTCTTTTATATGAATATACTTGCGGAGTTTAATAAAAATCGGTTAAAAGAATTTGAAGATGAAAATTATTTTGTAAAAAATGCAGAAAGGCGGATATCTGGTGAACAAATCGCTTTTTTAAAGAAGATTAATCGTGATTTTTCTTTATTTTGAGCCATAGAATGTATTCTCAGAGTTTGGCACTTTAATTTTGGGACACTCTATATATTCCTATCAATAGCTAATTAATGTAGGTGGAGGAAAAATGTTGTGTGCATCACGGGACTAAAGTACTTTTTTCTCCCTCAGAGAATTGTCGCCCTCGGCTACGCCTCGGGCAACAACAGTTTCCCCTCAGGGAGAAAAAGTTGCCCTTTAGTCCCTAGATGCTAAATAACTATTATGAAGGGGTTTAGTTGGGGTGGGGGGTTTCTTTGGTTGGTTTCGAACTTGGCCAAAACCACCCAGAAAAATCCGACATTTGCAAAAAGTCACCCCTATTTTTTATAAACCGCGAAAATTTAGGGTAGTTTTTGGAGAATTTTTTGAATTTTTTTTATTGTTTTGTTCTGTAGAGGACTTTGAGGTGCACAGTTTGGTATATTTATTTTTGTTCTGGGGGGTCATCTTAGGGGTGAAATTTATGGGTTGAAAAAATAAACTTTTTCATTGTTGAGATATTTGAAAAATTTTTTTTGCCATTCGATTTGTTTTTTCAAGAGGAATTTTTTCATTTTTTGAAATTTGGTCTATCTCTGCTAGATACAGGGTGACACCAGAAATAGTGGTAATTTTTGGAAAATTTTTGTTTTCAAGCAAATCTCGATTTTTCTTATTGAAAATGGTAGCTGAGAGTGAGTGGATTTCGATTTTATGGGTCTTAACTCTGTAGGGGTGGTATCGCGCAAACGCGTATGGGGGTGAAAATTATCGACTTTTTCATCTTTGGAATTTTTTAGAAATTTTTTTTTTCATTGTATAGAGCGTCAAAAGACGATTCGGAATCTATATACAAAAATTCATTTTGATCAAAATTGAAGACGCCATATTGGAAAATGGTCTATTTTTTCATAAATCATTGAATAAAACTTTTTCTATGCGATTGAGCTCTGTTTTGACAAATTTAGGTGAAAGCAGACAATTTTTTGATGGGATCCTGAGAAAATCAAGATTCCAGCTTCAAAATGGCGGATTCCAGGGTGGGGGTAAAAAAAGGGTAAAAATTTAAATTTTGAGATTTTTGAAAACTTTTTTCTCTCATCAGATAGAGCTCAAAAAACTGTGTTGAACACCGTTTGAACGGGATTTGCAACATTTTTCAAAAAAAAGTTATGGTCAAAAAACATGTTTTTAGTAAATTTTTTAAAAAATCTGGGTTTTTTGGGAAAATCAAAATTTTTGTTTGATGGAAATTTTGACATTTCTCTGTTGTATATCAACTATAATGTAAGTCTTGACATGAAATTGTGGGGGAAATTGATAAATAAATTTTTTTGCATTATACAGGGTGTGCTAAAAAAACCTTAATTTTCATTTTTAGGTTTTATGTGGAATTTATCATCGCCAATCGAAAGTGCTATGAAAACTGAGTGAAATACATACTTGAAGTTTTTTTCTATGATCATCCCCTACTGAGTTATTAGGAAATGAATGAATTTAAAAGACCACCCCTAAAATTGAATTTTTTGTTTGAATGATAATTTTGGTTTTTATGATCAAAAGTGGTGGTTTACTAAGGGGCATTGACAATGACACCCAAAAACCACCCTTAATGATCACATGGGGTGATTTTTCAAGGGGTTGAAAATATCAAAATCAAAATTTCGAATTTTTGAAAAATTGAATTCATAACCTCAAAAAGCATGGGAAACTGAACTTTTTTTGTATTTGAACATTTTTTCTCAAACTACCCCATGGAAAGTTATGAGGGATTTTAGATAATTCAAAATTGAAAAAATTCCTTTTTAGGGGTGAAGAATGGAGATTTCAGGAAAAATATTCTGATCATTTTGTAGAGGATGGAAAACTGAACAAAAAACTTCATGGGATCAAACTTCCAAAATCAACCCCCAAGACACTAAAGAGGCAAAAATGATTGTGAAAAACACAAAAACATGAAAAATCTGTAATTTAAGGGTTGTAAACCATGAGAAAATCAAATAATGAGCGAGCGAAGCGAGCATGCCGGTCACATCCCACTCACTAAAGACAAGCTTAGGGGGCGCAGCCCCCTTCTCAGCGAGCGTAGCGAGCTATCAGGAAACAACTCCATGCTGAGTGGGGACAGTACCTGGTGAGATCAAGCTCCATTGAACGCCATATATACAATAAACACAAATTATTCTCACAAAAAAACACAATCTTCTAGAACCAACTCTATTTGACATTATTGAACTTAACTAACCTCAATCAAACCATCAACAAACCTCTCTATCAAGATCCATTGAACGCTATTCAGCTCTATTGAGGTCATGCAACACCAATAGACGTCTTAATTCCACTCTATTTGACCTTATTGAACGCCATCAAACTCAATAGAATGCCATTGGATGCCAAGATATTCAATTCAAATTAATCATTAATAATTGAATTAATCACTGACCCACTCTGACAGGCTTGCTTGTTCCAGTATAGTTTAAGAAAAAACTATAGAAACTCCAGAAACTCTATTGGGCTTTTTTGAACTGCATTGAACTTGATTAAACGCCATTAAATTAGAAAAAAACTGTATATAACATTGACTTTATTGAACTCTATCAGAATAAATGAAAATTCTATCATCATCATTGGACTAGTGTATTTATTTATTTCATTACACTAGAAAATAAATTTTCATAGAGTTCTATTGTATGTATGTCTGGCTCAACAGCCCATGAAGGGCCTAAGCCTACCATCTGTTTGCCAGTTTCAAATTCACTCTACTATACAGCCCGTCCAAGCCAAGAAGACACCCTGGCACTACAGGAAACCAGCATCATCCCAGCCAATACTGGCCCAAAAGCCGAAAATTCTCAATCAGAACTCACATTTTCCAAACCAACTTTGGCCGAGCTAAAGCCGCCCCCTCCACCACGCCAGAATTCCCCCCCTTGAAATTTAAAAACTCAAAAGTCAACTTTTATGATGAACATCCATACCAAGATCATCCCTATAAGAATAGAACTCAACTCCATTTCAATCAACTCAAAGCAAATGCCATAAGATACCCTAGAAGTTGAGAAATAGAAATCCAAGCTAAAGATAACTTAAGCATGTTTATCCATACCATCCATATCCAATTCCATTCAATGCCATTGGATGCCATTAATCTCAATTACTTGAACTTCATTAATTACTCAAATCAGACAAAGGCCATTATTCAACATTATTGTGCTCCATTAAATGCCATTTAATGTTGTAATGGTGACCAGTTCCTCTGAATTCAATTTATGAGCCTCAAAAATCGCTTCTCGGTGGTTTGGAACCCACATGAAGCAGTAGGTCCATTCATCTCATCATCATCCTTCCTATTACCCACGCAAAGGCCCAAGAGCCCTTGCGGGCATCACCCACACAAAAAAATACCACAAAATACTTCATTGAACTTCATACTACCTAAATAAAATTAACTTAAAAAGTTGGTAGTTGGCCTTGAAATTTAAAAACTTAAAAGTCAACTTTTATGATCAACATCCATACCAAGATCAACCCTATTAAAATAGAACTCATCTCCATTTCAATCAACTCAAAGTAATAGTCATAAGATACCCTAAAAGTTGAGAAAAAGAACTTTGAAACATATTTCCATCATTATCTCAATAACCATTCAAGTTACAAACTTCTCATTGGTTCCATTGGATTTATCAGCTGATTTTACATAAGAATTGATCATTTTTGTTACTATACCGACCCTTAGAAAAAATATCTGTTGCAACCTAAAACGCTTATCAGAACAAGCAATCCCAACTTTCAACCACGGACTTGTCCAACGGGGGTGCAGGGGGTGCTAACCCCCTGCCGAGCACGCGAAGCGCGAGTCACGAAATACAACTGTTTGCACTTCCTTTTCTCAAATTTGGTTTCTTCTTTCTATCAATATCTACCTTGTTTTCTCTACCCTTTATTCCTATCTATCTTTTCTTTTTCCTCTCTTTAGTATATCTCAAGTCTTCAGCGTTCTTCTTCTTCTTCTTCTTCTTCTCCTCCTTCCTCTTCCTCTTCTTCTTCTTCTTCTTCTTCTTCTTCTTCTTCTTCTTCTTCTTCTTCTTCTTCTTCTTCTTCTTCTTCTTCTTCTTCTTCTTCTTCTTGTTCTTGTTCTTGTTCTTGTTCTTGTTCTTGTTCTTGTTCTTGTTCTTGTTCTTCTTGTTCTTCTTCTTCTTCTTCTTCTTCTTCTTCTTCTTCTTCTTCTTCTTCTTCTTCTTCTTCTTCTTCTTCTTCTTCTTCTTCTTCTTCTTCTTTTTCTTCTTCTTCTTCTTCTTCTTCTTCTTCTTCTCCTCCTTCTTCTTTTTCTTCTTCTCCTTTTTCTTCTTCTTCCTCTTCTTTTTCTTCTTCTACTTCTGCTTCTTCTTCATTTTCTTCTTCTTCTCCTTCTTCTTCTTCTCTTTTTTTTTCTTTTTCTTCTTCTTCTTCTTCTACTTCTTCTTGTTCTTCTTCTTCTGGTTGTTGTTGTTCTTCTTCTTCTTCTTCCTCTTCTTTTTCTTCTCCTTCTCCTTCTTCTTCTTCTTCTTCTTTTTCTTCTTCTTCTTCTTCTTCTTCTTCTTCTTCTTCTTCTTCTCCTTTTTCTTCTTCCTCACCTTTTTCTTCTTCTTCTTCTTCTTCTACTACTTCGTCTTCTTCTTCTTCAATCACTAGATTGATCTCCGTTGACTTTTAAAAATCTGTTTTTCCGTTTTTCTTTCCTTCTACTGTTTATCTTCTAGCTTTTGTTTTATCTATTTTCTTTCTATTAAATCCATCACAAGATTAAGCTGAATTAATCTCAACTTCTTTGTTCTCCTCATTTCTCGTTCTTCTTCCTCCTTATTCTTATTCTTTATCTTTTGTCTTCTGCATCTCATTTCTTATTTTCCCCCATAACATCCACAAGATCGAACTGTTTTCAATTGCTTTCTCCTTAGTTTTCTCTAGCCTCCCTTATTCTCATCAGTTTTCACTCTCTATCCTTTCCTATTACTATTTCTTTTCTTTTCCGATCCCTTTCCATCTATTTCCTCTTTTATCTATCTTTCACCACGTATTCCTTCTGCTTCAACTTCTTCATGACCCCCCCTTCAATCAATTTTTTTCCAACTTTTCATCTTCATCTTTTCTTCAAGAAACATTCAATCCAATTCAACTACAGCTCATTCCTCACCGCATCCCCATTTTCCTCCTTTTGCATTTCTTTCATTCACCTATCAATTTTTTTATTTTCATCTCCTTCTATTATTCTTCTTCATTGTTCCCAAATCCCATATTCAACGAGATTTCATCCTTGTCTTGACGTCCTTCTAATTTTTATAATTCTTTGTTCTAATTAAATGGAAAGATAAGACGTTGTCCTTATTGTTCTAATTTTTCTAATCGTTTATTCTTTTTTTCCTGACATTAGTTGTTCTGCTCTGCTCCGCCCGTGAGAAAGTCTTTCTTAGAATCTATGTTCATCCCAGCAACGATTCGTAATAAAACTTCAAAATTATAGATTAAAGTATTCAATTTTTGAGTGTAAAAATTTGTGAATAGTGAATTTGGATCAAGTGAGTATAAAATCTATTTGAAATATTAAGTTGGAGAGAATAAGTTCTGGATTTCACTGTCTATGTTTTCAACCAAAATGAGTTGATCGTATTTACTGGAATAAATTATTTTTATCTTATTCCTCCTTGAATACTTCCATCTCCATTTCACCCTTCACCATAAAATTTTAGTCTTCTCATCTCTTCGCACTGGCGGCTCGTGCTACGAAACAGGTGAAGTGCTCATATCTTTTACTGTAGACCATTTCACCTGTTTCGTGGGTACGAGCCGCCAGTGTCTGTTCGTCTTTCCTCTCCTTCATATCTTGAACTACTGATCCTCCTCTCAGCAACAATTAACAGCTTCCTCTTCCTCAGAATGTGGACCTATTTCCTGTATGCCTATCGCGCCACAAATAGCTTTCATCCGAAGTGATAAAATGTAATATGCGAACAGTGTTGTTAGGATTCACACGCAAAGTCTATTATAGTCTCGACTAACAATCAGCTATGTACGGCAACTGACAAGAGCAGAGTTTTGCCGCTCTCTTCATAGGCTACTTTCAAGTCCTTGTTGCATTTCTTATACTTTTTGGTGCTGTTTTTCGTACTTTTTTAAATATTGGACGAGTGAGAATAATAAAGTTGAAGAAAACATAAATGAACAGCTATATGCTGTTTGGTGAAACAGTTATGGAAAGGAAAACATATTATCAAAATCTATTATTGAAATTGTCTTGTTTCTTGTTTATCTGAAGATAAAGCCCACATGAGCTCATAGGCTAGTATTAATTTTTTCCTTGGAAAAGCATGACAATAATATTCACAATGTAGAAATATAACAGCAAAATGAATCAATAACAAATACAAATAAACATAAGGACTTACCAAAAAGAGCAAGCTTGAGCTTGGGGAAAAAGCAGCCGTACTTTGGCTACTTACTTATTATTAAAATTATATACATTAACAACTAAAATCAAATCCTTTCAATAAACAAGATAAATCAGAAATTTATTTATTGTTGTCCAAGTACGTAAAGTGTTTATTTTGCTCAGCTTTTTCGAGTAGATAAGTTGTTGAAGCGATGCAGAAGGATCAATGGAAATTTATTAATAATTTTAATTTATTAATAATTAAATTATTTAGACCGTGTGGAGGAATAATTTTGTGAGCACTGATATTCATGAAAATTGAAGATGATTAGCTCATACTCAAATCGTCAAAGTACGTAGATCGGTAGTGCAGAGTGCAAAACAAAAAATAGAATTGCTAAACGAATTATGTAGGGCATGAAATGGAAATTTTTTTTAGTAAAATAGTGTGTTGAGCTCTATTCACAGTATTATATGTGTTGGAAGAGGAAGCAAAAAATAGAATAGCTAAACGTCGAATTAGTGGAGCATAAAATAGAAAATAATAATTTTAGTAAAATACTGCAAACTCAGAACTCTATCTACTGTATTATATGTGTTGAAAGTGTGGAAGAAGGAGCTCTTGTGCCCCAACCTCGCACACAACACTCCTTGTAATGTAGCCTACAAAGTGGAAAAATTAAAAAAATTTATCTGTCTATCTATATCTATGGAAAGTAGAAGAAATTAAAAACCGATCATCAACATGGTAAGGTAAAGTTTGTAGAGAAAATAGGAAGGAAAATAAAAGAGAGAAAGAGAAAAAAACGAAAGAACAGACAAAAAAAGAACGGATCCGATCAAGTGCAAAGTGATGAAGCAGCCATAGGAAATTGGCCATGACTAGCATCCAGCTGGTGCCAAAAATTAAGGCGGTTGGCGAATGCCTGTTACTGATGCTCAACTCTGTCAGGACAGTCTGTAGCTGTCTTCGAGAGCGGATTAGTATAGCTAGGGTCACTATCGTTTCAATGTACCCTCGCAGACTACTCGCCGACTGTCCTGACAGAGCTGAGAATTAATAAAAGTCACTCACCAACCGCCTCAACGTTTGGAAGCCAGCTATAGCAGAGGTGGTCTTGGTCTGAGTATTGAGCTTTAAAGTAACAGTGTTATTTTCAAGTATTTAAGTATAGCCTGTCCAAGCGAAGAAGACCCTCTGGCAGGATGAGAAAATGACTCCAGCTCGGTCAATATTGGTTCAAAGATTATTGGTTTGGTCTCAATCGTAGGAAACATTCTGATCTAAAATTTGAGACCAAATCTATAATTTTTGAACCAATATTGACCGAACTGGAGTTACTTTCTCATCTTGCCAAAGGCTCTTCTTTGCTTGGACAGACTACAGCAGTGTTACTTTTAAGTATTTAAGTAGCAGTAGCGTCTGAAATCCCGTTCAGAGTGTTCTACACTGCTTGATTCTCAATTGGTTTGTTTTTGTGCAACTGATGAGATGATTGTCCAATCACAGTGAAGAAGGATGTCGTTATACGACTAGCCCACTTCCTTAAGTGCCAATTGGCAAGGATGACTTCCTTGAGATAACTTCCGAAATGATGTTTTATCAGGCCAAGGATGTTGAGGAGCGAACTTACAAGGAACTTGAATTTTCTAGCTTGAAAGCATTATTTTATTTCAACTCTAGAATGATTCTTGGGAGATAATCTACTTGACGAATATTGTGATGAGAAATTTCAGAAAAACTTATTATAAACACTGGGGATGTTAGTGTTAGTGTTTCTTGTATTTTTTGTTTGAAAAAATATTGTATTAGTAAGAGTAAAAGTATTGGTTGATTAAATATAAAGATATATTATCAATGGTATGTACAAATAGAACTAGCACTTATAGATATAAAAACTCAACTTACATGTGAGTCAGGGACTTAACTTACATTATAAGTTTAAGTTTAAACTTACATATTAAGTTTCCCAGTGTTTTTATATCTAGAAGTGCTTGTTTTATCTGCTTATATCATTACCAATATTCAAAAGTGACTATTTGTTGTGTCGAAAGATATATTATGATATTCTGTTAACTTATTCATTTTCTATTCCTCTTGTATTTTTCATTTTCATTTAGAAGAATTGTTTGTAGTACATGTTTTGTTTTTATTATTACCTTCACGTAGATGATACATCAATATTGACATGAAATTACCTAACATTATTTCTTTATCATTGAATTATTTAGTAGGTTAGTACTACCATTAGTAATTATTATATTTATTAATTTTCTCTGCTTATTGCTGTTTTCATCCTTCAATAGGCTATTATACTATATTTTTTGCACAGTTCTCTCCAATGAACTCAAAGCTAGCGCACAAGTTTGACTGTGCTAAAACATAAAAATTTATTATAATTCTCATTTCTCATGAATTTTGTATTGTTGGCGAAATAAATATTTTCATATTCTTGTTATTAAAAAAATTAATACCGTAGATCTAGGCTACCTATCAGTCTCATCTCAGGCTACCCTCAGCAGACAAAAAACTCTACTGCAGGACTAAAAAATCGAAAAATCATTAGCATATTTTTATTTTAGTTTTTCGACCACCGCGGTATAGTATGACAAACTGTCAGTGCGCTCTAGGCTACAGACATAATAGACCACCCACATTTAATTCCAGAATGGCAAAGTTGATTCCCTATTATTGTATTTATTGTACCATTGTATTGGTTTTGATAATGTGTTATTAAGCGTAGAATTTTTTAGTGAATTCTTTCATTGTACGCTGGATCGCTAATTGTTATTATCGATTAATACATCCTAACAAAGAGTATCGATTGGAATGGTCGATTGTTTTAATTTAGCCTCTAGTAAAATGGAGGTTTGGATGGAATTTTCGAGTTTGTCATTGCCCCAAGCGGTTGGGGTTCGTATTACCTGAATCATTGTAGTGTATTGGACGGTATTCCAGTGTATTCTGATGTCTTCTTATGTATTGTGATGTATTGAAACATATTCTAATGTACTTCCAATATAAGAACTAACAAACTACACTACACCATACTATAGGCCTAATAATTATAATACTTATTTTCTCTTAGGGCATCTGTATTTATTAAAACTTTAAAATAATTCTATTCAAAGTACCCTTTTTAGAATATTTTTATTTTTCACATGTTTCGGCGTTCTAGAGCCATTTTCAAGTGCAAAATAATTATTAACAGTTGATTAATTCATCAAATAATAATAATAATAGCTATTTATGTATTAAGAGCGTAGAGCGCGACTTTATCGCTCGCGCAAAACAGTTATCGCGCGACGCGATAGCGGAGCGTGATAATTTTGCAAGAGCGATAAAGAAGCTTTACACGCGAATTAGATACAAAATTTTTCTACAACTGCACATTATAATAACCAGTTGAACTAATTTGATTTGTCAAATAGCCTACTGTAAACTGTTATTAAATTTCTCTGGTGATAATTGGAATAATAAAATGAATCCATCCTGTTAAACTTGAAAATAATAAATAATTTATTTTCAATTATCATTATGTGTTTTAATTATACGAAAGAAAAAAACAATTTTATGAACTCCAAAAAAATTAGTCAGGAATCAGATTTGCACCTGCTAACATCGCATCACAAGGTAATGAACGCCGCTTTAACCACCTCGGCCATTCAGCTTATACAGAAGAGGGCGGAAATTTAGCTACATGAATTTGCATCTTTTTTGTTTCACTGACTGAAGCTTATCACAACACAGCTGATTAGCAAGCGTAAAGTACATCTCCTGCTCATGCGCAGTTGCTTAGCGAGCGTAAAGTAATTCAACTGCGCATGCGCAGATGGTTAGCGAGCGAAAAAGTAGATTCTCCTCGGAAATGGGCTATTTTACGATGAGATTTCAGTATGTAAAATCTTGTTTTACGCGCAGTTGTAGAAAAAATAATAAATTAAATAATTAATTTTATAATAATTATCATGGCTCAGTTATTAAGACATTAAGCCTTAATAAGTTTGTGGCACACTCTCCAGTGAGAGGAAGTTAGGAAGTATCATGAACTAACCAAATATATCTTATCTTTCCATCTATTATACTACCTTACTTACAGCCTATCGTTATCAGTAAACATCCAATCAATCTACAATGAATATCCGTTAGTTAATAATTAATTCTGATTTTTCGCGAAGGCTAACAAAAATTCGCGAGTACAGTTTGGTCGAGCAAAGGAGACATTCGGGCAAGATGGGAAAATGACTTCAGCACGGTCAATACTGGATCAAACATTATAAATTCCGTCTTAAACTGTAGAATACATACTTTTCTACAATTTGAGACCAAATTTATGATTTTTGAACCAATATTGACCGAGCTGGAGGCATTTTCCCATCTTGCCAGAATGTCTTCTTTGCTCGACCAGACAAATTTACATTGTCCATGGCATTCGGCATTCGATTCCTCCCACCAATTAATTCCCATAACGAATCAACAACAATTACAGTCCAACATGAGAAATTGCTCGGAAATTGATTCAACAATAATGAATTGCACAGTGTGATCTCGAGGTTTCACTCATTATTTTTGTCTTTGCCGCCGACCCTGTAATTATTATGGTGAAAAAACGTACACGGCCCCTGTAATTCTCAAGGAACTGTTGATTTTGAGAGACAAAAAACAGATTCAAGTGATTATTTTTCATCGCACAATTTGAGTTGTGGGTGTGACTGACAGTGTATGTTTTAATGAGTGTTGTATGCTTTGTTGTTTTCAACTAATTTCCGAAATTGGACTTTTTTATTGTCTTTGTTCAGCGACCCAATTATTGTAGTCCGTCCAAGAAAAGGAGACATTCTGGTAAGATGGGAAAATGACTCTAGCTCGGTCAATATTGGTTGAAAAATCATAAATTTTGTCTCAAATTTTAGTTTAGAATATTTCCTACAATTTGAGACTTAATTAAAAATTTTTGAATCAATAATGACTGAGCTGGAGTCATTTTCCCATCTTTCCAGAATGTCTTCTTTGCTTGAAGTGTGAACCAGTGTTCATTTCCAACGTCTACAAAATTATTCGTTCCTCATTCTTCTATAATAGTATTACAATAGTAAAATAGTATTACAATAGTTAGTATAATAGTAAAATATTAAATTAGTATTACAATAGTAAAGTAGTAGCCTATAATAATTATAGTCGTTATTTTGTCTCTTTCATAGAGTAGGTGTTGTTGTTAGTAGTGTGTGAAGTTTACTCAAACAAAATTAAGTTGTAATCATTTCTATTTTGACAAGTCTTTCTTTTCTTCAAAATTGTTATTGGAGAAAATGTTTGATTAGATCAGACAAAAAATTTGACAAAATTAGTTTTACACGATTCTAAAAAATTGTACTTTGTAGTTATAATTATGTAGTTACAAGGTCGAGGATGATTCGAAAATTATTACTTCAGTGAAATGAAGTGATTACCTCTTATGAAAAATGACTGAGGAAGTTATTAAGATTTCTTGGTTATCTTCTTGAAGTCAATCTATCTATCTACTCTATGAAATTCTATTCAACTTGAATCTTCTTTCTTGGAATAACTTTTTCACACAACACAAAAAATTATTTCAACCATTATTGATTTTTTGAAATAATGCTATAATAGCAGCTTCAATTGTATCGCTGGAAATATTACGGTATTACAGTATTATTGTAAAATATACTCTTATCGATGATAATAGGCTACTATTGAACAACAAGTATCCACGTATATTATTGTAATACTTTACTATACTAAGGTTTTTTGGCAGGCAATAAATATGTTTATTGAGCAAAACTGTCACCTTGTACCGTACTTTATCATTGAAATATTGAATATTTAATTATTGATTTTTAGTATTTTTAGATTTAGCACACATAAGGAAGGGAATAATTATTTGCTTCAGCAGAAAAATATTGGGTATCATCATGAATATTTCATTTCACTGAAAAAAATGTTCACTGGCACAAAATTGGAAAATCAATAACAAACAAATTGAAGATTTCAGCCATATCTACTGCTCTATCCACTTTCTTAAATAACATTCGAAATAGTTCCGAATTCAGCCAGCAGATGGCAGTAGCAATCTTGCTTGCTTTGGTTACTTGCTTCGACTTCTATTGGACACGCCTCTAAGCTCCGCCTACGATCAAAATGGCCAAAAACATCGGTTAGGAAAGTTTCCATATTCAACCAGTAGATGGCAGCAGTTGACGGGTGATGTTTCATATTTGACTTGGACACGCCTTCATGCCCCGCCTGCTCTTTTCTTATTGGTTGACAGTGTTTCGTGGAAAACTATCTTAGAAAATGGCTGCTAGCAAAATAAACATGGATGGTATATCATACACAACAAATTACGCTGATTTACTATTGACGATCTTGTGCTAATTAATATAATTTTCATTTATGTATTCTGGCTGGTCAGATTCTATCAAGTTAGTAGGAAGTGTATTTAAATAATTTATTTATAGACTTTAGACTCAGTTTTACTTTATATAACTTAGGCCAGTACTAGACTACAATAGTTTCATGTTGTATGAAATGAGAGGGATATATGATTTCACACTTCCATCTTATACTCATTAATTCTATTTTTTACGATGAATATAATGAAATAGAACTCGCACTCAATCTAATACCGACTTCATGCTAGAAAAAAGTTTGAAAAACTACAATTCTTTAAAAATATTGGGGAGAAGTTTTTATCGGAAACTGGCTTGTGATTGGTCGACAAAGTGGAAGGTGGTTGTCAGCCAACAATAGAATTAAATAAAATTAAGGGGCGTTTCTTGGCTTGCTTCATACATTGATTGTGGGTTTTCAATTGATCAATTATTATGAATGAGTTTATGCAGAGGAAAATATTCCTTGTGGATTCAAGTTGTTGGTAAAAATAAGTTTTCCATCAAATGGTGAGAAATTATTCTAATAGCCCAATTGAAATTTTAAAAATTCCGTTTTGCTTCAGCCGCCGGGGCGCCCCCTTGGCCGTGGCGCCCTGTGCGGTCGCATACTCCGTACACCCCACGCGAGGGCCATGACTATACTTTAGTATTGTTATAGTCTATATACAATTTGTATCAACTAACAATAAGTAGCTTGATATAATGCTACTATTGTCTTATTTGATAATATCGACCTCCTGCATTACTTACTGGTCAGTAATTATCACTATTATTACTATTCGGATTCAAATAAACTATCGACTATTCGAAGAGAAATTGACTTTCAACAAAAGTTGAAAGTTTTTGTAATGTTGAAAAATTTTTGTAATACTCTCAAACGATTTGTTAAGCTCTATCTAATACCAGTACAGTAATACTACAAAACTCATTGAAACAAGCCTCGATAACTTGAGAATAAATTCTTTATCGGGTATTTGTAACACTCTAAAGCGATGTATAACTTGAACCTATTCAATACTACAAAACTTTCTAAATTGAACCTCGATAACTTGATTGGCAACTCTTTAGATAAAACTCTTAGACTCTTTAGTAAACTCTATAAACTCTTTTTGAAATCCACAGTGTAAGCTACATTATAAACTCAAATTTTGTTGTGTGCATTCCAACTACCAACCGCTTGCAATTTATAACTATCTGATATTAGGTCTATAGGCCCACTGCTACCGTGAAAGGCGAGATAAACGTGTGTTTTTTTAATATTGAGCCTCAGGGCACGATTATTCTAGTGGAGCGTACAGTGGCTGATCTTATTATTGGCTGAGATGCTGTCATTACCACCATATGTCTGCTGTCTAATCAGATCGAATTATTCATATCAGCTATCTCTAGACTGGACGCTAGTGTAGTATCCTGTCCAAGCAAAGAAGACATTCTGGCAAGATGGGAAAATTACTCCATCACGATCAATATTGGTTCAAAAGTTATAAATTCGGTTTCAAATTGTAGAAAAAATTCTAATCTACAATTTGGGTTCAAATTGATAATTTTTGAACCAATATTGATCGAACTGGAGTCATTTTCCCATCTTGCCAGAATGTCTTCTTTGCTTGGACAGACTATAGTAAGCGGTCTCAAGCCAAATAACGCCTTGTGGGTTTTAACACGTTTGTGCTGCCTGATAGTGCTTTATCAAATGCCGGTGTGCTAGGGGGTAGGGACATTTTAAAAGAATGGATAGAGAGAGTGGAAGTAAAGATTGAAAGAAATGGGGAGGATTCAAAGGAAAAGAGAGGAAGGAGAAGAAAAAAAGGAAGAAAAAAAGAGGACATGAATTAGAAGAGGAAGTGGAGGAACTAATGCCGATATGGTTGGATGTGGGCAAATAAGAAGAATGCGTACAAAGAGTGGAAGGAAATATTGAAAGAAGAATGAATATAGAGGATAGAGAGGGAAGAGAAAAGAAAAAAGCGAACGTAAAAGGAAAGGAATAGGAAGATGAACTGGAAAAATACTGATGAGGAAGGGAAGGAAGTAAAGTAATAGATTATTAGAAAGAGTGGAATGAAAGATTATAAGGATACAAAGGATAAATAGGTTAAGAAGAAGAGAAAAAGGGAAGGAAAAAGGTAAGGAAGAAGAGGAGCCGTAGAAAAGAGGAGGAGGAGGAGGAGGAGGAGAAGTGAAGCAGAATGTATAAGAGGCAAAGTAGACGAAGTAGGCGAAAGAAAAGTTAAAAAGAGAAGGAAAATAGAATTGGGAACTGAAGAATGTATTAGAAAGAGATGAAGAATTAGGAGAAGATTTAGAGGAGGGATAAATGATAGGAAAATGAAATGAATCAAGGAAAGATAAAATGAAAGAAAACAGGAAAACTCTTCAGCTCAATAACAATAAATGAATGTATAAAAAAATAATACTCAATAATTTGAGTTCACAAGTTACAAAACTGAGATAATTCTAAGATAATAAGATTTTACAGTGGGATGAGTCAAGAAGATGAATAAACATATTATATTTTAAGATTTTCTATTTTTTACACTTCAAGCATCATAGCTTCCTTTCATAGAAGGACATGGCCTAAAAATTGACAACTATGTAGAGTAGGGAATTGGGTTCATTTAAAAGAATTAAAATCATTTTCCAATCAGCTGTTCAAATGGATGCGTTCCATGTGTGCGTTCTCCCATTTGACTTGCCACAAATCATAAACTATTTTAATAAATAACTGTCTATTCTTAATCTTTCTTGCTAATCTCTATCACAACCTTTTACAAAAAACACAAAAGGAATTCTATACGAAGAGTTTCATGAACGTTTTTCATGGAAATTATGCTCAAAGAGAGAAAAACCAAATCAACATGCATGATTTGTATCTGTACTTAATGCTTCTATATGAAAAGACTGTGACTACGGTGCGATATTATTAGGGCATGGCCTTCTATTAAAGGAAGCTATGATAGCATTCATCCAACGCGCTGTCGTAAATGCGTATACAGGGTGTTTCAGAAGGAATGTGCAATACTTCTCAGGCTGATTCGTTACACCAAGTAGACAAAAAAGTTCCATTGGACCAACCCCCAAAAACGCTTTGTTACCGAGATAACAATGGCGGGAAATTGAGATTTTTCAAATGTATTAATTTTTCTAATATTTAGAGGCTTTAGTGGGGTTCTAAAATAATCAATTCATATGTAAAATTAGCTGAGGAATCCAATGAAACCAGTTCCAAGTTTGTAACTTCAACGGTTATTGAGATAATTGGAAAAATATGCTAAAAAACTGCAATTTTTCAACAATAAGGGTTATAACTAAATAATGAATCATAAATTTGTATTTTTTATTGATGGAATTTAAAAACAGTCGGATTCTAAAGAAAAAGTTGAATGGCGGCGATTGTGTAAATCTTACCCAAATCTCAGAAATAGCGATCGAAAATCGCTACTATACACAAATTTATCTCTTGTGCTATGTTTTGTCAATTTTTCGATTAATTTCGCTAATTTTAAATAGGAATTGATTATTTTAGAACCTCACTAAAGCCTCTAAAAAATTAGAAAAATTAATACATTTTGAAAAATCTCAATTTACCGCCATTGTTATTTCGGTAACAAAAGCGTTTTTGGGGGTTGGTCCCATGGAACTTTTTTGTCTACTTGGTGTAAGGAATCAGCCTGAGAAGTATTGCACATTTCTCCTGAAACACCCTGTATATGTATAATGTGGTTGTATTAAGATCCTGAACACTTTAAAAAATCTATGAAAAGGAGTTGTTATTGAATAGCACTTTTCGAATTTCAATTTAGATCCCTTACAAAAAAAATAAATAAACAGCTTCAGATGTAGGATGAACGTTATCTTGAAAACACAAGAATGTAATAATAGTGATGAAAATGATGAAGGAGCATTGGATAAGTGAAGAAGGAGGAAATTCAGAAATGAACAAAGATAGCAGACGCACGAAAAGAAGCAAACAACGGAGATAAAGATGAAGAGAAAGACTTGGAAACGTGAGTATAATAAGAGAGGAGCGAAGAGCAAGAATGTTCGCGCCCCAAGCACAGAAGCCAAGCACGAATTATTATTATTTGTTTTAGAATTGGAACACTTTGGTCTATCTATCTTTACACAACCAACCAAAGTTGCTTAAACTATAGTGGATATAACTATATTGGTAATACCTCAGGACTTAAACAACTACTACTATATACCTGTAGCTGCTACTATATAGTAGCATAACATCATGGTGAGTATAACTATATTATTGTTAATACCTGTAGAGAGGTAGCTATAGTAATAAAATTCCATAGTTGGTATATCTATAGTGTTGATATTTTCTTTCTTCACACAAGTAGCTATAGTAGTCCAATAACATGGTGAGTATAACTATATTGGTAATAACTCGGGACGATATTACGATACCATAGCAGCTGGGTATAACTGTATTGGTACAAAAACAGAAAAATCTGTCCAACCAAAGCAGACATTCTGGCAAGATGGGAAAATTACTCCAGCTCGGTCAATATTGCTACAAAAATTATAAACTTGTTCACAAATTGTAGGAAACATTCTGCCCTAAAACCAAATGTACACTATTGGAACCAATATTGATCGAGCTAGAGTCTTTTTCCCATCTTGCCGGAATGTCTTCTTTGCTTGGACAAACTACTATTTACTATAGTAAACTTTACACTATGATGAGTATAAAATATATAGTAACTCGGGACGTTACTATAGTAATAGTAGCTGGGTATAACTGTAGTGGGGGCAAAACAGGTAACCATAGTAGCGAAATTCCATCTTGGGTATACATATAGTGTAATTACACTAAACTATACTATACCTATAGTGTAATTACTCTATATTACACTATACCTATAGTGTAAATACCCGGGGATAAAATCCAGTTTTCTATTGATAGCCGGTCTGCTTAGCTGTAATGACAAGCCGGCAGTTTGATCGCGGCGTTTTTAACGCGCCTCTCGCCTGTTTGCCGAATAAATTAGCATCAAACGCCGATCGTTGATCGGTGCGCGCGTAATAATACACGCCTAGGGCGACCGACACCTCGGCGCACTAATCACACTCCATTATGACGACGGGGAAAGAGACCGGTAGGCCAATCTCCACGCGGACACGATCTGCTTGCACAGTATCTAATTATTATCGGGCCGACCAAACACCAACGGTCATGCTTTGATCAGGATCAGACGTAATTGTTGATCGGTGATTTTTTGTTTGAATAACTTCGGTATCGGTAATTTTCACTGATCAATTTTTGGTCTTGTATTAGTCGTAGGGAATTGTTGATTTGTGAATTTTCTGTTTAAATAATTTTTGGTATAGGTAAATTTAATGATCAATTTTTGTACGCGAATAATTGATCAGTAGTAATTATAACTTAATAATGAATAAATAAATAAAATAAAAAATAATTGTTGAATGCTGATTTTATGTTCAACTAATTTTTGGTATCGGTAATTTTTAAGATTCAATTTTTGTTCGCGAATAAGTCGTAATATTGTTGATTGCTGATTTTATGTTTAACTAATTTTTGGTATCAATAATTTTTAAGATTCAATTTTTGTTCGCGTATCAGTCTTAATATTGTTGATTGCTGATTTTATGTTTAACTAATTTTTGGTATCGGTAATTTTTTAGATTCAATTTTTGTTCGCGAATCAGTCGTAATATTGTTGATTGCTGATTTTATGTTTAACTAATTTTTGGTATCGGTAATTTTTAAGATTCAATTTTTGTTCGCGAATCAGTCGTAATATTGTTGATTGCTGATTTTATGTTTAACTAATTTTTGGTATCGGTAATTTTTAAGATTCAATTTTTGTTCGCGAATCAGTCGTAATATTGTTGATTGCTGATTTTATGTTCAACTAATTTTTGGTATCGGTAATTTTTAAGATTCAATTTTTGTTTGCGAATCAGTCGTAATATTGTTGATTGCTGATTTTATGTTTAACTAATTTTTGGTATCAATAATTTTTAAGATTCAATTTTTGTTCGCGAATCAGTTGTAATATTGTTGATTGCTGATTTTATGTTCAACTAATTTTTTGTATTGATAATTTTCAAGATTCAATTTTTGTTCGCGTATCAGTCGTAATATTGTTGATTGCTGATTCTATGTTCAACTAATTTTCGGTATCGGTAACTTGATCAGTAAATCAATTTTTGATCACAAAGCAGTCGTAATATTGTTGATTGCTGATTTTATGTATGTTTAACTAATTTTTAGCATTGTTAATTTTTAAGATTCAATTTCTAATCGCTGATCATTAGCCTAATTGTTGATTGGTGATTTTTTGTTTAACCAATTTTTCAGTATCGGTAATTCTTACTGATCAACTTTTGATCGCGGATCAGTGGTAATGACGTAATAATTGTTGATTGGTAATTTTCTGTTCAACTAATTTTCGGTATCACTAATTATTGTTACTTTCCTCAAAAACGTTCGCACAATTATCATTATTTTAAATTCGAATATTAAATCAGAATATTAAATTTTATCTACTAAATTGAAATAGCCTACAATAGGTTTGAAACACGTACATAATGTGCTTGTAATAGTTCTAATAAGTTTTATTGTTGTTGAACGCCGGTCATGATTTCAAATATAAATATATAATATATATTATATTTCAAATATAATATAACGCCGGTCATGAATTCAAATATATATAGGGGTGCTTTACACCCCTCTCACATTGTACTTTACTTTTTGTGTGAAATAGAAAATTTTAACCTTCTTTTTGGTATTTATTTCAGTAAATCACTCATATTATTCAAGTTTTCCCGAGTGAGAAACGCCTACAAAGAGCCCTTCATAGTATTTTTTTTTTCAATACAATAAAACCAGTACGAACACTCTATTATTATAAACCTTTCTACATCGTAAACAATTTCTGGTCTTTGATAAACCTGTTCCATACTTTATTAGTTGTCGCTTGTGGTACATAACATTTTATTCACCTGCAGTCAAAACCTAAAATAGACTTGAGTTTATTGAATTTATCTACTTTATAAAAGGCGAGCTTTTAAAGGGGATCTTAAGGGATGACAGACGGGCTTTGTGAGGGTGGGAGCAAAAAAGAGAGAATGATAGGGAGAGGGAAAAGATTAGAGTAAGAAAGAAGAGTGAGAGAGATTGGGTAGGATAGAGATGAGAATATGGGGAATGAGTGCAATAGAATAAAAGAGAACTTGGAAGAGAAAAAGAAAAATGAGAGAGGAAAGGAGATGAAGAAAATAGAAAGGGAGGAAGAGATGAATAGAGTACGTGAAAATGATATGAGAGAAAAAAGAGAGAAAATATAGAAAAATTAAGATGGTAGAACGAGAAAGAGTGGAAAAGAGAGGAGAAGAGATTGTTTGAGAGACTGTGAGAGTGATAAGAAAGACCAAAAAATAGAGAAAGAGAGCTGTTGAGAAGAGGAATCAAAAGAGATTGGAAGAAATGTAATTATTGTGATACTTTCATAGTCTGGTAACAAAGACATTCTGGCAGGATGAGAGAATAATTCTAGCTCAGCCAGTATCACTTCAAAAATTGAACATTTTGTCTCAAATTTTACATGCGAATATTTGTCTACAATTTGAGACCAAATTTATCATTTTTGAACCAATATTGACTGAGCTGGAGTCATTTTTCCATCTTGCCAGAATGTCTTCTTTACTCGACCAGACTGTACCAGAGTAGAAGAAATGAGCGGAAAATATAAGTACGAGAAAAAGTAGAAAAGAGACAACATACAGAGAGTATAGTGAACCCAAGAAAAAGAGCTAGAGAGAAGAGAGAGTGTGACAGAGAGAGAGAGAGAGAGAGAGAGAGAGAGCGTGTGGCAGAGAGACTGAATCTGAAGATACACCGATTGAGAAGGTGCCAGTTTGAGGGTGAGAACTACCTGCAAGATAAATAAGGATTTAGGCAAGTATTTACAAGGGTGTTATTGTATGTTTAGCCGTGGGGGCGCCCCGCTGTGCCCACCCCCTAGGCACAGGTGCACCATCAAAGGCGCCGCCCCAATTCAAACTAATTTGTAGAAACACCTCGCCGAACCCTGCGCCTATTCTTGCTTTGCGGGATGACTTTTGCCGCCGCTGGCTTCACCCTCCACTCCACAAATGACACAACACAAGAATGTTGGCGATTCTGTTGATTTCTCCCTTTGGGTTCCTCCCTTCTATTTCATTTCTTGGTGGTGTGGGAAGGGATCTGGAAAAGAGAAATTTTTCGAATTATTCATTCTTTAGAGATATTACAATGGCACTCATAAGTGAAAACACTGACACAATCATGTCCAAATTGTCTTCGTGTTTTCGTGTTTAAATTCCCCATTTCAATATCACAATAACAAAGTTTTGAATTCATAAACAATTATAGAAACAATAGCTTTTCATTACGGTTTCATAGGTTTTTTATCTTCAGGAGTTGAAATTTGTGTATAATTTAAGTTTTAAGTGTGGACATAACCTCTATTTTGAATATTTCAACCAAAATTGGGAAGAAGAGACGTTTTGGACTTTGTCTGTGTTTCAATCCTACTGTATTTCAATCTTGTAAATGAATGAATTTTCACAATTTGCGAGTCTACATGTACCAATAATAAATCTATCATTTATCACTTATTATAGTCATAAATATAGCCGTATTATTCAGTATTCTGATTTGAGAATTTACTTTTAGTATAGATGACGCCAAATTCAGGCGGTTGGTGAATGACTGTTATCAATGCTCAGCTCTGTTAGGACAGTCGGCAAACGGTCTGCAATGGCATATCGAGAACGTCATGAGCAAACCTTTTCGCTCTGGCAGACAGCTTCAAAACTTTCCTGACAGAGGATTTTGATTAATGACAGAGTCATTCGTCAACCGCCTTAATTTTTGTCGTCTGCTATACATTCATATCCCCTTTTCTTTAATCCTATTGAACTGCTATAAAACTATAGTTTATTGTATATTTATTATATATTATATTTATATTAGTATATTTTATATATATTATATTAGTATATTTATACAGGGTGTTTCAGGAGGAATGTGCAATACTTCTCAGGCTGATTCCTTACACCAAGTAGACAGAAAAGTTCCATGGGACCATCCCCCCAAAACGCTTTGTTACTAAGATAACAATGGCGGAAAATTGATATTTTTCAAAATATATTAATTTTTCTAAGTTTTTAGAGGCTTTAGTGAGGTTCTAAAATAATCAATTCCTATGTAAAATTAGCTGAGGAATTCAATGAAACCAGTTCCAAGTTTGTAACTTTACGGTTATTGAGATAATTGAAAAAATATGCTAAAAAACGCCATTTTCCAACAATAAGGGTTATAACTGGATAAGGAATCATAAAATTGTATTTTTTATTAATGGAAGTTGAAGAGAGCTGGATTCTAAAGGAAAAGTTAAATGGTGGTGATTGTGTAAATCTTACCAAAATCTCAGAAATAGCGATCAAAAATCGCAAAATCGCTACTAAACACAAATTCATCACTTTTGTCAATTTTGTGATTTTTGATTGCCATTTCTGAGATTTGGGTAAGATTTACACAATCGCCGCCATCTAAGTTTTTCTACAGAATCCGGCTCTCTTCAACCTCCATTAATAAAAAATACAAATTTATGATTCCTTATCCAGTTATAACCCTTATTGTTGAAAAATGGCGTTTTTTAGCATATTTTTTCAATTATCTCAATAACCGTTAAAGTTACAAACTTGGAACTGGTTTCATTGAATTCCTCAGCTAATTTTACATTGGAATTGATTATATTAAAACCTCACTAGAGTCTCTAAAAAATTAGAAAAATTAATATATTTTGAAAAATCTCAATTTTCCGCCATTGTTATCTCGGTAACGAAGCGTTTTTGGGGGTTGGTCCCATGGAACTTTTTTGTCTACTTGGTGTAAGGAATCAGCCTGAGAAGTATTGCACATTCCTCCTGAAACACCCTGTATATTTATTATATTCTTATTCAAGTGGTTAGATGACTTTAAAATTAGTCATCTATTTATGTTTGAATTAATTAGATAGTTAGGTGATTAGTTGATTAGTCTCGAGCTGTGTGTCAATGGTTCAATTTCCCATGATTATTTCTTGATCCATGACAAGCTGCTACGTGATATACATTCACTTATTATTGATCACCAACATGCAGTCATAGATATTTATTTATTTAGTAAGAAAAGTTCGCGTTCTAATTTGATTGTCTCTTGACACCACTGGCGGCTCGTACCCACGAAACAGGTGAAGTGCCTTTTCTTTTCCTGTACAGCACTTCACCTGTTTCGTGGGCACGAGCCGCCAGTGCTTGACACATGTATCATCTTGAAAATTTATTGAAAGGAAATTGGATAGTTTTTTCTATTACTCGATAGTTATCTATTGATTTTTCTCTTACTTTGATAAACAGCATAAAATTTAAATTTAATAATTTCTTAAGTTCTCTCTATTTATTACAGTATCAGTACAAAATCAACCTTGTAACTCTAATACTGTGAATCAAGCTCTAATACACCTGTATCGTTCTGTGTTGCCCTTGCCCATGACCTCGGAGTGGAACATGAATGACCGCTCGCCTTCCTAGACACGAGGGGTGTTGGTTTTTGGAAAATGTGCGACCCAGGGTGTCTCCAGTTTGAGGCAGCGGCACCGCGCTTTGATCTCGGTTCCCATGGTCAGCCAGCACAAACAGCACCCTCAGAGACAGTGGATTTGAAAAATCGAATTCTTCTTTTCGAAAATTAGCAGGTGCGGGTTTGGCCTATTTTTATTGACCGTTGACTTTCGGATTGTTGGATTTCACGCATTCCTAGATGCGGCGGGCTGAGTCAGTCGAAATTGCTAAAACGGGAAACTAAGCGAGAAAAAATAATTTGATTTTCTTTTGAATCGATTTGCTTCAATGTGATTCGATCGTCTGCAAACCTATTGAGCCCTTTTTAGAATACTTTTGAAAAATCATCCACGGACTGAAAAATTCCTTTCTATTGTTGAGAAAGAACGGAAATATTTTGTTCATAGTTTATCTATAGCTAATTTGACATCTTGTGAGATCAGTATGATTGTAGCACATATTAATTTGTTCCCAATTTTTGAAATAAGAAAAGCTTGGTTTATTTAAGAAAAAGAGTTTATTTGGTTAAAATAAGGCTTTAAGAGTGATGAAAATTTGTCAAAATACATGTACTTTTTAAACTAAAACCTACTTTTTGGATCTTTCAATTGGGTCATTTTCATCTACTTTCCGATAGCTCTTCGTGACAATTTATAGAATTTATAAGATCTAAGCCTTATATTTTTAGGTTGATCAAGTCATGTGTCAGGAACGAATTCTAGTAAGATTATACCAGAACTATATGTTTTGCTAGTTTGTAGTAGATGTAAAATTAATGTAACATTTTCTTTTTGTAAATTTAAAACTCCTATACGATCGAAGTTTTCGTTCTTCTTCAAATTCCCACATTATCCAATACAATACCTTTGAATATTTTGAGCTCATCCAATTATAAATGTAGCCTATCGTTAATAAAATGGAATAAATGAAATGGACAATATTCATATCAGGAATCTTATCTGTATGATGAACTGTTTGTTGTTCAAAAACTTTCCAAATTATCCCAATACTTTTCTTGTCAATAATATTGATATCAATTTTATTTTCTTCTACAAGTAAAGAATCTAAAAAATGTCACTAATATTTATTCAATATGAGTGACACAATTTTTTCAAGTACAGTACAGTAAAAGAAGTTAGAAATACTAATATAACACAAGAAATAAAATTGAAGGAAAAAAATAATTGTAGGCAGTCCTGGTTATTTCAAACACCGCCATCTTCGATCACAAAAACATTTTTTATTTGTGAATTAGTGTTACTAATTCCTGTGTTACTGGTTTGTTGCAATGCTACCTACCATCTACCAGGAGCCAACATGGTGCTCAGATAATAGTCGTAACTTTCAAGAACACCATTCGGTTTATTTAACGCGTGTTTATTTGGTTTCTTTTGTTGGCAATCTAGATTTAGTTAAGCCCAAAGGTGTAGAGAAGCCTTCGCGTGAGTGCTTTCAGGCAAGCCTAACTTATCTTTTGAAGCTGTTATTCTTCATCTCTTTATTTGATTCTTCTTCTTCTTTCAATTCTCTCCTCAATCTCCCATCCTTTATCCCTTTCACATTGAAATTTTGAAAATATTCTTCTTCTTCTTCTTCTTCTTCTTCTTCTTTTTCATCTTCTTCTTCTTCTTCTTCTTCTTCTTCTTCTTCTTCTTCTTCTTCTTCTTCTTCTTCTTCTTCTTCTTCTTCTCCTTCTTGTAATCCTTCCCTTAGACCCTTCCACACTTTCCTTGGTACTCTATCTCTCTCCATTCTGAAGTTCATTAAAATATATTACTATTTGTTTTCAATTTTGTCAATGGCGCAACAGCCCTATGAAGGGCCTAGGTCTACCAGCTGGTTGCCAGTTTCAAATTCACCCTACTATACAGTCCATCCAAGCAAAAAAGCCGGGGTCTTACCGGGGTGGCAAGACGGGAAAACGACTCCAGCCCGGCCAATACCGGCCCAAAAGCTATAAATTCACAAAAGAACCCACAGCCCCCGAACCAACACCGACCGAGCCGAAGGCACCCCCACCCCACCAAAATGCCCTCCCAGCCCGGGTAAATACAACCGGCGAATAATCATCAACCAGGATAGAGGTAACGTGTGGTTAGCACGTCGATCCTCTCAACCATAAGCCAGTCTTCACGACCAAGTGAAGATGCAGAACACCCATGAATAACATACAGTTAATCAGTTAGAGTGTAATGCAACAATTACTATTCCTGCATAAACGGGAAACGACTGACTGTCTTTACTAACGACAGCCAATCTTCCAAAGGATGAAATTTGTTTTTAATTTATTCCTCTTAATCAATATTACAGTTGAATCATTTCACCTGTTAGATAATATCTTTCCCTAGTCTTCTCATTTTTCACATTTCCCAAATAAATTTTCTCAATCACCCGATATTTTTCCTAATTATACATTTTTTCTTCACCAACTCTCACTTACCTATTTCATTTTTCCTTTCCTTCTCCTCTTAATCTCATCCCACTTCTCATCCATCTTCTTCTTTTACTTTTCTAACTAGTTGAACTTTCCTTTTCCTTCATTTTCTTCTCTACCTCCCCCTCCTCCTCCTCCTCCTCTTCCTCTCCCACCTTCTTCACCACCTTCTCTTCCTCCTTCTTATCTATTTTATACTTCCTTCTCAGCTGAAATCGCTACCTGTAATCTGATTCATTGCTCTTCACCAAAAATGTTGAACTGCGTTTGAACATGCTATGCTAACCCAGTGTTTGCCAACACAATACAGGTATAGTCCATGCAAGTTGAGAAGATACCTAGCTACTATACAAAGTGTATTATTCGGCGTATCTTCCCAGCTTGTGCGAACTATAGTGGTGCTTTCACACCGGTGGTATGTTTTCTTTCGAGTCCGGAAGTCATATCAAGCGCTGTGACACTCTAAAGGCACTATCTGCCTAATTCCATTTGCATTAAGACCAGATAAAGCTGGTCAAATTTTTATATTTCCCTTTTAATCAAAGAAGGTTAGGAGCAGATCGTCATTTTTGAGTTCTGTTGGTACAAAAAAGGAGTGTTTGATGTTAAGAAGAATATCTGTTAATCTTGAATGGAGATTGGATTTTTTTTACTGCGGAAAATTCTCTTAAATGCACTTTTGTGAAATTGACTAAAAATCATTCCGCTATTTGCTATTAAATTTAAGAATAATACCATTTCACAAATACTTTCCAATTAGCTAATATAGAATATTATCAAGACATTGGCAATATTGAACATTGACATTTCCTTCCAAAAAGTTTTCAAATAGCTAGACGCCATTTTATCAAATCAAATTGAACACGAGTCGCCATTTCGTAGCTTAGACTCCTCCCATTTTGTAAACGCCTTCCTATTGGCTAATACAGGATAGAAATAGTGACGTCATTTCCTTTATTCTGGAACTTTCTTATAATCTGGATTACATTTTGTTGCATACACTCCTCCCATTTTGTTAACGCGTTTCTATTGGCTTATACAGGATAGAAATAGTGACGCCATTTTCTATATTCTAGAAAAACGTAAAATTTTGAAAGTTGGCGTTGAACTTTCTTATCTAGACGCCATTTCGTAGCATACACTCCTCCCATTCTGTAAACGCCTTCCTATTGGCTAATACAGAATAGAAAAAGAAGCGCCATTTTCTAGTTTCTAGAACTTCCTCATTATCTGTACAATTTTTTTTTTTTAATTAAATTTATACACGCCATTACACTGAATTGCCCTCCAGGTTTTTTGCATTCTCATTGGCTAATCTGCTATGATGTAACTTTCTAGAACATTCTTGTTGAGAAGCTTTTTAATAATTCATTTTATTATAGAAAAATATACATTAAACTAAC
The DNA here is from genome assembly GCA_017141385.1 of Sogatella furcifera. Taxonomy (NCBI): domain Eukaryota; kingdom Metazoa; phylum Arthropoda; class Insecta; order Hemiptera; family Delphacidae; genus Sogatella; species Sogatella furcifera. Next base: position 3,418,211 of record CM029546.1, on the reverse strand, counting down.
CTCATTTAAAAAAAAAAAGACGATGCTACAATTATTGAAGTGTCTATTGGAAATAGTTGTGTAGTTCATGATAACTTCTGGAGGCAATTAGGCAACATACAGCCTATGAGCCTTTCAAAGTCGATACTGTACATAACTTTCCATTCACGTTATCACATACATTAATTTTTTTTTAGCGAAGAATATTAGCGAAATAATATAAATAAATCAACCTCAAAAATGAGGTACCTTTTTCAACCTTTATATCCTACAAAAATATGATGGATTTGAGGAGATTGATTTGAAAATTATTAGAGACTTTGTTTAAGGTTTTGGGGGTCCCCATTAATTTTGTATATCTTGTCAACTTTACTCTTTACTCTTCGATCCCTTCTTTACAAGTCGGATTTCTGAGTCCAAAATTCACACAGAAGGGAGGCTGGTTGAAACAAAACATTTTCAATGCTCCTGGATCGCCGCCTTATTGGAAACAACTAACAATTCTATTAATTTCTCATTGGTTAATTATATTGAAATAACTGAAAATCAGAATAATTTGTGTATTAATCACATAGGAAATGAGTTGAAGAATCGAAACATGTCTGTGATAAAATGATATTTTTCAAGTTTTTAAAAAGGGTATTTGATTTCTATCTTTATCTATAACTGATTCTATTTCTTAATGGTTAAATATTTCGAAAGATCTTTAAATCTTTTTTCATATTTCTCGAGCTGAATAAAAATTATAAAACACTTTAGACAGTTTTAGAGAGCCAATACTGTAGCTACAAGTTATTTCTCCTCGATTTTTGCCACCTATTGTCAAATGAGCTCACCTCACTTTGCAACCAAAATGTCTTGTGTCAAGGAGCTTTCTTCCTTTACGATTAGGTTTCAATTTTGGACCTTGTATTACTACTGTGTATTGTGTAGGCTACTATGTTCTGAAAAACCCCCGTGTTGATTTTGCAAATCTTGCCAATTTATTATTATAGCCTACTGAAATCTTCAGTATAACATCACAATAAGCAAACAAACTCTTATCCATTTCTGTTTCTACTCTTAAATAGATGTTCTATCCTATTCTAATAGGATATTCTCCGTTTTCCAACCCTTCTTCATCATTTCACCAGGTGCGTACAAAAGTCTTTGTGGTGTAAAGGCGCCTCCATACATGCGGTATTTGGGAAATACCGAAAATTTGGTGTTTAGCGAACAGTTTTGCTTGCTATTTCCCAACTAACGAACACACATCTCCACACATGCGTGGTTTTCCGAGCACGTATTCGTACTGGGAATGGCGAATCGTCAACCGAATAGGTGACATTTTCAAGGTCAATAATGTCAAAATACTGTCGAAAATTTCAACTTTAAAAAGTCTAACACTACGGTACTAATTTCAACTTTATTCTTGGCAATGATTGAATATTAATGTTTGAAGGAATTTTTAAAGAATTAAGATTATAATTCAGTACCCTGAAATGGACTGGACATTCACTAGTTTTCAATATAATATTTGAATTGAATTTAATTCAATTTCATTGTATCAAAATTGATTGTATCACTTAAAAATCATCCACAGACTGTAATTTAATATTTATCTCGTCTAAAAAATTATGT
>CM029546.1:2619305-2746112 GCA_017141385.1 Sogatella furcifera | reverse complement strand
AGCAATCCAAAAACCAAATTATAAAAACACCATATATACTCGTTGGACTATACAATGAGTCAATGGAAGTTTTTAATGATGTTATGTGTGAGAGTCCAAGGAGTTTGATATAACTAAGAGAATCAAAATAACAATCAACAATGTTGATTTGTCGTATATGGGAGTTTCAGTTACCACGGTACGACTAGGGGCAGGAGATTACACTACCAACATTATCATTTTTCTCATATGAAATTGAACGTTTTCACAATCGCCTATCCACATCAATACATTGGATTACTGTCAATTTTTGTTGGACTAGTAGATCTTGTGAAGAATAGAAGTTGCACATATGAAAAGTTGTGTTACAAGGGCTGTAACAATTCTTCCCTGGAGACACCACTGATAAAGTACCTAGTACGGTAGTGCCTGGAACAATTCACCAGGGAAGAGCACCTGGGTAGCATCCAATGCAAGAACTGCAACATCGTCCAGCAGCTAACAAAACAGCTGACGGTGAAAAAGTTCCATCTCAGATTTCTAGGGCTAGAAATTGATTGTAGCTTGTCTTGAGATAGACGTGTTTCTCTGGTTGTAAAAAAGATATCCCCCGGCCTTTTTGCTTTGCAACTGATGAATGGCCTTAGCAGTTTGCAGACAAAGAAAACCCTGTACCTCTCTTTAATAATAAGGTTGCACTTTGTTAAAACAAATCGTACCTACACAACGACTTGAAAGTTCAAAGATATAGTAAACTTTTGTAAGTCTCTCTTCATTTCCATTAGAAAAAAAATGTATCATTTTTGATACTCGCAAATTGAAAAAGCACAATTTTGAAAGTAATATACAGTATTTTATATGCTAAATGAGAACAGCAAGGTTTCATTTCAAGAGATTTTAGAAAGAAATTTTTTCAAAGTATCAACATTCTTTCAAATTATCAACATTTTTTGAAAGTATCAACATTTATTCAAAGTATCAACATTTTTTTGAAGTAAATATCAACAATAAATTATGTATTTGGAAGAAATTGGAGAGCGAACAAGATGACACATTATTGACATGTCCATTTTGCTCTCACATCGAGCACAGAAAAAGTGCCAAATTATAGAACTGTATAGGGTCATTTCCCCATTTGGGATGCTCATGAACCAATAGGAGTTTCATTTACAGCCATCAAAGATGATGATTGGATGTACTATTGAAGTAAAAGGAAAGGCAATGGTACAGAAAATAGCATTAGCAATAAAAAAAACAAATCATAAGCAAATGCCACATATACCCTGTCCACACTGTGACTATACAGTTTTAAATGATGTTTTGTGTGAGAGTCCAAGGAGTTATGATATAACTAAGAGAATCAAAATAACAATCAACAATGTTAATATGTTGTACATGGCTATTTTAGCGGTATGGACTAGGGGCAGGATAAGCATTTATATAATTTTTATCATATGAAATTTAAAGTTTTCACAATCGCCCATCCATTGGATTGCTGTCCATTCTTGTTGGACTAGATCTTGTGAATAAAAGTTGTAATTCAAATCGTTATAATACCGTACCTTACTATAATTAAATACCATTATATTAGTAATCACAATTTCTTAGGTGTATTTTCAACTTTTCTTTAAAAGTATCTACCTCAACAGAAATTCTTATCATTGCAATGTGTTACTTCATTTGTTCATTTATTTTCACAAAAAAACAAAGAATTTAAAAAGATACAGAAATTTTAGCTGGAAAGCTGCCAGATAGGCAGCTTTCAAAAGTTTCATAAATCTGAAAAATATATATGTACAGCAGGTGTTCCTCAGGGATCGAACCTGGGCCCTCTTCTATTTCTTCTACTAATAAATGATTTGCCCCAGTCAATAGAATCCGGAGTATTACTTTATGCAGATGACGTAAAAATATTCAGACATATCAAGGATGCAAATGAAAAAGCTATTCTGCAGAGAGATATAAATAATTTGGATAAATGGTGTCATTCTAATAAACTTAAATTGAATATTAAAAAGTGTTATGTAGTTACTTACTCAAGAAAAACAGACCCATATTTCATAGATAATAAGTATTCGATTTCTGGACAGGATTTGGAAGTATGCAAAACAATTAAAGATCTGGGTATTATTTTTGATGAGGCCTTTAGATTTGATGTTCATGTTGATCATGCCGTGAATAGAGCCTTCAAAATTCTGGGATTTGTGTGTAGGCAGTGTAGGGAGTTTAATAATTGTGACCCTGTTATTAGAGTGTACAGTGCTTTGGTGCGCAGTGGATTGGAATATGGTTCAGTTGTCTGGTCACCTCACCGGACCGGCACGGCTCATTATATTGAAAGAGTGCAGAACAGATTCCTGAGATACCTGTACTGGATTAAATTCAAAACTGTATGTCCATTTGATTTTTCTGTAACTGGTCTCAGAGAACAATTTCAATTACATTCGCTGACTTCTAGAAGGGATATGCATGGCATTACTTTTCTATGTAAGTTGGTGAATGGTGCAGTAGACAGTCCTCCCCTCCTATCATTGATTAATTTTCATGTTCCCCGTTTGAATGATAGATCTTATCATACATTTATAGTTGCCTTCTGCAGAACAGACTACGGTTATTATGAACCAATTAAAAGAATGCAGCGCCTATTTAATGTGAGCTGTGTTGGTCTGGATATCTTTGGTGGGTCGGTTGATTCGATTGTGCGCGCGTGTCGGGGTAGGGTTGGCGCCTACGTGGTCGGTGACGCATGATTCGTTGGACCTGTCTCTAGATGATAGTTCAAAAATAATTATAAACATAGCATAATTCTATTATTACTTTTTATATACCATTACTTCTACCTATATATTATTATTACTTTAAATTTGTAATACTGAATCGGAAACAGTTTTGGGCTACCAAAGCCTGTTGTTTCCATGCCTGTATGTACTTTTGTAAATAAATAAATAAATAAATAAATAGGAGTCACAACTACTTTTCAACTATGCATTATGATAAACCGGTGCTAATCTCAATTACATGTTATGGTTTTGATTTGAATGAAAACTTACAATTCAAATACTCTACAAACAAAAAATCCCATTTAAATGGCTACTTTCTCCATAAGCGTTCAAAGATGTAATGAGATGAGTTTGAATTGTACTTCTTGCAAAAATTTGGTGTGTGAAAACAGCGGGATCGGGGGCCTAAGCTTATCAATAAGGGGTTGGAGAGATTCTGTGTGACATTTACCAGTGATTGTGATTTGGACTACACTTACAGTCACGTTTATCAACAACTAAAGAAAGATTAATCGCATCTTAAATTCAAGACTTTATTAATTGAGATAATGGCTCAACCTTTCGGTCGAGCACAAGAAAAAATTCAAAGTAGACTCATCATGTGTTCCACTCCACGGAAATCTTTAGTAAAAGGCGAAAGATTTATTCGTTATTGAAGTGGAACCAGAGCTAACTGTAAGAAGCCAAGCCAGGGACCCCACTCTCTTAACACGAAAAATGTTTGCGAGAAGTACAATCTTATCCCATCTTTGAAAGCTTATTGTAGGAAAAGTAGCCATTCAAATGAAAGTTTGATTCTTTATTAATGTCAGCTGAGTATTTGAATTTGAATTTTCATTCAAATCAAAACGATAACATATGTTTAATAATTTAATCAAGTGATAAAAGTAAAAATTTACAGAAAACTGGCTCGACTTGCTAGCAGTTCGGTTATGTTTTTAATAGGTAGCGCTAGTGCCGATATCACAATTTGCTGCTACTTTTCAAACACCTAAATGCAACTTGACGCATTGACCGATTGCAGATTGAATCAAATTTTGCAGATCGCTGGTGAGTTTTGAACGTTCTTAGCACTTTCAAAACAGTCTGCGAGCGATCAGCAAGAGCTTATTAGGTTGATAGTGACCCAAGATCCTCAGATAAACCTATAAGCTATCAAAGACCAATCGTAGATCGTTCCAACAACTGGAAACAGACAAGCAAAGAAGACATTTTGGCAAGAGGAGGAAATGACTCCAGTTTTGTCAATATTTTTCAAATTATAAATTTGGTCTCAATTGTGGAGCAAAATGTTTCCTAAAATGTAAAACTAAATTTATAATTTTTAACCAATATTAACCGAGCTGAAGTCAGTTTGCCATCTTGACAGAAGGTATGCTTCTTTACTTGGACAGTACAGTCAACAATAGTGCTTGGACACTATATACATTGTTTGTACTTTTTCAATTGACTGATGTATAGTTTACTATACAATCTACTGAATGACTGATGTATAGTTCGGCCAAGAACAGAAGAGCCTTTGGCAACATGGCTGCCATCCACTGCTGCCAGTAGTTGAAATTAAAATTGTTCCAACATAACCAAATTTGGGAAGAAATAGTACAGGCTGAGACGTTTTTTTCTGTCCTAGTTCATAATTAAGTTATGATTTGCACTATCATATGTTAATTGAACAAATAAATGAATAAAAAATATTTTCATCCGTGAAATCAATATGATTATGATTGGTGTAAAAACGGTAGGTTGGCTGAAGTGATTTCACCCTGAAAATATCAGTTCTGCGCATGCATAGTTACACTCTCACTTCCCTCCGCCATCTTGCAAGAGGCTCTTCTGTTCTTGGCCCAACTATACATTATATAACCAAGAATCTGACCTGACAAAAACACATACAGAATATAGATCTCCTTTGTACTAAACACTGTTCAGTGGATTTTATCCATGTGACCCGTACATTTCTGACAAGAAGTGAAGAAGAGAAGATAAATTCTATACCTACATCCTAGGTATATCCTGAAATTTATTCAGAATCTCACTTCAAATCTCGCCATAATACGAACCCTTGAAAAGGCCCTGCAAAATGTCATAGGCTATATAAACTTGCATTGGAAATTAAACAAAGAGGCACTGAAGGAGATGGCGGTATAGTAACTTACAGTAAAAATTTTCAATTTCGTCTTGGAGACTCGATCCAGTTTCGGAGTATAAGACAATTACCTAGTCAATGGGTAAATTAACACAAGATAATGGATGACATGGGCTGCATCTAATACAAAGACGGCCCCTATGGATATTCTATTACATCCTAGATGAAAAACTGCTAGATGAAAATCAAGGATCTTGATTTGGGGGTAAGTTATACGATACCGTATAGTGAAAATAATTTATTCAATATATTCAAGATGCCAGTTGAGCGCTTCTCAAATTCGTGACTGAACGTAACTAATAATAATAATAACTCCTACTATAATAATAATAATAATAACGTCCTAGCTCTTACGCCATCATTCAACGTTTTTTGTATTCCTGCGATAACAAGTATAAGTTTGATCTCATGTTCAAGGCAGATTCATAGCCAAAAAATTAATCTTGTTTCAAAATATCTCACAAGAAAGCAAAACAGTAACAATTTGAACTTGAAGGTCACACTAATAAAAAGGGCGAATATAATTAGTTCCAGACCTCACTATATATAGTTCTTGTAACTCATGACATTCTTAACTCTTATGATATTCAATTGTGTACATACAAAAATTGTTATACAAAAGAACAAGAATTGTATACAAAAAGAACAAGAATAAAAATAATTATTATTGTAAATAATCAGTGCATCCAAACGGAAATCAAGTTAGGGCATCACTTTTTTTTAATAATCAATGTTTGTATGTAGCCTAATGTGGGTAAATGAACATTATTTCAGAAAATAGGCCCTAATGGAGAGGACAAAATGACACAAATGACTGGTAGACTGGCAAGATAGGAAAATACTCCAGCTCGATCAATATTGGTTTGAAAATTATAAATTTGGTCTCATATTGTAGAGCAGAATGTTTTCTTAAATTTGAACCGATATTGACCAAGCTAGAGTCATTTTCTCACCATGCCAGACTTTACCCTTCTATGAGCAATATATGTCAAGGCGAAACACTATATATTATATACAGGCAGACCGTACTAGGCTGACCACCAAAATATATATAGTCTGTCCAAGCAAAAAAAGACTTTTTCTGGCAAGATGGGAAAATGACTCTAGCTCTATTAATATTGGTTCAAAAATGGTAAATTTGGTGTGAAATAGAATCGTAGGAAACATTTTGATCTACAATTTTAATCAAATTCATAATTTTCGAACCAATATTATCGACCGAGCTGAAGTCATTTTCACATCTGGCCAGAATATCTTCTTTGCTTGGACAAAACTATCACCCACCATTCACCAAATTCCGTGGTATCTGTTATCAGTTCAATCAAATTTGAAAGATTTGCAAGAAATTTATTTGTAATCACTTACCGGAGTGCATTATTACAATACTTAGCTCATGACGAAATTGAAGGAAGACAGTAGTTATGGCGGGAAGGAAGTGCAGTAACGTGCGTACAATTCGGTGCTGGATTGGTGTCCAGCATATTACAACTTTGTAATTGCATTAGTTGTAGCAAGATCGTGATGTGATGATGAAGTACATAGATTTGAGATGGATCCATTGGCTAGATTAAAGTCTCCATAGCGGCCAAAGCAATCCTTAGCAGCTTCCAGTTTATCAAGCAACATTGTAGGCATTGTAGCTGAAAAAAATAATGAAGATAATTATTTCATTTCAATTATTGTTGGTAGAACAAACCTGGTAGACTAAGCTACCATAATTGATAGGTTTATAAGATAATAATGCAAAGTAATGTTGATAATAATGGTGAAATTCAACGTGATGTCGTCTGTTAAAAATAGTTTTATGAGCAGTTTCAATGTCAACTATAGTCAAGAATCTTATCTGGAGTCAGTTTCATAAAAACCCTGTAAAACATAAAACATGTGGGCGGACACATAAACTATGCAATCAATGATCCTGCTGAAATTTCAGTGTGTAAGTTATCCTTTTTCTGAGAATCAATTATTAGACAAAACTGATGAAATAAAGTTCAATAGAGGATCACAAAAATATGATTTTTTGTTACAGTGAATTCACAACAAACAGTTAATGAGAAACTTGGGATGGCTCGTTGGAGGAGTGCTAATGCGCCGGTCTGATAACCAGGTGGATTCGGCTTCAAGTTCCAACCGGGACAAAATTCTCTGACCCCAACACAATCATGTAAATACGGCCACCCCATCTTTCGGAGGAGACGATAAGCCGTCGGTCCAGACTACCTAAAAAGTAGTGAACGCATGTGGGCTTCGCCCAAAGTGTATAGAATAGTAGAGGTGGGGCAGGGTGAAACAGCTACTATTCTATACACCTTGGGCTTTGCCCTCATAAAAAATATTGTAAGCTAAATAAATAGATGAATATATATATTTCATAATAATATTCAATTCATATAGATATGTTTAGCATTTTCAAGTTCATAATATCAAATTTTATGAAGTAATATTTGTATTGATTTCAATAAATACTATCAAAGATCTCATTTCCAATCTGAAAAACTTTCTTATAACCTAGGTAATATCAATACCAAATATTAGACAAATAAAGTTGAAATTTGAAAGTGGAACGACAGATTGAAGCACAGTAGAGACTTGTGTGAAATGTTACATAGAACATTTACTCTGATCACAGAGTGAGAATATACATAGAATAAATTGAATAAATAAGACAAATCTATGTGATTTATTAGGGGGAAAAATCTGTAATTTTGTGCATTACTTAGCAAATAAATTATAATTTATGATGAATAATAATCAACAATCTATGGACCATAATAATATAACTTACTGGTAACAAGTCACTATATACATCACTATACGTAGTTAGATCTTATTATTATACAAGTATTATCTAGTACCTATGTTGATCAGCAATAGTCTGTCCAAGCAAAGAAGACATTTTGGCAAGATTAGAAAATGACTCCAGCTCGGTCAATATTGATTTAATAATTATAAATTTGATTAAAAATTGAAGATAAAAATGTTTCCTACTATTTGAGACTGAATTTATAATTTTTGAACCAATATGACCAAGCTGGGGCCACTTTCCCATCATGCCAGAGTGTCTTCTTTGCTTGGACAGACTATAAGGCCTACCTATATTATAGAAGATGTTGCTGATCAACAAAGGGAATTGATAATACTTGTATAATAAGATCTGATGTCCTTGAGATTCCTAGAGAAATAGATTCTAATGACAAATTTAGTCAATACAATAAACATTTTCATCAATTTTTTTTTTAAACTGACTTCTGATAACTGTAATTAATAAGATCCACGTTTAAAAATACTGTTTCATTGTTGTGGAATATGTAGATTGATGAAATAGTTGAAAAAAATTCTTTTTAATTATAATTAGCTCAATTTCTTTGGTTTTTACTATGATTCCGGGATATTATTACAATTTAATTGAACCGTTACATTGAGTAACAATAAGAGAGTTTTCTGATTGAATGAACAAGTAGCCTTTTCTCCACCAATCTATCAGAGACAAAAATATTGATGGATTAAAATTTTTTTTTGGCAAACAGTGGCAAAAACAGAAATTTTTCATTCAAACAAAGAATATAATTTCCATGCACTCACCAGGAAAAGGATTAATTTATTACTCGTCCTGTATTCATCAGGCGTATCGATCTCTGTCTTCATTTTATATGTGATCCACGAGTTAAAATTGTTGATACTCAACCTGGACATACTCAACATGGAGATACTCGCCTGGAGCTGGAATGAAATAAAAATCACTGATTCTTATTTTCAAAATAAGATCTATTCAACATTTTCCAGTAATTTCTCAAAAAATCATGAAAGATCTAGTTGAGATTAAGGCTACGGTATTTGGAATATGAAATAATCAGGAAAAAAGTGCCAGTAGCATAGCTTATCTAAGCTTATCGTAAGTCAATTGACATACGAGCGTCTCGCCAAAGGAATGCGCTTCTGTACTGCGCATGCGCTAGATATAGACACTTAGTACAAATTTCGATCATCAGAGACCGGGTAGGTTAAATCACAAGCCAACTTCTGGAGGTCTATACTGATTGAAACATAATAAAAAAAAACATTCAGTATTGTTTAAATATAGGGATTGATAAGAATTTTGATCCATATTCTAACTATTTGCGGCATCCGATGCATCAACAAACTTGATCAAGTGGACTTGACTGCAAAATTTAATCATCAAGTTATCAAAGCCAAGTTAACTTAAAGAGTGATGGTAGTGAACGAAAAACTGCCGAACGGCAAAATCAAGCCCCATAAGAACAATGTAATTTTTATCAATCTCTTGGAGCAGATAGAGCCTCTATTTACGGACAGAATTTCACGTTCTTCATGTCATTGGAAAGAGAATTCAATTCTCCAGGGGCGTGACTTTTTACTTTTTTGATTTTTAGTTTATTTTCATAATTATATTGTATAATCAATTAACTAAAAAGTATAGAACTCTAATTATTAAAATAAACTTGAAATCGAAAAAGGAAAAAGTCATGCCCCTGGAGAATTCAATTGTCTTTTCAATGACATAAAGAACGTGAAATTCTGTCCATAAATAGAGGGTATATCTGCTCCAAGAGATTGATAAAAATTACATTGTTCTTATGTGGCTTGACTTTGCCGTTCGGCAGTTTGCCGTCCACTACCGCCCACCCTTAAAGAGTTCGCACGCGAGTTCTTCAGCCCATGGGGCTTACTAGTATTGAAAATATTGGGCCGATAAAATTAGTTTGTAATGATTGCCATGTTGTTCAGAAACTATGGTGGTATGAATGTGTAAGTTGTGTCATCAACATCAAAAATTCAAATTTACAATACTGATGAACATCATAATAATTCCTACTTAAGACAACTTGAAACATAAAGAAGAAATAAAACTATTGAAAACTTTAAAATTGAATCATATAGACTGAAATTTTAAATTTAAAACTTTTAAATTGAGTCAAAAATCATGTCATTATTATGATGATTGGGTGTGGCCGAAAACTACTGTGGTATGAATGTGTAGCCTACATTTAAAACCATTAAAACTAACATAATTCCCACCAGAATATTGGTGAAGTTAGAAATCATAACTCAAAATATGATGTAAGGAAGTAATTAAAGAGTGAATACAAAGAGGAATCGAAATATGTGACAAAGAAACTCACAAGAGAACACTCAGTCTTTTCCTCGTGGCGCCACGTGGCATTTCATTTCACAGTGAAATGGAATAATTAAAAAGAAGTTCATTACACCCTAATATTTTCGCTTTGATTGGACAATTTTATTAGCTTAGGCCAACCCTATAAGTCTGAACTCCGAATAGAGGAGCTATAAAAAAAAAGAAGCATTTAGAGAAGATTCAATCCTACTACAGTGTAGAAAACCTAGCTAATCCGCTCATTCCAAAACAAACACTAATCTTGTGAACAAGAAAAATGAACTTAACGTATCGTACATAATTAGAAATGAGTGATAAGTAAATATGATTTATTCTGCCAATCTATATGCTAAGTAAAAGTAAGTACATCTAATCAAAACGATAAGAACAAGATTAGTTTTTTGTATGAAGTGAAGGGAGAACGAATCTGGGTGTGTTACTGATGAATCATCAAACATAGGAAATTGTCACTAACGCGGCTAATTGTATACTTCTCGATTAATTAAACGATTTTAGAGATTGAAAACTTGATTTAATTGAAATTTAAAGGTACTCACTCATAAAATATTCGAATTTGACGAGGAATTATTTTCTCTGCTGCAAAGATGAACACTGATTACGCGGAGGAATGTGATATGGCGGATGAATTCGAAGATATGAGCAGTTTTAAGCATCACCCCACGGAATCTCAGAAGCGAGTGATCGAGCAACGGAGCAATGAATATGTGAGGAGCAAAAGCAGGAAAAAACCGGTTTTAAGTGGAAATGATACGGAAAACACTTGATACGGTAGAAAAACCGCCCACCGTGCAACATCAAACACACTTGAATTTATGTCAAAATTATTAGAGGTTTTCGGATTTTATGCAAGTTGAATGCACAGAGGATATTTAATTTCACGTGACCAACCATCAAAATCCAAACCTGTGTGAGTATAGCCTACACGAACACGGTTTAATTTCATTTCAGATACATGTATCAAAATTGAATGATACAATCGAATAGAAAAAGATCTGTATCTTTCAATCAATAAGATTCTTTCGATTGACTTGTAATGTTTATTCATCGATTGCTCCGTTTGATACGTGAATCTTTCTGAAATTCAGACAGGGACAAATATTAAAGCTTCATCGAAGAAAATAACTGAGACGTGAGACACATTTCATGCAGTAGCGTAACGTTTCCAAACCGGGCCCCCCCGCAAAAAAAATTCCGGGCCCCTTCTTCCGAAACCTTTTCTACCCCCTCCCTATTTTCAACCCCCTACTCCCTTAATTTCAATCATTCCACTTTCTAAAAATGTAAACATATCCTACATTTTTCATGTTTGAAAGACATAAATTCCATTTAATTATACAATATTCATGATTATGAAGAATCATATAGCCTACTGCGGTTTGATTGGAACTGAAAAGGAATCGAAAATAAAATAATGCATTGAGTGGGCTATATTTACTTATATAAGCACTCTGAAAAGTTTAAGAATGCAATAAAACCAAATTGATTGGTGCAGCTCCTTACAAATTAGAGGAATGCTTTATCTGCTGGCGTGTGTAAGCATTTTCTTTGCAAACATATTTTCAATGCGTGATCCTGGAGTTATAGGGTATGTTAATTCTTTTGTTTGTTCTAATTTTTTCTCTTTTTCATCTTTTTTACTGAGTACTGTAGGTACTCAATATTTTTGACATGTCAAATACTGCCAAGCTTTGCATGATTTTGTGGTGTTACTTGACGAAAATCAAACTGAACTAATTAAACTTAGTACACAAAGGATTATTGCTGGCTTGAAAAAAGGTCCTGTTTCAATTCCAATTGGCTTCAATTTGCCCTTTTCTTGGGTCCATCTGTGTTTCGGAACAAAGAACGGCATTGAGCCGTCGTCGGTACTGGCTGCCCAAAAGTAAACTTACATTCATTTCCTATTTCAAAACTTGATGGACTTCAAGCGTATGCTCATAAACAACATTGATGGCATGGTATGCAGCACACTAAAATGATCCACGTGTGAACATAGCACATAGCAATTTCCCATTGCCCCAGAACAATTCTGGAGAATGGAAAATTATAGGCATCAATTCAATTCATTCACAATTCATGACCAGTTACTACTGGAAAGATCTTGTCATTTATTGGTTCAAAAACACAAAAGTTCATCTCCATGGCTGAGGCCGCACTGCCGGTGGGTAGAGCCTGGAGGGTAGTTGGTAAATCTATAGAACATACACACCATCCACAGTAATACATCGTATGAATGGTATGTGTTCAGCCGCCATCTTGAAATTCTTAAATATGGACAACATAACCTCAAAAAACAGAATGACGTCATTCAGTTTTTTGAGGGAGAGATGATAATTTTTAGTTCCAGATCTTTTTTGTGATCATAATGTAATAGTTTTAACTATAGAGACACATGGCGGCGGCTGGCAAATGACCTATACCAACACCTGCTAATACATGATGTATTAGTAGGTGTTGCCTATACAGAGTGTCTCACGAGAAGTGAAACAGCCGGCAATCATAGATTCTACATGCAATTTGCAACAAAAAATGTCCAGTAAAATTATTTCCTATCAACCTTCGTTTTCGAGATATATAGATTTTTCAAAAGAGATACGGTATATAATCGAGATGTATCTCAAAAACAAAGGTTGATAGGAAAAACATTTACAAGGCATTTTTTGTTGCAAATTGCATTTAGAATCTATGTTTGCCTGTTGCCGGCTGTTACAGTTTTGAATATTCATTCTGAATTATACATCTGAAGCACTCTGTATATAGTTGACTGGGTTTTCAATTGCAAATGAATTTTATTATTATGCTCAGCTCGGGCAGGACAGGCAACGAGCGATCTGCGGGAGCATGTTGAGTCGAGTGTGACTCAGCAAAACTTCTCATATACTATTAATCCAATACCTTATAAATAACCAATAACCAATATCCAATAACCTTATAAGTTATAAATAATCTAATAATATTAATTTTAATTACTGTATATAGTATCGGGAAGGCTGATACTGTCGTGTGATTGTCATAGTCATGATAAATGTTTGTCGAGGCTAGGGTAGCCACCCATCTCGCGTCTCGCTTCCTTGCTTGCAGTTGAGTTTTGTGGTTAGGTAGGCCTAAAAGGCAAAAGCGTTTAGCAAAGAAACCTTTGTTGGAAGACTATTCTGCTTAAAACTGTGATAATATCATTAAGAAAATCTTAAGATAAATACATTCATATTCTAACTGTAGTTCCAGACTTGTCTTTAGTCCATTAACCATGCCGAAAACGAAGAAACCTCTATCTGGCTCTGAATCCGATTCGGATTCGGGACCTGAAGATGTAAGTTGAGATTTAATTGATAATTATAGTGTAAGTTCCATCTTTATTTTTCTCAAAGTGATTTCCTGTTCATCATTATGATTTAATTCAATCAATTTTACCCTTCTATTTTATAATAAAATAGAGAATAAGTTATGCTTTTTTGTTGAAACAATTGCCGGTTCCTAGTAGGCTTAAGTTACTTTCCCTCGTTCGTAAAACCAAGAATACCGGTATTCTACTTATTCAACAACTTTATTTTTAGAACCATTGAATGTCAATTTTAACTTTGATAGACTAGATGCATGTTTTTCAAATGTCATCTAAAATGGATCTAGCCTAAAAAATGTAAATTATTGCATACTATAATATAAAATTCACTTTAGATTATGCCACATATTATGATTAAATTGAGCACATCCAAACTGCATAACTTTGCAATTGAATGGATCAACTAAATTATAATTTGATCAATAGCCTACTCAATTAATTTGAATCTATTCAAATCCTAACCTCAAATGATCAATTTGAGGTTAAGTTATGTTATAATACAGCTTCAAAGATGTGCATCATGATCATGGACAACCGAGTTCCACGACAGTCCAACAATTTTCAAGTTTACCTGCGACAAACACACAAACGTCATACTTATTTTGAAAGCTTATGTAATTTTTTTGCTTTTTCAGAGGAACCCTCCTGCAAAGAAATCGAAATCCGAAGGAGGAAGCAAGGGCGGAAAAGGAGGCGGTCCTTCAAAGAATGCCGAAGGCGATTATGAATGGCAGTTGGACAAGAACCGTGCGCTCAAAGTCAGAGAGTTCAAAGGAAAGATTTTTGTCGACATTCGCGAGTACTATGAGAAAGACGGCAAATTACTACCTGGAAAGAAAGGTGGGTCAATTTTTGTTATTTCCAATTTTTATAATTTGCAATTTTGTCTATTCAAGTCCCAGTTACGTCTGGTCTGAGCGAACAGGAGCGAGCGAGCACTATAATAGATAAATGTCTCAATTTGTCTTGACGAATTTCGACAATTCTCATACTCTGGGAAGCTACTAAAAACAATCAATCAAATTTAACATTTTCTTGGTTGATCAGATGAAGGCTTATTGTTCTCTTTCTCAAGTACTATGATTCCACTCTTTCAGCAAAGCATCAGCTGTTTATTGGAAGATTAAACTTATCATTTGCTAGTCTAGTTTTTGTTTGTTAGCAGTGGTCTGTAGTTGCATAATATCATAGCTTCCTTTAATAGAAGGCCCTGCCCTAATAATATGGCAACGTCGCACCGTCTTTCGTGGAAGACACAGTCTTTTCATATGAAAGCATTAAGTACAGATACAAATGATGCATTTTGACTTAGTTTTTCTCTCTTTGAGCATAATTTCCATGAAAACCGTTCATGAAACTCTTCGTATAGAATTCCTTTTGTTTTTTTGTAGCCTAATAGATTGTGATAGAGATAAGCAAGAAAGATTAAGAATAGACAGTTATCTATTAAAATAGCTTATGATTTGCAGCAAGTTGAATGTGAGAACGCATCCATTAGAACAGCTGATTGGAAAATGATTTCAATGCTTTTATATGGACCCAATTTCCTACTCTACATAATTGCCAGTTTTCAGGCCATGACCTTCTATTAAAATTAAAGGAAGCTATGGTACTATGATTCCAAGGTTATTACAAAAATTGTCTGCAATAACCTTGCTATGATTCCACTCTTTCAGCAAAGCATCAGCTGACTATTGGATGATTGAACTTATCATTTGCTAGTTTGATTTTTGTTTGTTGGCAGTGGTCTGTAGATGCATAATATTCAAATATAAAGAGCTTCATTTTGGGCGGAGCACAAGCGAACAACAATATGAATCAAGGCGATTAATTTTTTATTGACTTTTCACAAATGTGAATTTAGAACTCATCGGTCCTCTTAAGCTAAGTCCTAGTTTAAGCTTCCCATCGTCTCCAATTTGAGGTTTGTGTCAACCCTCAAGGTTTCCACAAATAACCAGTTTTCACGATGAACCAATCTTGGACTTTTGTAAAATTGAGTGGAGAGCTCAGAATGATGTATGGCAAAACCTCAAATTTAATACCTTCTACTTCATCCGTTATCCACACTTGTGGGATTGATGGCGTCATATCAAATACGAAAAACACGTACTTTTTAAGATGGCAGTGTTTCCAACAATTGGGTGACGATGTGGGCAAATGGAACTTTACCTTGGAGTGGTATATTCACGGTTTAATTTACTTGCAAGAGGATACGCAAGATTGGTTATACATTTTTCAAATCACGTTTAAAAGTATTGTATCTTGTATTATTGTTGAAACGCCTTACAATACATTGAAAAAAGTACAGAAGATATGTGTTGACTCTGCGCACGCTGAGAAGAGACGCAGTAACAATGTATAGTTATTGTAACGGCATGTCTTCTCAGCATATGCGAGCGATACATCATCAATTAATAGAATAATCGAATTAGACGTCTTGCATCATTATTGATAAGAAACGTTTCAATAACGATACAAACTTTCTAAAATTGTTTCATGGACAGTTGCATATAATCTTATGTACGGTATTCTTGAATGTACCTTATTGAAAGTGCCGATATAGTCTGTCCAAGCAAAGAAGAACCTCTGGCAAGATGGGAAAATGACTCCAGCTTGGTCAATATCTGTTCAAGAATTATAAATGTGGTCTTAATAGTAGATCAAACTGTTTCCTACAATTTGAGATCAAATTCATTATTTTTGAACCAATATTGACCGAGCTTGAATCATTCTCCCATCTTGCCAGAGGGTCTTCTTTGCTTGGACAGACTATAGTTGAACCGTGGATACACCGTTCAAGAGAATTTGTGTGGGAACCTCACTTCCCAACATGAGACCATCAAATAACTCACACTCATCAATAGACTCTCCAAACGGAGAAGACATTCTGGCAAGATGGAAAAACGACTCAAGCTTGATCAATAGTGGTTCAAAAATTATAAATTTGATCTCAAATTGTAGATAAGAATGTTTACTACAAATTGAAACCAAATATTAGATTTTCGAACCAATATCGACCGAGCTGGAGACATTTTTCCATCTTGCCAGAATGTCTTCTTTGCTTGGACAGACTATACCTAGTGTCAATGAAACTGGCGCTTGGCGCATGACTATTAGTGATGCTCAGCTCTGTCAGGACAGTCTGAAAGTGGTCTGGGAGAGCAAAACTGTTTGCTGAGGTTACTGTCAACTCAATATACTCTTGCAGACTGATCACAGATTAACTTTATAGAGCTGAGTATTAATAACATTTCATTCGCCAGCAGCCAATTCTGTTGAAACCAGCTGTAAACTACAGAAATACTTGCATTGTAACAAACTGGTCAAATTAAGAAATTTAAATTTGCTTGTTACTTTCTTGGTCCTCGCCAACAGTCTTAAGGCTGCGGGAGTCGTCAATTCATCTTCCCCTCAATGAGGTGAGGGGGGAGGGGGTGCGTGCGGTGAGCTCCTATCTCAAGATTCTATAATTATGACTGACGTCATTATTTGATTGTTTCTTAAGCGGTTATAATCTCATTTTTATTGACGATTCAATTGGCTTGATATAAACTCAACACCCATTCTGACATTTATAGTATTCAGATGATGCAAGAATGTAGCTATCCTTATCCTGTAACTGAAAATACAATTTTCGACTTAATCATGGTTAGTTCAATGATTTGAAAATGGATAAACCATTCCAATATCTTATTTAATGCGCTCTATTAAAAAGGTAACCACAATCTTCAATTCATTGAAACAGCATCATTGTTAGCACTAATAAATTGAATATTTTTGATAATTTTATTGTTTTTTGATTTGATTTTTTTTTTGTATTGCAGGAATATCTCTGTCAGTGGCGCAGTGGAAAAAAGTTAACGAAATAGCCAGTGAAGTGAACGATGTCATTAAGGATGTTGCTTAACTAATTGAAACAAAAAATAAAATGTCATCAGCTAAGTACCTCATTCTAGGTACGAATCTAAAAATAATTATCACTACAAAAACATAGAAGTAATATTGATATTGAAACCAAGTATTATTCAATACAGTATCACAAAGTTTTCCTACATTTAAAAGAACGAGTGCTAAGAGATGTTTTCTAAAAATAGAAGTAAGTTATTCATTTAAAACTTTCTGTGTTCAAAAACAAATTCAAGATGTTGAAGATTTGATAATATTATAATTATGAATTTAATTGTGTAAATATTGATGAATTTCGCTTAGTGAATCGTTCCTATCACGTGTATGTGTGATCATCTGAATTTTTGTACTATCTTGATAAGAGTAGAATAAAGCGAGTAATAATATTATTGAGTCTGTTATTATAGTTTTTGTCCGTAAAGTCAATAATTTGCTAAAAAGTCTGAGTTTAAAGGCCAGTTGGACGAAAATACAACTGAATTCAACCACTGTTAAATGCTGTTGTTGAGTTTTTGTTAAATTCCGTTGGTTTTTTCACGGTAGTTAAATTCAATTGGGTACCGTTCAACTGTGAGTTAGAGGGCAAGAGAGTGTAGTACGTCCAAGCAAAGAAGACATTCCGGCAAGATGGGAAAATGTCTCCAGCTCACAGATGTTTTCTACAATTCGAGATCAAATTTATCATTTTTGAACTAATAAATCAATCAATATTGAGCTATAGTCATTTTACCATCTCGCTGGAATGTCTTCTATGCTTGGACAGGCTATAACTGTATCATTTTCTTTATTGAATCATTTAGGCTAAACATGAAAGAGTACAACTGGCAAAGCTCAACACTTTCCCCTCTTACAATTTAAACAGACACAATTAAAAATCAGGTTATGTCATAATATGTAACACATATTTTGACACCAAAAACCAAATAATGAGTAAAACGTTGAATTTTAAAATATAATGAATATTTGATTCAACGCCAACGCTATTGGAATTTACAATGTGCTCACAAAATCGATCCAAGTGATTGAATGAAATTTATTTTTCTATAGTCTGTCCAAGCAAAGAAGACATTCTGACAAGATGGGAAAATGACTCCACCTTGTTCAATATTGGTTCAAAAATGATAAATTCGGTCTCAAATTTTTGGTAACATTTTGATCTAAATTTATAATTTTTGAAGCAATATTGAACGTGCTAGAGTTATTTTCCCATCTTAACAGAATGTCTTCTTTGAAAGAAAATAAAAACTTTACAGTGAAATTACTCACGTTTTTGACGGGACAATTGTTTCGTGCTGATATTGCACATTGTCAAGCTTGATAGGCACTGCTGAGCGTCTACTGCCTTCTTTGCTTGAACAGGCTTTACTAGTTTCGCATTACTCTCTCGATTAGCTACTTTTCATTCCAGTCTATAAATGAATCGTAGTGGGAAGAACTTTTGCCAAGATGGGGTTTGATCTATTGAATGCATAGAGTGATCGAGGCTATAATCCTACAACCCTACAAGCTGAAAACAAACATTATGTATTCAATAAAAAACACCATCTTGGCAGAAGGTTTTCTACCTGCATTCATCTCTATTCAATTTGCTCAATGGTTCCAAGAAGTACCTAATTTTTAAAACAGAGAATAGAAGATTCATCATAAAAACGCCATCTTGGCAGAAGGTCTTCTGTCTGCGATTCATCTCCAGCCAGACATTTTATGGTTCTAAGAAGTAATTTTCAAAACAAAGAATCGAAGATTCACCAAAGACAAGCACAATTTATTCGTTTTAGACAGGACAGTTTGACAAGATCATTATCATTCAATTTCCAATTATATAAGCTGCGCCCGCCGGTCGCACTCTTTCCGGTTGCATCTCCTCCCAAATGTATTCCATCACTTCGGACGGCTTTGAACTTTTGAAAACTCCTTCTCGCGAAGGACTGGCGCTCCAGTAGCCTGAAAATAATCAATTTTTATCATTGAAAATATGCACGAACAATAATGTGCACGAATAATTCAACAAAATTTTGGAAAAACAACAGAGAATACACATAGTAGAGCGGCTCTTCAGATGGATAAATTGCTTGGAAGACTTGAAAATCGTATAACATTGTAACATGTTTTTATTTAAAATTTCAATCACAGTACCCTTTTCAATTATTTTTATTCATGCATTTAAAATAAAAAACAGTAATAAAGTAGCCCTAAGGTAAAGAAAACATTAACATTATAACATGTATAACATTATACGTCAATCAAAATCGCATAACGTTACAGTCTGAGCGTATATTTTTTATTTAATTATTCATTTATCACTCATCTACTTTGTTTTCCATTACGAACTGCTAGTAAATATTCCACTCTGAACTATTTTACACAAAACTGCAGTCAATAATTTCGAATATTAGTTTAAATATAAGAGTTGTATGTGAAAAATAGTTTATATTTAACTAATATTGAAAATTATTGACTGCAGTGTCGTGTAAAATAGTGAAAGATTCATCTATTCATTGACAAAATTTTAAAAATCATAACCTCATAATGTGTAGTCTAATCGAGCAAAGAAGATACAGCTATCACTTATTCCAATGAGCCACTCAACTTCTAAAGTCTACGAGTCACCCAGTTCTCTCAAGCTGAGAAGACACGCCGTAACAGTAGTCTTTACTTTGTGACGACGTGTCTTCTCAGCTTATGCGAAATATACCATTTGATAATAATGGCCTATAGTATAATCATAATGTGGCAATTGGTGTGAAACACTTCATAACAGTATAGTCTGTCCAAGCAGAGAAGAGCCTCTGGCAAGATGGGAAAATGACTCCAGCGTGGTCAATATTTGTTCAAGAATTATGAATGTGTTCTTAGTAGTAGATCAAATTGTTTCCTACAATTTGAGTTCAAATTCACAATTCTTGAACCAAAATTGACCGAGGTGGGTCATTTTTCCATCTTGCCAGAGGGTCTTCTTTGCTTGGACAGACTATATGCTGAGATAAAATATTTTCCCGCCAGCCGCCATAGATTTGCCAAACTTTCAAGTTCTGTTCAGATTTAACAGTAATATTTGGAATATTAGCTCATTTTTAAACGTTTCCCAAGAGGAACAACATTGAAAATCAATTCTCCGAATTAAAACATGGCCTCTACACTGCTAGTATTACTTTTAATTTTTTTTAGCGTACGGCTTTCAATAGTGGGGAGACCCAAGGGTTGTTTCACTTGGCCAGATAACCTCATTTTCCACAAACGGAGACATGAGTTATAATAGTTCTTTTAAAAAGTTCATTTGAAAACATAATTTTTGATTTCATAGCATTGTTGACTACTAAAACTGAAGCACTTCACAAAATCACTACACTGGTGATTCATTTTTACTTTTAATGATTTAATTTTATAGAAAATAGAACTGGCATGGGCGAAGTTTGGGTTTGAAATTTTCCACTTGAACATAACGGATGATTCACGTGTCTTTTCAATGTAAATCTTATGGAACTTGGCAAAAGTATGGCGAATTTCGCCGAGCTAACCAATCAAAAGTGAGACAATGTCTCACTTGTCTCAACACTATGATTATACAGTCTCTATAAAATTGTCTACTATTATTCAGTTATTATAAGCTATTCAGTGTCTTACCGGGAAACCAGTTGGGCGGTATCGTGCCACGCATCTGCACCTGTGAAAAGTGCTGAGGCATTGTTTCCATCAGCTTAATGTTGAACATCTCCTGCCTGGCTCGCTCCAACGCTCGCTCGGCCGCCTCCTCGTCTTCCTCCTCCTCTCCCTCCCCGCCATCGGTCACCTGCATGTCGGCGACCTCGGGGAACATCAGCTCCAGGTAGTTGGCGCTCGTGTGCCCGGTCACCAGCTCTTTGATGTCGACGGGATCTAGGAGGCCTTTCACTGTAAAGCAAACAATATTCGAATTCGTTATTAAATAATGAATATTATTTAAAATTCAAAATTGTTATTAAAAATTATATTATTTTAAAATTTTGATTGGAAAACTTGCAATGAAAATACCATTTGAACTTTATTAATAAAAATCACTTTTAAATGAAAATTAACTTCTACTCACATTGCAGTGACTCATAATAGCTGTGAAAATACCACATTTCATCATAGAGAATGAAAGCAGTGATGATTTATGTACAGAGCTAACGCCAAAAATCAAGACGGTTGGCGAAAGACTGTTTTCAATTCTCAGCTCTGTCAGGACAGTCGCCGAGCTGCCGCGATAGAGTACATTGAAACGACAGCGATCCCAGCTATACTAATTCGTTCTCAAAGACAACTTCAGTCTGTCCTGACAGAGCTGAGCATCAATTACAATTGTTAATTTTTGGCGTTGGCTTCACTTGTTTCATAGAACCTTGCTTTCAGTGCTAATAATAATAATTTTCAGGAAAATGACTCTAAAGATGGAAGAATTATTAGATATTGCACCACGCCAACTGCTGGATGATTATAATTATAATAATTAATCATTGGAATCTCTATAATATATTGCTACATAAATAGAGATTATAATTAAGTATTATTATGACTAAAGAATTGAAACATGTGTTAAAATGAATACTGAAAGGGCGCTATATGGTTTCTAATTTTCATCTTAAATATTATTATGTTGAACGTATAATGAATGAAAAATCACAGTACCCTTTCACTATTTTTATTAGAAAAACATGTTTCGCCGTTATTAGAGGCATTATTAATCATTGGTAGTCCTGAAGATCAAATTTTTATTATTATTAAAGGCTCAGTCATACCCGGGGCGATTAAGATTGTTTTTTCTATAAGTCCAAGCTAACAGCTTATGTGACATCTAATACTTTTTTATGGCTAGGTGCAAATAAGCATGATTTTGATCGTTTTCAGGATTTATTTGCAAAATAAATGTGACAAAGGAATTGGAAACTTTGAAAATATAAGACAATATTGGAAATTTCAAGCCATTAAACACACTAACTAGCAATGACCACTACTTGTTTTGTCTAATGTGATACAATCATCAGGAGTTTGACAGTCGAGTTGAATTCAAATTTGACTTATGATTTGCATCGGAAATCCGGCTTTCCGATGCGCCTACAGTCTGTCCAAGCAAAGAAGATATTCTGGCAAGATTGAAGAATGACTGCAGCTCGGTCAATATTGGTTCAAAAATTATAAATTTGGTCTCAAATGTTAGGAAACTTTCTGATCTACAACTTGAGACAAAATTTATAATTTTTGAACCAATAATGACCAAGCTGGAGTCATTTTTCTATCTTGCCAGAATGTATTCTTTGCTTGGACAAACTATACCAATACCTGGGCCCTATTGAATGAGACAATACAAGTTGAAGCTAATAATATCAGCAGTTAGCTGGTTACTTGAACTGGGAATTATTCAAGTATCAGCTTTTATTTTCTCATGCAAAAGGGCGATAATGGTTTGTGTTCATAGAGCTCCATACTACCCTGATGTTCATAGAGGGTTCAAATGCTCATTTACCTCTAAGAGATTTCTGAGACCCAGTAGCGAAACACGCGAACCTACTAGTGTGAAATACAGGGTGTTTCAGGAGGAATGTGCAATACTTCTCAGGCTTATTCCTTACACCAAGTAGATTAAAAAGTTTCATGGGACCAACCCCCAAAAACGCTTTGTTACCGAGATAACAATGGCGGAAAATTGAGATTTTTCAAAACCAATTATTTTTTCTTATTTCTTAGAGGCTTCACTCAGGTTCTAAAATAATCAAGTCCTATGTAAAATTAGCTGAGGAATTCAATGGAACCAGTTTTAAGTGTGTAACTTCAACGGTTATTTGAATAATTGAAAAAATAAGCTAAAAACGCCATTTTTCAACAATAAGGCTGAGGCCGCACTGCCGGTGGGTAGAGCCTGGAGGGTGGAGGGTAGTTGGTAAATCTATAGAACATACACACCATCAACAGTAATACGTTGTATGAATGGTATGTGTTCAGCCGCCATCTTGAAAATCTTAAATATGGACAACATAACCTCAAAAAACAGAATGACGTCATACCATTCATACGATGTATTACTGTGGATGGTGTGTATGTTCTATAGATTTACCAACTACCCTCCACCCTCCAGGCTCTACCCACTGGCAGTGCGGCCTCAGCCCAAGGGTTATAACTAGATAAGGAATCATAAATTTGTATTTTTCATTAATGGAAGTTGAAGAGAGTCGGATTCTGAAGAAAAAGTTTAATTGCGGCGATTGTGTAAATCCTACCCAAATCTAAGAAATAGCGATCGAAAATCGCAAAATTGACAAAACCTGGGACGAGTGAAAAATTCGTGTTAAGTAGTGATTTTGCGATTTTTGATTGCTATTTCTGACATTTGGGTAAGATTTACACAATCGCCGCCATTTAACTTTTTCTTCGGATTCTGACTCTCTTCAACTTCTATCAATAAAAAATACAAATTTATTATTCATTATCCAGTTATAACCCTTATTGTTGAAAAATGGCGTTTTTTAGCATATTTTTCCAATTATTTCAATAATCGTTGAAGTTACAAACTTGGAACTGGTTTCATTGAATTCCTCAGCTAATTTTACATACGAATTTATTATTTTAGAACCTCACAAAAGCATCTAAAAAATTAGAAAAATTAATATTTTTTGAAAAATCTCAATTTTCCGCCATTGTTATCTCAGTAACAAAGCGTTTTTGGGGGTTGGTCCCATGTAACTTTTGTCTACTTGGTGTAAGGAATCAGCCTGAGAAGTATTGCACATTTCTCCTGAAACACTCTGTATATTGCAGGTAAAAGACGGCTCTCTCATTGGTGTATTTTGCATGTATATTGAGCCTCATGTTTTGAAAATTTATCTCTATAATAACGTATGTAGAATATACAAGATAATAATTAACACAAGATTTTGATTATGATCTTGGAACAATGTTCAATGAACAATATGTCATATTATGTTACTATAGGGACAAATTTCCAAACATAAGGCATTAGTCTTATAGTCTCTATGTATAGTATTCTAGTCCAAGTAAAGAATACATTCTGGCAAGATAGGAAAGTGACCATCCAGCTCAGTCAATATTGGTTCAAAAATTATAAATTCTGTCTCAAATTGTAGTTCAGAATGTTTCCTACAACTTGAAACCAAATAATTTCAATTTTAATAAATTTAATTTGAAACCATTATAATTTTTGACCGAATATTCTCCGAGCTGGAGTTATTTTCCCATCTTGCCAGAATATCTTCTTTGCTTGGACAGACTATACCCAGCCAATATAATAAACCAATGTAACAGCCGGCTTTCAGGTAGCACAAGTAATTTATTATAGGGTTTAGTTGATAATACAAACCTTCAGGTTCATCGATGAGGTTCAAGGCAGGCCCCACCTGAATTACCCTGGGTGAGTCCAGCATAGCAGGATCTTCCATATCTGGATAGTCCCTTGATTCGAGCGTTATCGGTGGTACAATAGGCACCACTATATCCTGCAATTCAAAAACATTGACTTTGAATCATACTTACAATGCTATTGAACAGTACCGTACTGAATCTAATGAAAACAATATTAGTAGAAAATTGCTTTGGAGCTGAATGTGAATGGTTCAATTTTATCTCAAAAAGATACACAAAATCAACAATTTATTCAATTTTGATGAAAAATTGCATCAAAATTTCCCTTAGCTTTTTGCTTGATAATGAAACATTTCAAACATATGCTTATAAGCATAGAGTGTTATTAAATATTCTGTTGTAAATCCTTAGAAGTCGGGCACATTCCTCCTGGAACAGCCTGCATACTTTAGTTTTTTGGACGACCGGTTTTTTGTTTTCTTTATAAATTTTACCACATTGAACAGAACTTGGAAAACACATTATGGGTCTCTGCGCACATAATATGTTTGAAAAGCTTCATTCAATCTACTGTATTTACAAAAAAGAATTTCCAAGAATTTCTACTTCTTTTGCCCAACTTTTCTTTTTTCATTTTCCAACTATTTTTATCGGTTCAGCCTCTTTCATCTTTCGAATAACTTAATCGTTGTAGCTCTATACTCACATCAAGACCCCTCGGGAGGTTGCCCATGACTTCGGCAATGTTTATAACTTGATTTCCGGGAGCATCCGGGTACAAAAAGTCGTAAATTTTTTCTGGTGCTGCCTTCATCGACATGCCCAGTTCGCCACTATACACCATTGCGGCTGCTATATCTGGTGTTATCATTTCTGTATTTTCCATCTGCAATAGAATGAATGAATGAATTAATGAATAAAAGAATGAATGAATAATTGATCAATAATCAAGAATTATTCATTGTCACAAGGAATTAAATTGCATTGACAAAAGTCAATCTAAAAAATAATCACAATATTAATACTTAAATCAAGTACAGGTCAGAAAATTATGAAAATTATAATTAAAACTCCTAATATCATAGATGAGAGTTGAAAATTAACATTTCTTCAACAGTAGAGTAAAATTCTCTCTCCTATTTTGTTATAATATTTTTGAATAATGTATTGATTCATTTAGAATTGACATAATCATATAAAAACAATACGGGAAAAACCGGTTCAAGCCCATACTATTATTCCTATTTATCTTTCCTTATTTGGATTAAGAGTGTGAAATGATAGGTTGAGTTCACTTGCACTGGAACACAGTTATTTTGATCCCAAAGAAAATTACAAAGAAGTTTAGAATGTTAATATGAGAAATCAATTGAAACAATCCACAATAATTATTAGTTCGGAAATTGAGAACAATTAATTAATCGAATAGTAAGTACATTAAATTGAAAAAAGAAGAAAAATTGGAGAACCGTGAAATCCATGAGTATACACAAAAGCAAAATACACAGTAATTGATCAGAATGAAGTGGAATAAGATACAAATAAACAATAAATTTGTAAAAAATTAAACTTTTATAGCAGAAAAAACTTTAGTAGAATACTTCTTATAGATTCTGTATGCTACATCTGCAATTGCATGGATAAATCTATAATCAATAATAAATCATGAGCGTTGTCAAAAATATGGTGGATCAGACCAAGCTAACCAATCATAAGATTTTTATTCAACTAAATTGAGGAATTTAAGAAGTTTTGGGCATTGACCTGTTTCTTATTTCCACTAAAATTGTATTATTTTGTACTGAAATAAGTATGAAATATGAAAAGTAAGTCACTCTGTGATCCACATTGATAATGGGCTAATGTCCCGAAACATGTCTGTATTTTAATAATTTTGAAGTTTTTAAAAGAGTATTTGATTTTTATTTATTTTTCAGTCACTCTGTGAGTAGACAGTCTTTATAGTAGAACCCACCTCTTTACACAGAGCTCCAAAGTAGCGACGTCTGATGTTGGCCAGATGCGTTTTGTACAATTTCATTTGTTCGGCGAGCGTTGGCTCGGGTGCCTCGGCCTGTTGCCCGAACATCGGATTGTTCAGGTCTGACTCGGTGTCCGACGGGTCTTCTTCGTCTTCTTGCTGCCAAGAAAAATAATAAAATTCATTCTATTGATAGCCTATATAACAGGGAAACTATTGCTATTGATACCGTATATACTTTGAAAAATTTATTCAAATATGCGAATGACATTCGATATAGTAGGTGACTTCTATTCTATTATTTGCCAACTTCCATTTATTTTGTTGTGTTTGGCCTACAAACATAAATATCGGCATTGCCTGAATAACTGACATAGCTACTCACATCTTTAGTTAAGCAAGACGCACACTGCAACAGACTGATATACGCAAACGGAAAGAGGAAAAATCTCTCTCAGGTTACCAATGTTGCAATGTCTGTGTACGGACGTCTGTGTGCGTTGCAACATTTAATAAACTGGGATGGATATTTCCATTTTCCGTCTGTTGCTGTGTGCGCCTTGCTTTAGTATAGCCTGTCCAAGTAAATAAGACATTCTGGCAGGATGGGGAAATGACTCCAGCTCGGTCAATGTTGGTTCAAAAATTATAAATTTAGTTTCAAACTGTAGGAAACATTCTGATCTACAATTTGAGACCAAATTTATAATTTTCAACCGATATTGACCGAGGTGGAGTCATTTTCCCATCTTGCCAGAATATCTTCTTTGCTCGACCAGACGTTTTTACTCACCAGAAAAGAATCTTCGGTCGGTCGAAACGAAGCCATTGATTTTGAGCCACCACCACTCGCTCTAATTTGCTCTTTAGTTGTTGCACCTTCCCTATTAGAGCTGTTATCTGGTTTTGCTTTGACATCAGAACTCCTTCTTCCAGCCGCGACACCAGAACCCTTCATCCCATTCGAGCTCCTCCGTTCATCTCCGACACCAGAACCCCACATCCCATTCGAGCTCCTCCGCTCATTTCCGACACCAGACTCCCTCATCCCATCCGAGCTCCTCCGTTCATCTCCGACACCAGAACCGCTCGTCCCATCCGAGCCCACATCGTAGGCCGGGCACGCTTTCCAACTCTTTCGCCTGGCCTCCTCTTTCAGTCTCTCGCTTTCGGAGGTTTTGCACGAGCTGCATGGTCGCGAAAGGCCCGACGATCGAAACTCCGACTTGCACTGTGCAATCATATCGCCAATCTCATCTTGGCCGCCCGGGGGGGCAGAAAAAGAGGCACCGGTGAAAGAGGGGGAGTAGTAGGAGGGGGGTTTATTTTCTTGATTACCCATTGCAGAGAAAGATGGAGGTTTATTTTCTTGGTTACCCATTGCACTATAGGAGGGATTATTTGAAAAAGAGGGTGGCTTATTTCCTTGATTACCCATTGCATTAACCGGGTTGTATGAAAAGGAGGGGGGTTGGTTTTGTTGGTTACTCATTGCATTCATGGGCGGGTTGTATGAAAAAGACGGGGGTTTATTTCCTTGATTACCCATTGCACTAAAGGAATTATTATAAGAAAAGGATGGTGGATTGTTTTGTTGGTTACCCATTGCAGAAAAAGAGGGATTGTACGCGTTTTGTTGCATGGATTGGTTGTTGAAGCTTCCTGAAAAGTTAAAAAAAACATTAATAAAATAAAAAATAGGTTATGGATTTACTCAATACAAGTAGTGTATACAGGCGTTTGTCCAGTTCAATTTAGTGTGAAACGCCTTGTATATTATATAACAATAATGAATAATGTAGATCGGTTGCGTTAATAATGGTAATGCGTTATCGGTTGCCATGGAAAAATTGTGATGTGAAAATTTTGTGCTCTAAATTATTTCAAAATTCAATAATTTCCGATCGTGGATTAGTGCTTCGAGTGTTATTTTTGTGTTTGGCTCTATGAAATTTGAAGAAATTCACCAAAATTCCAATAACTTTGTTCAATATCAAGAACTACCACAATAATTTCTTGACATGGGAAATTGTGGTTATGTCGGCTGTGGAACTTCTTCGGAACTCCCCACAAAATGAGCCATACGATAATAATAATAATAATAATAATAATAATAATAATGTAGAAACTAGCAATCCGATCTATCCATTTAATATCATCTTCTTGATTGAATAATATTGCTTGATTGAATAATAATATGTAGTTTTCAAATTACGTTGAGCACAAACTGGAGAAAACTATTTCAAACAAGTTATATTCAAGTTAACATGGTATTATCGCACTCATAGATCTGCAACTGCAAGTCAACATTTCAGATATTTACTTTGTTATTACTGTTGGTGTAAGTATTCGTAATTTGAAAGTATTCATTAAAATAATAATTGATTAGAATCTCCATATTGTGATAACACAAATTCATAAAATACAAATTCACATTAAAAACAAGTTCTTCTCTCTTCATTTTGCATTTATTGAGAATTGAATGTTTATCTTACAATCATTTCAATTTATACTATTCATATTTTCTTCTTCTTTATTTCATAAATATTTTCGTCTGATTAGTCTCACATGTGAATATTCAATATGCTACAACCACTTCAATTTATACTATTATTTTTCTTCTTTATTTCATAAATATTTTCGTATGATTGATATCGCATGTGAATATTCAATATGCTACGTTACAATATATTGCTAAATAAATAGACAAAGGACTTCTGCAACTGCAAATATTGACCAATGTACTAAATAACAAGCGAAATCCATTGAACGAAACTGTTCAAAATAACTGTTTTCATTGAAATCATCAACAGAGCATTTAGCTCAAACTGATAAAAAACTTTGTATTGTAGTATTTAACTATATTTTTCCTGTTATGGCCTACTGTTAATGTACATAACAACTAAATACTTCAAACCAGTTAATGAAGATGATTCATACAACAATAATTAACATTTTTGACGTGTCAAAAACTGCCAAGCTTTGCTTGATTTTGTGGTGTTACTTGACAAAAATTAAACTTAACCAAACTAAATATTTCCGGGGTAATCAAACAAAATTATAAATGAAACAATAATTGTCTGCTTCTTATCTACAATCCAGGGTTCCTGAGGACCACAAAATTGTAAAATAATAGAAAAATAAAAAGTTAAACAATACAAACCTTGCTGCGGATCACAAGGCGGCTGGTCCGAGCAGGCCAGCACCTGTTTCACCTCTTCTCTGACGCCCATACAGTTCAAATAGTTCATCTGCTGTTGGCAGTTCCAGTCGGGGGCCATGCGCTTCCTAAACGCCTCCGCGTCCTTCATCACCTGGGCGTACTCCATGTACTTGACACGCGCCGCCGCACTCGCTCCCAAACACTCCAGATAGTCCAGCTGCGTTTTGCAGGGCAGCGTGTAGGGGATCACCTTTTTGTAGCATTGCATCTGTGGAGAAAACACAATAAATTGATCATTAAAGCTTCCACAGATCAACTAGACATAGTTGAGCAGAAAGGAATCAACTCACATAATTGCCATAATTTATTGAGGTTGACAAAGACCACATAGGCTGTTTATGTTACTGTGCTTTTACACCAGATGAAACGCAACACCTTTCAATAAGATAACTAGTAGTTCTGTGAACAGTAGACCTCACGAAGTCACCCATGGATGGGGCATTATTTATGAAGGGAATACTTAGTTATGTTGAGTTTCATCAATTGCATACAATTAATAATAAACTCGACAGCTGGTCAAGCATGAATAATTCTATAGTGTGAATTCTCCTATGTTCAGAAGTATAAATGTATATAGTAATATTTTAGTATGGAGGAAATTCCTTTTCCTTTCATATTATCCTTAAAATGCAATATTTTCAGAAACCTTACATATACATCAACGCGCAATTTCAAAAGGAACTTTCCTGTAAAATTTCATAAGAATCTATTGCCGCGTTTTATCGTAAATGCGGAACAAACATAAAGAGAAATGCAAAATCGTCGTCTTGAATCTTAGACCTCACTTACGTTCGGTCAATTAAATAAATCTACTTGAAAGGAAATTAACCATAAATCCCTGGTTCAGGCTTCTTTTTTACTCCCGAATATCCCCTTTTTGCTCCTCATTTCTAAAATGAACTAAGTGGTCATCAAATTTCAACTCTAATTGGCATGTAAAATTCGTCGAAAACATTATCATTTTATTGTTACAGAAAATGCTATGCCCATAATTAGATGAGATGACAGATTGACATTTGTGCTTCTCACAGCAGTGATGATGCTACATAGTAAGGAATAAACTGGAAATAGGATGACTAATGCGTGTTTTCTCATTAAATTTGGTAGGATTATAGTTGAAAATCCCGAATACATGATCATTTTATTGTCACAGAGGATGCTATGCTCATCACAACATGAGATGACTTGACTGTCACATTGACATGAGATAATACAAGGATAATACAGCAAAGCAAGGATTCAACTGGAAATAGCAGGAATTCAGCATGTTTTCTCATTAAATTGGGTAGGAATATAGTTGAAAATGCCGAAAAATGATAATTTTATCGTCACAGAGGACGCTACGTTAGATGCTATGACAAAGGATGTTAACGCTTATCAGAGTTTTTACTACTTCGAAGTTATTTGAGTAATTTCACTACAAAGTTTTTATGTTCTATTAATCAATTATTCAGTAAAAAAAGGATAACAATATCAAAATTATATTTATACTTGAAACAGAACTTCACTGAGTTCCACTTCTTCAAAGTAGATACTAGTAGTTTTACTACTTCGAAGTGACTTTATCGTTGATTTTTAAGATGAAAAAAAAGAAATCAGAGTAATTTTTGGTCATATTTATGTTATTTTTACCTCAGATTCCAACTTCCTCTCCTCCATTAGTTTTCGAGCAGCCTCTTTCTCCGCTTTCAATTGTCGTTCTAGCTCTTCATCAACCTACAGACAAAAAACAATTCAATATGAACATAATCATAATCATCATCATCATCATCATCATCATTTATTCTATAATTTCAAACATAATTGAAAGTAACAAGCTAAAACTAAATGAAAAATTGGTAAAGGGACAGTTTTTGGAGTAATCCTGTTAAACCTTCCATTAAGTATATATTGTAACTTGATAATAAATAAATGAATACCCAAAACTGCTTATCTACCAATTTATACGACAGTCTAAAACAAGGTTTCAATAGGTCATGAAACATGATATTGAAATTCTAATAAAAAATAAAATTAATAAAGAATTAAACCTATTGAAAGCATACGAGAAACCACTAAATATCTTTTCAAATTACTATGAGAAATTGCCGTGAATTGGTATCGAAGGTGTCAATGAAACTTTTGGCAGGCAAATTAATTTTTTTGAGGTTGATGCCCGCACATGTGCTTTATGCATGTGCGTGGGTAATGAAAACGGTGATTATGAGAGATCTTCGCACAAGGTGCAGACGAAATTGTCCAAAGATTTGGCGTCAGCTATACATGATGACTAGTCGGCAGGCTCGCTTCGCTCGCCTGCAAAACTCTGTATGTGTCAGCTGAGTCGAACAGGCTCACTTCGCTCGCCTGCAGTTTCCATTCGAAAGGATTTGCTTTGATCATCATATCACTTAACAGGGTTCTTTTCCAGTAATCGTTCTGAATTAGTTGGTCTATTACCTCAGTTCAACCTAGGTATATCGTATATGATTTGAACGTATTAAGTTCAGTAGTTTCCATGAAGTAAACAAAAGTATAGATTGCAAACATTTGAAAACCTTATTAAAAGGCGTTACCTCAGAAGAGCCTCGAATTTATTGAACGCAACATTTCTAGACCTAATCTAGACCTGTTCACCAAATTTCAACATTTTCTGCCAATTGGTTCTTGAAAAATCTAAGATAAATTCAGAAAATTCCGAAAAATAGTAAAAGGCTGATATTGAGCGTAACCTTGGGAAGTATATCGGACATAGTTAGAAACTTGATTCAATATCTTCCAAATTAGTTCGTCGATAATCTCGCTAAACCATTGAATTCACAGTTAGGATTGGGCGTATCAGGGCGGAAGATAAGCAACCCACAATACATCTATAATTTTGAAAAAAACTGATTACTGGCGAAATCTTAAACGGATTTCGAAAATATTCTAACACAGCATTTCTAGACCTTATCTGAACCTGCCCACCAAATATCAACATTTTCTACCGATTGGTTCTTGAAAAAATTAAGAAAACGTCGAAAAACTCAAATATTTGACGTATTCTTATGAAGTTTTAAAAATCCTTTCTTAGTAGGCTACGCGTCTAACGGTCCAACTGAACATGCCTGCCAAATTTGAACGCATTTGGTTCGCTATATTTTTAGTTCTGCTGATGAGTGAGTGAGTGATTGAATTAATGAATGAGTGCCATTTCGTTTTATAGATATAGATATGATGAACTTCAGTATGTGAATTTGACTTACCGGTTCAAAGCACTGAGTGAAAATCGGTTCGCTAAAAGGCGTGAGTTTATCTGGAGCCGGTTTCACTTGATCAGGACGATTTCTCACATACTGTTGAATTTTCTCTCTCAAATTGGTCTGCAACACAACAAATAAGTGTTATATAAACATTTATAATTTAATATTTGTTAATGATAATTAATATTTTTCTGTAAAATCCATTCATCATCAATTAGTTTCACAAACAATACTAATGATTTGCTTGGACCTATATAGCAAACTGATATGATTTGCAAAGCAGAAAGCCAGATATGATTCAATAAAATATAAATAATTCTAAATAATAGTCAACCAAGAACATCTGATGACTACAATCTCAACTTCTTCAGCAATAAATTATAATTGTTTGATTTGAACAACAAAGTTCCACAATAATAGCAACTCACTAATATAGTCTGTCCAAGCAAAGAAGACCCTCTGGCAAGATAGGAAATTGACTCAAGCTCGACCAATATTGGTTCAAAAATTATCAATTTTATCTCAAATTGTAGGAAACAATTTGATCTACTATTAAGACCACATTTATAATTCTTGAACAAATATTGAAAGAGCTCGAGTCATTTTTCCATCTTGCCAGAGGGTCTTCTTTGCTTGGACAGACTATACCGATTGGTGAGTAATTCACTGTCTATACATTATTCTTCAAATCATATACTGGAAACTTGAAACAATTTCATATCACATTTAAATTATTACGGTAAGCTGGACTTTCCAGCAGTGAAAAATATTCCTTCTTGCAGTTCCTTACTACCAGAGAGAAAACATTCCAATTTTATTTATCATGAAATGGGCTCTAATAATGAAAAGTGTTCTATTTTATCAGTACCAGAAGAGAGTTATTGTAAGCTCTTCTACTGTAGTTCCTCTATCGCAATCAAGATTAAATTTTCAATCAATATTGGAGCTTATCGGTTCCAATTGATATGCTGCACACAAATCGATTGATATTTAAAATAAAAATAAATTAATTCATCGATCAATGTTATACTCACAACAGTTGTGGGGTTTTTGCGAACTTTGATTTTCTTGTAAGTTCCTCTCTTACCATTGAGATCATAGTCCCACTTATCATCATCACATTCTTCTGAGTTTCTTGCAGCTAAAAATGAATAAATGTAAAATACATAATTTATTCCTCTGCAGAAACAAATTACAATCAGTCAGAACTAAAAGGTTACAACAGAGTAGCCAACAACAGTAATTAAACTAAAAAAAAGAATAGGAAGTTTTGTATGAACAATTCACTAAACACTACTATAAAATAGACTGTCATTGAAAAGCTATGATAAGAATACAAAATTTGAATGATAAAAACTATCTGTCCATATGGGTGATGTGTCTACATTATTGATAGAATATGAATTAATCTACAAGAGGAAAATTTGCAAGAACAAGAGCAGTATTCAATACTGGTGAAAGATGTATTCTAGGCTAAAGTCTGTCCAAGCAAAGAAGACATTCTGGCAAGATGGGAAAATGACTCCAGCTCAGTCAATATTGGTTCAAAAATTATAATTTTGATCTCAAATTGTACAGAAAATTTTCTTCTACAATTTGAGACCAAATTTACAACTTTTGAACCAATATTGACCGAGCTGGATTCATTTTCCCATCTTGCCAGAATGTCTTGTTTGCTTGGACATACTACTAAAGTTACCATTAATTGCTTCCTGTTTCAATAATTCTATTTCCTCTTCACAGGTATCTTTTGTTGGACAATTTTTCTTTTCTTGTGCATCCTCATCGCATTCATCAGACAACTGTAAAAATGGGGGGGCGGAGTCATGATTAATTATAAAAATTAAAACCAAGTTTTATTCTTATTAGGAGTACCGTATAACTATTTACTAGTTATAGTTTTTTCTAAGTATTGCAAGGTATTATTCAACTAAAACGAAGCAAGTCTAAGCTGGGAGAGCCGAAGATGAGTACCAATGCTCGAAACGCGTCCGCGCCTCAATCAGTAAGTGAACTGAATAGCAATAGTCATGGTGCCAAATGCAAAAAAGGGGGTAACCTTTTTTTGTGGTATGTCGTTGGATTTTTGATCGATTATGATAGATTTTGATGTATAGAATCCGAATCCGAGTGATGCCAAGCTGTAAAAGTTGAGCATTTTTTGTAATTCAAGATGGCGGCCAAAATATCTGTTCCACTTCTAGTCTATCACGATTTTCGTCAAAACGAAGCGTCGGACAAAAAAAAACATTCTTCAACTTTTTTTTAGTAAATTTAACTTCGAATACAATGGTATGAGATTCATATCTCTATCTTTATTAGGAACAGAGTTATGATTTTTTTAAAAAAGAAGTTAATTTTCAAGAAAAACGAAAATTTCAGTAATTTCAGTATTTGCTCGCTTAGATCTTCTGACGTATTGATTTGAATCGTGTGAATTGAAATCCCTCTGAGGATAATTTTGTCCTCTACAATTTGAGGCCAAGTAGACCTTTGTGTACAATCTTGTATAGTTTTTGAACTAGGGCTGTGGAAATATATCCTTGTACCTCCAAAACCCCTATTTCTGGAGAAAATGATCTCCAAAAAAAGTTTTACGTGCTTGTATTGTGATTTTCTTTAGTAGTAATGTTTTATATATAAATTTCTAGCAGATAAGCCACTTACCGACCTAAATTTTGGTCAACTTTGATAAGGACCCTTCAAGGATCTCAATCTAAGGATACCTCCAACTAATGTTAAAGTCGCCGGATCTCAACAAACTATAGCTCATTTTTTCAGCTCATCAAGGCGGTCTAAATTCATATATCATATGTCAAATTCGGTAAAAATTGAGAAAAATAATTTCTGAGTGCTTCAATTTTTTATCTCAAAGGACCTGGAAGATATTCTCATTTGAAAGCAAAAATTGTCATTTTTTTGTATAGGCCTAGTCAATATTCTCTCAGAAATTATTTTTTCCAATTTTTTTAGCCACACATTAGATATACGAATATCACGACTTACATTATAATAAAATTATTCCTAGTGAACGCAATTCTCAACATTTTTATTTCATAATATCCTGGTTTTGAACTAGGTACTTGAAGATCCTTCTATTATAATTAGAATTGAAAGTTTTTCCTTTGATGAAAAATACACATTGTGAACTCGTGATATAATTTTGTGGGTGATCTGTTTTAATTTTTAATGAAGGATTCAATTCAACAGAAAGCTATCTTACAATAGAATTTAATAAAAAATTGACGAATAAGTTGTTTCATACTTACACTACACACTGATCCCGGTAACTTGAAAGAGCATCTTTTCTTTTCCGTGGACGATCTTCTGCCAGCTAGAATAGAAGTTATAAATCTTAATTATAGAATTAAATAGAACACTTATTGAAGAACCATCATAGCCAGAATAATTCTAAATTAAAATCATTATAAGTATAGCTATGAGACTCTTCAATGCCCTGCTTGAGGTGAATAGAGGAAATATGAAGTAGAGTCTAGTCTGTCCAAGCAAAGAAGACATTCTGGCAAGATGGGAAAATGACTGCAGCTCGGTCAATACTGGTTCCAAAATGATTAATTTTGTCTCATATTGTAGATCAGGATGTTTCCTATAATATGAGACCAAATTAAATAATTTTGAACCCATATTTACCTAGCTGGAGTCATTTTTCCATCTTGCCAGAATGTCTTCTTTGCTTGGACAGATTATAATATTACATGATTCTTACATTACACAAGTCGTACATGTAATTCGCTAGATGTTAAGAAATGCGAGATTAAACTTTGAAACGATGTTGATAAAATGAAGATTTTCTTGTGACTCACAATTTTCTGGTGGGGGGCACTTCTCAATGGGGGGTTCAGTATTGCCCTCCTGAAAATAAATTAAACAGCTATTCAAGTCATAAATTCAATACTTAGTATAACTTACAGTAAATAATGATACTTTGTTTTTTCAATATTAATAATGAGTTTGTTTGAAAAAATCATGAATATGAAGAGGTTCAACCTAAATTAAAAGCTGACAGTCAGCTTGAAAATGTGACCTGTGTGGCCACGAAATCATGGTGTTGTATCAAAATAAACTGCAGAGTTTATAGCATACGCTTTCTAGCGTGTCGAAGCAAAGAAGACATTCTGTGTGATGGGAAAAAACTCTAGCTCGGTCAATATTAGTTCAAAAATTTTAAATTTGGTTTCAAACTGTAGATCAGAATAATTCCTACAATTTGTGAATAAATTTATAATTGTTTAACCATTATTGACCGAGCTGGAGTCATTATGCCAGAATGACTTATTTGCTTTGAGAGACTGTAATTATTCATCTATGCTATTAATTGATACAAAGAATAGTCTTATATAGGGTACTGATACACAAAATTATACGGTACCTGATTCTGATTGAAATTATTGGACTGAGTGGAATCTCTCCTCTGCGAGGTGGATGGTCTTTTCTGATCCATCGACTGTCCATCACACCTTTCCACCTGAATATTATCGGCTTCTGCATTGGGCACTTCAACAATATTAATTTCACAGCCTGTTTTCAGTGTTGTCTCACTACTGCCGAATCCTCTTTCGCCGTTCAACTCCTTTGTACTGCCGGAATCTGAAAATTTAAATTATGTTATGACTTATGATTTATGAAAAGTGAAGTGAGGTTATGTTCATGTTATTGCTATTAAATTTATAAACATCGACTATTTTCGATATCCGATACGATACTATCTCGATATTATTGATATTCTCGATAGCCGCCATATCGACTATCGATATTCGTTATCAGTTGTTGATTTGATGATACAATTTTCAGTATTTTCAATTTTAATTATTTATTTTGAGAAATGATGTTTGTAGAAATGTTCATTTGAATGAATTTCTACACCCACAGTGTGAAAACAAAATAAAAGGAATAAAAAGTTACCGCTTAAGGTACGATTTGGTTTGTGCGTAACGACCGATGGTCGTTGCGTTACGCACAAACCAAATAGTACCTTAGGCATAGTGGAAAACGAACCTTTACAGAGATATTAAGGGCGAAAAATTGAACATTTTCCAATAATAATTTTCAATTATTATGAAAACTTAGCTAATAAATCGCATAGAAATATTAGAAGATTATCACTGGAATAACTTAATTATAAGTAAATTATTCTAATAAATAAATTGGGTACCGTATGATACCTTGATTTTCAAATGAGAGAAATTTGTAAAAATTCTTAAAAAATGTTAAATTTATTATTATTTTTTTGTTTAAAACTCGACCAATCCTCATACATCAGGATTCAAACGAAAAAAGGGCAATATTTATTGAAAAATCTTTGTTTTGTCAATAAAATTTAAAATTGAGAGGTATGGGTGAATTTTAGTAATACGTGGCTCTCTTCACCAACAATTTTTTCTCATTTTGAAGAGGCTTTCAGTTAATAAATTATTTATTCTATCTACTTCCCTGGTTTGTGAGAAAAGCAGTATACCTGTACCGGTAGGCTACTTGTTGTTTTTAGTTTTGAGATAAATTTGAATTTAAAAAGTTATTTACCTTTCCTGAAAGAACCAATTTTCTGTATATCCTGACTTTCATTGAAGGAAATGTTGTTTTCAGGCTGAAATTTATAATAAATTAAAATTTATTATGAATCATGATTTATTAATATTAGAAATTGGCCTAATATGGAATCAAATGAACTGAAATTATTGTTTTCAACTTCACAAGGGAAAATCGATTTAAAATTAATATAATAGCTTTTTATAGTGGCATTCAAACAAGTACTGACAATTTGGAGACGTTTTGAATTTATATTATTCGAAGTGGATAATACAGAAATAGGTAGCCTATAAACTATGAACTGAAAATCTGTACCGGTTTTAAATTTCTAAGTAAGGTACTTCTTTTTTTATTCTTTAGGAACTGAGTCCATACTATTTCAAAAGAATACATACTAGAACACTTTGATTAGAGTAGAAGATAAATTATTATATCAAGTTAATATCATTTTAAAATTCCACAATGTTGAATCTCAAGTAGTCCTGACATTTACTACTATGATACTATGAATAAATTAATGTTAAAATTGATTAATATACGTTATATTTTCCTAATTTTTGAAAAAGCTGTAAAATGAGAATATATGCTACTCAAAAAAGTGTAATAATTTGTTATTTATCATAATAATAGTTTATTCAGCACTACATATAATAAAATAATACTCTAGTAATAAGAATCTTAAAATAATACAGGAGAAGAATGAATTAAATTTTATCAAAAGATAGAATTTGAAACAAATATTTATTATTGTTTCTAAAATCAAGATATATAGGCTACAGTAGATATTGTAACTTATAAATTATTAGATATCAGTCCATTAAACTTACAACAGATATGAATGATATGGATTTAATTACTATTTACCTCTTCTTTCGAGTTTCTTTTGGAGGGTCTCCTATTTGCTCCCGTAGATCCTGGAAAAGTAACTTATTGACAGTCAACTGTGATACCGCGGTACTACTCAAATTTCTTAATTTAATTTCATTCCAAAGAAATTAATCAACATTGTTAGGGGACTCCTGCTCTAACTCCATTATTTACATTAATATTTCCATATTATTTTATACCTTGGCATACATATCTTCACCACAATCAGAAGAAATTGAACCATGTTAAATAAAAGATTGGAAGAAAATGGTTTAGAGGCTCTTTCGAGAATATTTCACATTATTTTGAGTGTGTGCGGGCTTCCCAAAGGAGTATCAAACAAAAAAGAGCAAACCTGATATATGAAAAAAATTATTGCAAAGTAAGATTCCAGGACTTTGATAGAACGATAAGAAAGTAAAAGAAAGAGTCCTGAATATTTTTTCAGCTACCGGTACCAGTATCGAAATTTGCATAGTCTGTCGAAGCAAAGAAGACCATCTGGCAAGATGAGAAAATGACTCCAGCTTGGCAATAGAGTTATAGTCGCGTTTTTGATAGTAGCCGGTATCATAAAATTCTAAAATTCTCTATTTGATTGTTACAAACAAAGTAATGCTGACTTTTCAATTAAATGAGCATGTACTCACTAAAACTTTCATGGAGAATGGAGAAGCAAAATAAAGATGATAAGTCAATTCATTTCTTAGTGAGAAACTCGTAATATTACGACTATAAATAACTCAATTGTTTACATAGTTGAACTAATTTTAAAAATGATTTTGAATTTACCATTTGATTTTCTATGTCCATGCTTGCAACGAGTAGGAGAAGATGAACCTCCTTCCTTGTCTGAGCATTTTTTCTGTTGCCCAGAAGTGTTGTGATCGCACCCCATAGTAGATACCGTAATTAAATTATTTTGAAAAATTATCAAAAACTATTTCTGCAATGGATTTATCCACACCAAAACTTCTTGGTTCAAAAACCTAAAAACACTTATCAGATCCGGGATTTTAAAGCCATCAACTATAATTTTGAATTGATTCCAACTCAAATCCTACTCACAAATCCTAACTCAATTTTGAAGTAAATCACAAACGTCTCAAAGACTCTACTGTTCCAAAGTGATGTATTTTTGTTTGACATATGATTTTCAGCTAGAAGAATAAGAAATATGATTCAGCTAGAATCATACTCAGCAATAAAGATTTTGTCATAAAGTTATTTCTGAGAGTTTATACTTCCTTGTCCTTGCTAAAGGATGATATTTAAAAGTTGAAAATTCTCACAAAGTGTTTTTTCAAGTCTCCTCTTATCAAAGATGGATTGATGAAGCGATATATTATCTGATCTGCTTATTTTTCCATTATAAAATGTCTCAGTAGATTGATTAGTACAGCTAATAAACTGAATATTATTAAGTTATGGGGAACATAAACTCAATTTATTTTACTTTTCAAATAATTTATTTAAAACAAAGCTATATAAAATGCTATTGAAAAGCTATAAAATACAGAACATGGAAAAATTCCATCCACCAACTCTACTTATAGAATGAGTAGGTATGTATTATAAAATAAAATTATAGGTAGGCCTACCATATGTATTATGACTTCATAATGTCATACAGGGTTTGTTCAACTCTGTGAGGACAGTTGGCGAGCGGTTGCAGCAGAACCGTTCCGTTCTCTAAAGTCAGCTTTCAGACAGTCATTCATAACGTTCAAGCATTATAATAACAGACATATAAATTTTTAATCTGATATGGAATATTTTGTAATATTTTAAAGAATTTATGAAAGACATTGGTAACCGCTACTTCCGTTGGAGAAATAGTAATAAATAATAATATACATGACTATAGTCTATCTATACTAACACTTCCATACTTCATAATTTGGGCTCCATACAGTGATAAACTTCACGGGGATGTTGCGCTTTTTAGAAGATAATGACATAGAAATAAGTTACCGTACGATTGTCTTAAAAGGAATTGTCAAAAAGAGTCTTATTCAAATGATGATTTGTACATAATGAAGTCAACTTGACTAAAAAACGACCTATACTTATCTCACGATGACTTGAGACGAAATAAACTAACTCACAAATCTATAACAAACAGGGCAGCTACTGTTGCGATGACAAACCATAGCAACAATACTACAGCACTGGCGGCTCGTGCCCACGAAATAGGCAAGGTGCTGTACAGTACAAGATACGGGCACTTCACCTATTTTGCCCGTATCTTTTACTGTACAGAACTTCACCTTTTTTGTGAGTACGCGACGCCAGTGTACTACAGACCTGACAAAAAATAGCGCGCACATACGCATTACCAATGCTATGACGTGTGTATGCTATCTCGTTTATTGGTTATGGTTTGTTGTGACCAAGCCAAAGTAGCACTCCCATACCTACACGCACACACATGCAAAAAGTTTGTTCATTTCGTCTCAAGTGATGCGCGCCTTGTCGCGCCTTGAAAGTAAACCCTGCACCATGTGTGCCAAGTTGTTGCATGTATTTGTCGCAGATTATACATGTTCAATGGCAGCACTAGTCTGAAACTCTTTCGGGAAGCCTCTGTCCAGCGGTATGTTATCAAAAGTGGACACGCTGGCTCTTCTATGCTCGGCCTCGCCGTACTGTGTGGACGAGTTGCTCATGCGCTCGTAAGACGCGCCCGCCTTCTCGTACTCATCGTTTAGCGGTTCTTCGTCATCGAGACCTGCGAAAAAACACAAATCAAACAATAATTCAATTAAAAAATTCAGTTGAAACAATTCAGAAATTCAGTTGAAACAATTCAAGTTGAACAATTTTGATATGTGTATAGCAGCTATGTATATATTGTATATAGCTTGATATGTATATATTTCGAATCCGAGTGATGCCACCTTGTAAAGTTGAACATTTTTTGTAATTCAAAATGACGGTCAACATTTCTGTTTAGTTTTGAGTCTAGTCTACTACAATCACAGTCAGAACAAAGCGTTGGACAAAAAATTTCATTCTTACATATTTTTTTAATTACCTACTAACATAAATGAAATTACTATAAGAGAATGGTAACAACAAGCTAACACTTCTATCTTCAATAGAAACCGTGTGGCATCCCTCAGATTATTAATATACCGCACATCAAGATCTATCATAATCGATCAAAAAATCAACAACATACCACAAAAAAAGCATACCAAATAAGCCAAAATTGTACCCAGACTACTAAGAGAGAGAAAGAGGCCCGATGCTCTATCCTTTACTTGACTCTGTCACTACCCACTTCACAACTTTCTCATGAGAGTTTCTCACTTCACTCGTCATTTCATTTCTCTGATGATGTGGAAGGAGAAATCGGTTAGCCTACCCTATGCTACGTTCATCATAATTTTTTTACAGTTTTAATAGTTTCCCACTCTCCACAGGCTATTTATGATTATTTCTGTAGTTTAAAGACGCTCGCCAATAAGCGGCTAGGGGGTATTAAATTTAATTGATTTTGATAGAACTGCTTCTTTTTTAGTGCATTTCATTCGAAAAAATGCA
The DNA here is from genome assembly GCA_017141385.1 of Sogatella furcifera. Lineage (NCBI taxonomy): Eukaryota > Metazoa > Arthropoda > Insecta > Hemiptera > Delphacidae > Sogatella > Sogatella furcifera. Next base: position 2,703,083 of record CM029546.1, on the reverse strand, counting down.
CTATTGGTCTTGCCCTGACAATCGAAAATAATTTTTAATTTCATAAATTATTTATAATGTGATATATTTTTTACACGTTTCCGAGCCCCTAGAACACGAATCTGATGTCCGTTCAAATTCATATATCTCTATATATATATTTATATATGTACAGATTCTTGTTAACACGATAACTCCCGTGTTATTGTTAATATCTCGGTCAAGTTCGTTAACCAGCCAAATTCGTCCAAGGGAAGGGGGTGAAATTAGGGGATGAAAATTTTAAAAAATCACTACAAATCGACCAATAACTTGATCGTTTTGAAAATTGGTGTGTATAATGCCCTTATTATGCCCTACAATTTGAGCCATCAACGGAAAAAATCCAATCAAAAATGGCGGAGAAAATGACGAATAATATGCCGAAAATTGTGTTTTTTCGAAAACGGCACCTTTGAATTCATACCCTGAATAGCTCATTATAAGTCATATGATTTGAGCCATCATAGAATTGCATTTGAAATGCACTCTTTCCGACCGCCAGCTGACGGAGCGATTTTTTCCCTTCGGTTATAGTAGAATTTATATTCTTTTAAAACTTATTCAAAATATATTTCATTCTTACCTCTTAAAAAGGATGATCTGTCATTTCTCAAAGTTAACAAGATGAATACGAAAACACCCAAAAGTACGACCATGCCTAATAGGAGCAGGATCCTGAAAGTATTCGTCTGCAAAGGAAAATCAATCATTGAATGAAAACAGGAGCTGAGAAGATTCAGAACTTACAAAAATTACATTTAAAAATTAATTTGACCAAGTGATCTGTGAAGTTGTCAATATTGTTAATGGGATTTGATATTCAAGTTTCAAAATTTTTCTCACGAAATGTATTGAGGTTGAAAATAAAAATGGTAGGCCTATTTAATTGGAGAATTTCATTCGATGTTAATTCCGGTATGCCTCATGTGGGGCACTGTAAGAAAGATATAATGGTAACTATATAATATAATAACATCAATAATGGCATATTTAACATTTATTAATCATTGGATAATTGAATTATTATAAAAATGATTTGAAGAGAGAGTCGGTGTTCACTATTCAGATCTTTCAATTTCATCCAGTTAAGATATTTGATCAATATAGTCTGACCAAGCGAAGATGACATTCTGGCAAGATGGGAAAATGATTCCAGCAAGGGAATATTGGTTCAAATATTATCAATTTGGTCTCAAATTGTAGAGCAGAATGTTCTCCACAATTTAAGACCAAATTGATAATTGTTAAACCAATATTGACAGAGCTGGCGCCATTTCCCCATCTTTTCAGAATGTCTTCTTTGTTCGCTTAGACTACCAATTTAGATTAAGATTATTAAAGATATGAGAAGTTTACGACATTTGCTTACCTCATGATCATTGTCATAAACTTGTTCCCAATCTCGTTTCACTATAAGCTCAGTCGATTTCATATTCATGGTATTATTGGTAAGATGTTTACAAATACACGTGTAGATGCCATGCTCTTTGGCTGATACGTTCTGGAAAAAGGAAATAACTTAAATCAGAAAAAAGATAAATTGTACAATCAAATAAAAGATTTGATCTGTATCGAATTGATATGAAATTATATATTGTTCACGCAAGCTCAAAAAGATGCCGGTACACCGTATCAATGTAATGTTTTGAAAGTATTGTTTCTACCGGCAAGTACCTAAACTGGAATACATTGTATCCTGGTAATACCTGTTAACGAAACCGACAGTTAGCGAATAAACTATTCTAATCAATAACTTACTCAGCTCTGTTAGGACAGCCTTCACTCGATTCTCTAAATGCTCACGCAGACCACCCGACGACTGTCCTGACAGAGCTGAGCACTAAACATTCATTCATTCGCCAGCAGTCATTTCCGTATCTTTTCAGAAGTTTAGCCCCAACATGAATATACTATCATGTTTTTCTCTCGCTTTTTTCCCTAGGGGGTTTCCTAAGTATCCTAAGTAAGTTCCTAAGTCTCTCTTTTTTCTGAGTTCCCAAGTATTACAGAGACTGTATAATGTATTCTCACAGTGTGGCCACTTAGTTGCGTGTCACACTTGTGATTGGTCAGCATGGTTTAATCCACCATACTTTCGCCAACTCTCACTAGATTTACATTTAAATTATTGTTATGTTGTAATAAGTCTATGAGATTATGTTTGAGTATTGAGATTATGTTGTATTGAGGTAGTATATATGTGTTATTTATCTTCAGTTTGAAGCTTGTAAAGCAAGATAAAGATCGAAGAGCCCATTTTGAATGTTTATGTTAGAGAACTAATTTTCAGTGTTGTTTCAAATAATTCGGAAAATCATTTGAAGAGTTGAAATTAGTCCGCTTGCCTACATTTATCAGAACTGAGAGTTTTTGCAAAAGACTTGCGGCTGGCGGGAGAAAATATCATCTCAGAATACTGTTATGATGCAATTCACACTTAAAGTGATTGCAAACAGTATCTGAACTCAGTACCAATATTTCATCAATCTTTGATTGATTATCATAAATTTGTGGTGACAAAACTCAGTTGAGCTCGTGACTTGTGTTGCTGTTTCACGAGTGAGGTATAGTATAGTCTGTCCAAGCAAAGAAGAACCTCTGGCAAGATGGGAGAATGACTCCAGCTCGGTCAATATTGGTTAAAAAATTATAAATTGGTTCTCAATTGTAGGAAACATTGTGATCTACAATCTGAGAACGAATCAATAATTTTTGAACCAATATTGGCCGAGCTGGAATCATTTTCTCATCTTGCCAGAGGATCTTCTTTGCTTGGACAGACAGTTTCAACACTCACGTTTTCAAGTTTCCGCAGACAACTCTCAACTCCGACATTCAATGAATATTTTCCTTTGAAAATTTTTAATGACTCAATTCACAACCTACCCTTATGCGCAGCTCCCCCGACAACACCCGGTAGCTGTACTTTTTTGGGTCTATTTCATTTCGAGGACCCAGCAGAGCCTTGGTGTTAATCATCCAGAACTGGAAGCGATGATCGTCATCGTTACTGCGACATGTCAGCACAGCAGTGTCGCCAACATTCACTTCTTGCACGTGGATGTCATCTGGGTTGGCAGCACTGTTGTCTTGGTCGTCTTCAGCGGCCGCTAGGTTGGCAAAAGCACTACTGTCTTGACCGAGAGCTGAAGCCGGGAAGCAACAGGTGGTTACCAGGCAGCAGAAATGTAGAGAGAGGAGGAGGTGGGTCGGGTTTGGCCGCATTGTCTGCAAAAGTATCGAGAGACCTTATTAAAGGGTAGACCTTATCGAGAATGATAGGAGAAAATGTATTCAAAAAAGAAATAATTAATTAAACTATTCGAAAAGGACACATTGGGCAATGGGCATGTAGCCTATGTTAAGTTAATAAGTCATCAATAAGATTCAATTCATTAATTGTTCAATTTGACACACGTACACGTGTATTATTATTTTGTGTGTCATCTTGTGAATCTTCTTGAATGTATCATTTTGAAAGGAAATTGAACTGCGTGCGCATTGCTTTATTTACATATAATAATAGGATTCAAAAGTTGGCATAGCCACAAAATATCAATTTGAAAATGTGTAGATATTGGTATCAGTTGTTACATATTACAAAATTATTATCAATCTCTGATAACTATTGATAATGTTGCGAATTCTAAACCGGTTTGTGGAACCAAACAAATTTGTGTTTTATAAAAACTCCAAAGTCTTTTCATTCAATATTTCATGTATTCGGTTTGTTATTTGAGAGCCTGAATGGATCATTTTAAATAAAATTCCAGTGGTTCTATTTCCAATACAAGATTATCTAAATGTATAAGATTCATCAAATCATCATTCCCAAACTTATTGATGAAATGATGATTATTTCAATTTATAACTGTGAGTTTAGGTCAAACAAATCATTCAAATACTTCATTGATCTTTGAAACCAACAGAATAATCTATTTGGTAATTGAGAGAGGTATTCAATTACTTTAGGAATTCTTCTGAAATGTAGAATAGAACGGAAATACTATAAGTTTTCACCAGCACATATTTATCAAAAGCTCTTATAAAAATGCAGTTTTTACATCACTGTCAAATTTTGATGAACTGAAACATAACTGGTTTGAAGAGTGTAGCAACATAAATAGAGATACTAGCGAATGAGGAATACGATTGGTAGTTAGAAAATGTATCAGAGAACGCCTGCCATTGGCCAAGGCAAGCTACTCCCAAACAGGGAGCTGTTTGAACCGCCCACAATGGGAGGGGCTTGTCTTGGCCAATAGCAGGCGTTCTCTGCGTTACGTATTGCTACAACTACCAAAAATATCTCCTACTCCCAGTATATTCTATGCTCATAAAATTCAGTTCATCCTACTCCACTGCTAATTACTATTGTTTCAGTCTACCATAGATTAATTCTGGAAGTTTTACTCAGGTATTTCAATACATACACATATTATACAGAACGAAAATATACATACCATGAATATTCTTATGGCTTTTATTGGTGGGGGAGTTCCACCTCGTCAATGTGTACTTGGCCAAATACCGATCACCCGTTCAAGAGCAGTTCACAGTGTACGTGACTTAACATCACGTTCACCGATAGATCACCCTCACCGAGACCAATACCCAGTACATGCCATAAAGAACCAGAAAATTGATGTTCAAATATAATTGTAGTTGAGATTGCTTCTAGTTTTTATCATTCGATTTGGATGACAACAATATTGAATCACATTTGGTGATTCACTACATCACAAAATTGTGAAATGTGACTGTGAATGCAGCTCAGAACGCCATTTATTGATTTACAATAACAGAATGGTATTACTAGGTCTAGTAAGACCCATTGCATACATAACATATTACAATATAAATGATACGAATAGAAATAAATAAATTCAATAGTATGACCGTTTAATATGCCGTTTGATAGTATGAAATGGTCCTTATTATTAACTCTCACGTCTTCATGTTGCCAATAAAAAATTTTTCTATACTTCTACTGTTTTAAGATATGTGGTCCACATGCTTTATTATTATTTGGAAAACTGGATTCAAGCAAAGACAATCTACGGATTGTCTAAATCTAAAAAGTAGTTAGTCTTAGATTCAAGGAACTGTTTGATGATACGATAATGTGAGAGGCGAATATACTCGTCTATTGTAGCCTATAGGCTACTAAACTTCAATTTACAAACTGCAATAATACCCCACAACTACAAAAGATGCTCATAATTCCCTAGTTTCATTTTATTTTCTATACTCATGTACTTCATGACTCTTCTAATTAATCCTCTAATGGATTATAATTTAGCCTTTATAGTTCATACAAGCTGTGAAGACACGCCGTCACTATACACTTAACATTGTAACGGCGTGTCTTCTCAGCATTTGCGTGTACTTTATTTGAATACTTAACAATTCCGATCAATTATTTTTGAAATGGAAAGAATTCTACGATCGATTGTTGAGAATTACAATTCTTATTCCATCCTTTGCTACTTACTAACGCTAACAGATGACGGATATGAAGACTGTTGTACAATCTACAAGTCACTATTTCCGACTAATAAGTCAGAGAATCAGATAAACAAGCTGTTAGAAGCCTTGGAAGTTCAACTCATTACTGTTGTGTTGAATGTGGGTTTCAATATGAACTCTAACAGTGTACTGACAGTGTAGCAAAACAACAGTTCAATTTACTTTCAAAAAGATACAAAAGTCTATCAAATTTGATACGTTTGACAAAATTTGATACAAAGACTATTTATATAAAAAGTACGAGTATATGCAGTTGATACGACATAAATCATATTTAATATTGAACAATATATTAATTCATACAAAAAACTTCAATACAGTAATAAGATTCAATTCAATTCGATTGTTTTTAAAGTAGTGTATATAATTTGAAATGGTCTTGTTGAATCTTATTTGAAGATCTTGCATCATATTGAACCTTGTAGTATCGTATTGATAAGAGTATCGATTCGTACGGTATTCATCGTTCTTGTGAAAATTGTATCGGTAAGAGCATCGACTCGGTTGTATTGTTCTTATGAAATGAAACAGTCAACTAAAACAACAACAAAATATTCGAAGACATCTACAATCTCATCTATTTCTATAGAGTATAGACCGCAGTGTCATCAGTACCGTGATATTAGTGAAATAGCAATTATCCTATATTCGTACGTTATCTGCAATTCTAATAGAATATTTCTCATCTATTAAGGATAGATTGTTTTTATCATTTATCTATTGTAGCCTACCATCAATAGGTACATCATCATAATATTGCAGGATCTACAATACAATTACTGTATTTCAAAGTCACTCAAAATCATGACACGAAGAAGGCAGCTCGGTCAATACTGGTTCAAAGAATATTGCTTGGTTTCAAATTGTAGATCAGAATGTTTCCTACGATTGAGAGCAAATCAATGATTTTTGAACCGAGCTGGAGTCATTTTATCATCTTGCCTGAGGGTCTTCTTGGCTTGGACAGACTATACGGGAAAAGTGTCAAACTGTCAATATGATACAAAATAAAATATATGCTTTTCAACTGACCTTTGTACAATAGATTACAAATCACAAGTTCATCGAACGTTTCAGCACTTTAATGCACTGAAAATAATTGTCAATAAAACTGAAAATTGCCAGTTTTCACTCTATCACCGTGATGAAGCACCTCTAAATAATTGGTACATTTAAATTAATCACCAACCATTATATGACTCACAGTAAATGTCATTACGACTGACTGACATCAAGCGTGCTTTAAACGACACTAATACACCTGATGAGAGTAGGAGATTTGAAAAAAGTTTGAACCAAAAATAGATGGACGATTTTTGTACTAATGCCAAATGAGAGGAAGGTTTGCTCAACTGTCTCCTCATTCATATCGTACGTTCAAGTGTAATGAACTTGGTGGGAAATGAATCAAAGGAATAGATTCTAAGTAGAAGATATTAATTAGAATAGCCTAACATTTATTTCAAATGATTTGTTATTATAGCTGACGCCACGAATTTAAGCGCTTGGCGAATGACTGTTATCAATTCTCAGCTCTGTTAGGACCGTCGGCGAGCTGTCTGTGAGAGAACATCGGGAGATCTACGTCAGAAGAGCGTCCCCGTCTGAACTAGTTTGCTCTCTAAGACAGCTTCAGACAGTCTTGAAAGAGCTGAGAATTGAAATTTCGTGGAAGCTTTAGTATATTATTATTATTATGACAACTATTATTAGAATACGTGAATGATTCAAATAATTATTATAATTACCTTGATTTATTTGGAGAGATGGTGACGAACTCTAATAATGATACATTCGATCTACTATAGCCTATAGAGAAATACAGTAGATGCTAAAATATAATACAATATATTATCACGTACAATAGCTGACGCCGAAACGTTATTAGGTGGTTTCGTCTGTCTCTTGTACGTGATGTAACCCACTTACAACATAAAACATCTAAAAGTGTCTCTTTTGATTTCAAAAAAATCATCTGGCCATATCGAAATATTGACAACATCAGCTGTCAGGGCGCAAACGGAGCAGATGAAACTACCCAACTGTTTGGAATTATCTAACTTTTTTACGTTATAACCCAATAGACGATAACAATACCTGATAACGATGATAATCACTGGAGGCTCGCCAGGCGAAGTGCCTGCATCTTATACTGTACAGCACTTCACCTTTTCCCAAGGCACGAGCCGCCAGTGATAATAATACTGATAACAATAATACGAGAGAGAAACAAGGTAAAAGATTATGAAATGAAGGTATCTTCAACATAACATTGTCTCATGTAACATAGTTTTTGGACTCAAAAAGGGCTCAAATCACTTCGTGAAGTCTCTGCAGTTCGTCAAATGACGTAGTTTTACGGTGATTCAATCTTTCCATTCTTCTTAAAAATACAAAAGAATTTGACCATTACTTTATCCAAATTTATTAATCCATCAAATAAGCTAAACAAAATGATTGATATCAGAAATACTCTTCGTTAGACTATTGAATATTTTATTCTTTGAATAACACTATGAATCTTTTATGAATTATTATTGAATCATGATATCTTTTTCAATGTTTCCCACCTCGATAGTACGTGTAAAGGAATTACACAATGTCGAGTAGATGGATATGATATAAATGATACATGATTATTATAAATTAATGCCTTTATTTTTGAACCTAGTACATCATCATAGACTGTAGGTGAAGTTGAGGCACGAGAGGCCTCACTTCCACAAAACTACGTTCTCAAAGCTGTCTGGATTTATAATAATTGGTTCATGATGAAAAATAATAATTAATTGATTCAAACTGCTGTCTTATTGCTCATTATCTTTTTGATAATTACTTATTGCGCAAGACTGCTATCGTGTTAATTCATTCCAATTCGAATTTTAATGTTCCTGAGGCCAAACAATACTTTCAATCCATGAAATATAATTGGATACTCGGGCACTTGCTGTCTGATGTTCGGCGCATCTGCCGCCATAAGCTACAACGCCGACAATGTTGTACATGCAAGGCTTGTCTTTCAAATTTGTCATCAAAGGAGCTCCACCGTCAGCCTGAAAATCGAAATATATAAAAATAATATCACCACTGTATTATGATAACAACAAAATACAAAAGCATCACAAATGTAGCTCAATAATATTAAATTTTCTATTCAAAATGAAAAGACAAGATGTTGTCAAACCACTGATTTATTGAAAAATCGAGATATTCAAATAAATTAGTGGTTTGATAACATCTTCTCTCTCCATTTGATACGCATAACTACCACAATATCACCTTTACCACTGGCGGCTTGTGCCCAAGAAAAATGTGAAGTGCTGTACAGTAGAGACACTGGCACTTCACCTGTTCCGTGGTTACGAGCCGCCAGTATGACCTCACTACTAGGTACTCAAAAAGTAATTTCTATTCTCCTGAGTCCAAGTGATCTTAAATTTATGATTAAATTTCATAAAAAAATTCCACTGCAGAGAGATAGGATTGCAAATTCAAGACCAAATTGGTCTTGTCACTAGGCCATCTAGGTAGTGACCTGGAGCGCTAAATTTTGAGGGGCGTTGGCAAGGACAGATTTTTTGCAACTTTTCAATATTTGCGCCCTTTTTGGAAATACTGAGATCAAGTGGCGCCTTGTCAGTTCTAGATGGAAGTACAATCTTTCAATTTGTGGATTATTGATATGTATTGTTATGTATTTCAATGTATTCTCATTATATTGATTGGAACGCATTCCAATTAAATGTATTCTAATGTATTGCAATGAACTGTGATTATTTATTATAACAAATTTTGAAATATGATATTAATTAATATTCTGATTGGAAGACCCATTGCACATAAAAAAGGGAATTACAAATTCTTCACGGAAAAATATTTGTAAATCATCATAAATCTTGCATTTCACTGAGAATATACGTGTTTTGACAAAAGATTGGAAAATAAATAACAAGCATGTTCAAGATTGCAGCCATTTTCACGGCTCTGCTCAGCTATAGCCTATTGACAAAACATTTGAAATACTTTCGAGCTCAGCCAGCAGATGGCAGTAGTAATAGGGTGACTTGCTTGGGTTTCCATTGGACAAGCCTCCAAGCTCCGCCCATCGACGACATCAGTTTGAATAGTTCCCAAATGTGACCAGTAGATGACAGCAGTTGCCGGGTGATGTTTCAGATTTTACTTGGACACGCCTTATGCCTCAACTGCTCTTTCCTCATTGGTTGACAGTGTTTTGTGAGTTAGCCATAGAGCAGCCATAGAGAATGCCTGCTAGCGAGAGGATGGTGGGTGAACACGCCTTCATGCCCCACCAGCTCTTTTCTCATTGGTTGACAGTGCTTCGTGAGTTCTGGCTTAGAGAATGGCTGCTACCGAGAAAATGGTGGATGGACACGCCTTCATGCCCCACCAGCTCTTTTCTGATTGGGTAACAGTGTTTCGTGAGTTCTGCCTTAGAAAATGGCTGCTAGCAAGAAAATGGTGAACGATATATCATTCATACTAAGTTCCCCATAAAGCTAATTTATTATTCACTATAATATGTTCATGTAGTCCATTCATTGATATTAATACAATTTTATCAAGCTACTACCACAACTCTTGAAGGATTTATAATTTTATGAATTAATTTATAGAATTTAGATGCAGTGATACTTTTATTGTGTCACTAAGGCCAGAGTACTATACTTGAATAGTTTTACACTGTATGAAATGAGATGGAAATACGATTTCTATGATAAAATACGAAAACAAGCTATGAAAGTATGATCTGAACAATGTTTCACAGATAAAAAATTTTTTATTGGATGGGTATCGATACATCGACGTTCAAAAACATCGATGTATTGACTCTCGATAATTATCAATACTGTACTCACTTGGCAAGTATCCTTTTTCCCTGGCTTGGACTTTGTTAGTATGAACTGTGAACTTTCTGGATCGACATTCAATGGTTTTTCCTTCTGTTTAGAAATATCCAATACAGTTTTCAGCAGAGTAGTGGGCCTCTCACCTAATTGAAAATCAGTCAAAATGACGTTATTAATACAATTGAAATTTAAATTTCTTATTTCATTCAAATATACATTCTCAATTTGAATTGAGGAAATTACACACTAATGCCCGGTTTTTCCAAGCACACTCAAATTTGAGGAACCCTCAAGTTTACATATAACAGTTTACATTTCCTATACTTATCATAGAAAATATAAGCTATTCATCAAAATTTGAGGGTCCCTCAACTTAGAATGTGCTTGGAAAAACCCGACATAAACTATTACAATTAGTGATTTGATAAGAAAATTTAAGGGTGGATCTAATTAATGAGAAAAAGAAATTTCATGTTCGAAAATAGATTTCCATTCATCGAAATAGACAAGTCTGTCTGTGACAGTTTCACTTTATGGATTTCATGACTTATTTCATTGGAGTTTTTCATGAGGTTAAAATTTGACACCTATTCAAAAGAGATCATGAGAAACAAAACTTAAATATTAAAGACTCAAAGGAAAATTTAATGATAATAAGAATAGAAAATTGTTTAAGTTACTGAGGTGACTCCTAGTCATGAGAAACAAAACTTGAATATTCAAAACTCAAAGTGAATTTTAATTATAATGAGAAAATTGTTTAATGAGGTTTTATATTGGTTATTTAACAACGAAAATCAAATGTATGATAGAATTTGTGCATGTATTAATAAATGACTCGTAGTAGATCATATTCTCAAATTTTCTACAAATAGGCTACCCTGAAATTATTATTTTTCACTCTAAAAAAGTGGATTGGGAGAGACATAGAGAATTTGAAAAAATGGCGAGGCAACGAGTTTAAAAAAAACATACGATAAGCTAATCAAAAATTCCCTTGTTCTCCATCTATCTCTTTCTCCAACACTACAAAGCTGACGCCAAAAAGTTAGACGGTTTCGTCTGCTCATTTCGCACTGCAACAGCTGATGTTGTCAATCAGAGATGTCATTCAGCTGTTAGTTACCTAGTTTATGTTTTTGAAATCAAAAGAGACAATAGATGTTTATCATCAGCTGTTATAGTAACTAGGTAACGTTACTCACAAGAGACAGACGAAACCGCCCTACCTTGTGCTGTCAGCTTATTGAAGCCCCCTTTAATAGAAGGCCCCGGCCTAATAAAGTGACAACATTGCACCGTAGGTCAAATCTACTCATATGATAGCATTGAGTACAGTTACAAATCATGCATGTTGAATTAATTTTCTCTCTTTAAGCATATTTTTCATGAAAAATGATAATGAAACTTTTCTCATTGAATTCATCTTGTGTTTTCTGTACTGGATTATGAATTTATGATAGAAATTAGCATAAGAGATTGAAAATAGACGATTGTGTTCTGAGATAGCTATGATTTGTAGCAAGTCAAATGTTAGAACGCACACAAGAAACGCATCCTTTGTAACAGCTGATTCAAAAATAAGTTCAATGCTTTCAAAATGGACCGATTTTCCTACTCTACATAGTTGCCACTTCTAAGACCATGGCCTTCTGCATTAAAAGGGGTATAGATCTTCTCTTTCAGCGCAGCATCAGCTGTTTAAAAACATAATATTCGTTTGTTGCAAGGAGAGCCTAATGTTTTGTTGAGAATTTTTTTTTTGGTACACTTGATAGAAAGTAGCCAGTTTCGATCTACCTGACAGGCTTTGAAACCCTTCATTTTCCGCACTAGTGCGGAATAAACGGCTGATATTTGGGCCTTATAGCCATACAAGATAGTAAAAATCAGCTGTCAACAAAATTGATGTTGCTTTCCATGACGAAATACTTATTAACACTTATATAGTTGAAAACGACATGTATTTCTAAGTTGATTCTGGTAAATCACTTACTTATGGCTTAGTGAAGTGGGATGCATTTCACTCCTGAAGAGGAGCTCCATGCAAATTGGTCGACTGAACAGGTAAGTCGACAATTTTGAATATTTTCCAACTGATTGCACCAGACGATTAAGCATATGATTTTCTTCAAACAAAAATTTTTGTTCCGTATAATTTCACACCTAACCTTTTGTTTTGATTGGGAATTGATTTTAGCGACTGATAACCTTTGTTGAAATTAGAATCCTGAATTTATTTTAAAATAAATAAAACTGAAATCACCAATATGGAATTCAGCAAGTTGAATTCGTATGTCGTATTTATAAGAACGTTCTCAACTTATTCTAATAAGCCTTTATATAAAGTGAACCAAAAACACAAATACACAACACGTTTCGAAAACGTTCGCGACGTCGCGAATACTCACCTTTCCAGCCTCAGCTGATCGCTTCGGCTGTAAAGCTCCGTATTCTTGACGTCGCAAAACGACGTTTTCAAAACTAGTGGTGTAATATTTCCAACTTACCATGCGTATGCTCAGTAATTCCCCAACCGGCGACGAAAACCGAGTCTGAAATTTCTTTCCTTGTATTCAAACATGCTGGCCGTACCAGCTCATTGAATTCTACTCTTTTTTCCAGCTCCAGAAGACTTATGATGTTCTCCTGCTTCTGGTTGTCCCATTCTGGGTGATTGTAGACTTTGATAGCTTTTAGTCTTAGTGCTTTATTCGTTGAGGGCTTCAGAGAATTCTCACCAAGACGCACCCAGAATGTACTGTTGACATTTCCCCTGTGATCAACAATATTACAAATCACTCTTTGAGTAGTTGTGAAATTGATATTATGGTAGTTATCCATAATAAATGAAAAGATAAGATGTTGTCAAACCACTGATTTTCTTAAAGACAAAATCTTGTCTTTTCATTTATTTAATATTACAAATAAAAGAATGAATTTATAAATCATTAGAAACAAATTAAATTATTTCTCAATTAGAGTTTTCAATGAAAAACTGGCGAGGGCCGATTAAACAAGTAATTTTAAAATCTCTATCTTCGGCTTTCTTGCTGATGGATAACCTACATTAGCATTAAATGGAAAGACAATCAAGATAGTGTCAAACCAAAGATTAATTGAAAATCGTCTTATATGGAGCTTCAAATATGGTATTGGATTGTTTGAAGAATAAGAGCTCACTCTTTTCATTAAATATTTATCTTATGGAGCTTCAAGTAGATGATATTTGAGTATTCCATTAAGCAGTGGAAGCTCACTATTTCAATCAATACTTGAAAAATTCAGTTAAAATTCAACTGAATATACGCGTTTCAGGAAATAAGAATAATTTGTAGATAATGACTGAATGTATGTCAATGGCTCAACAGGTGAAGGTCTCAATATGTGATCTTAGGTCTTAGGCTGAGGCCGCACTGCCGGTGCGTAGAGCCTGGAGGGTGGAGGGTAGTTGGTAAATCTATAGAACATACACACCATCCACAGTAATACATCGTATGAATGGTATGTGTTCAGTCGCCATCTTGAAATTCTTAAATATGGACAACATAACCTCAAAAAACAGAATGACGTCATACCATTCATGCGATGTATTACTGTGGATTGTGTGTATGTTCTATAGATTTACCAACTACCCTCCACCCTCCAGGCTCTACCCACCGGCAGTGCGGCCTCAGCCTTAGGGCTACTAGCTGGTTGGAAGTTTCATATTCTATCCACTATACAGAAAAGTTGAATAAATATAAAACTCAATAAAAAACACTTATAAATGGAAATAATAATAATTTTTTATTGAGTTTTAAATTTCAAAGTGGAAAAAGAATGGATACACAACACCTTGAATAAATAATCAAGAATAGAGGTAATGTGTGGTCAGCACAGTGGTCCTCTCAACCATAAGCTAGCTTCCGTAACCATGTGACATACAGATAACATCCAGTTATAATGAGTGAAATGCAACAATTACTATTCCTCCAGTGACGGAAAATATACAAATAAACTATTGATGAAAGTTACAGATAGTATTTATAGCCTACTTTGTAATAATTTATTACTAAACTCAAATTTGTAACCAAACCTTAAAAGTAATCTTATTGTTATGAGAAATGTATACATTATTCCATGAAATGCAATACCTGAATACCACATAAATTATTGTAAGAAACTCTATTGCAGAATATTATACTCACTCTAATCTTCTAGCACAATAAGGAGCTATAAGTATGAATTTGTCACTTATGAGGCTTCCTGCACAATAGGCTTTGTCATCTCCTTTTAAGTTCAATAGAGCCTGTAAAGTTGCAACAAAGAGGATTGGCATATTATAATAATTATCTAATGAATAATATCTAGTTACTCTATGGCTGCAATCACCGTGTTTTATCATCAACAGTTTTCAATGAAAAACACATGAATATATGAAGGCTACTTGTATTTCAAAGAAAACACAAAATAAGAATAATGAGATAGAGTGAACTACATTTTTAATCATTAATAGGCCTACATATCAAAACATGATGTTTCTTAGGCTGGTATTACACGATAATTGTTCTATGATCATATATATGATAAGATATATGATCATAGAACTATTATCGTGTAGTAACGGCCTAAGACTCATTCGATTAAGTTTTGTTTCTTTGAATGTGATGCTGAAGAATAAACTAAACTCAAGAATCCACTGCTATACTGAAGTTGACCTTTATAAACAATATTGAATCTTAAACTACCGTATAATTCAATAGTGTTGGTTTTACTTTTCCAACGGAAAAAATATCCTCAAACTTTGAAAATTAAGCCTAATTTGTGAGCTACATTATTTGTTTCAATCTCATTATACTGTAATCTCGTAAACAAATAAATATTTGTCTATTTATTTTACTTAGTCATTGATTAATTTTCACTTAGAAATGATTAATAAGTCGTTCCAGTACTGAACCTAATATTACTTGTAGTTGGATGTCAATAAAACTTGAAATGAAACTAATCCAAAGAAAACAGAAAACTTTTGGCATTTCAATGTTTCTCATCTAGGTACTCCTTGTACGCTGAAGATGTGGCTCAGTGCCACGGAACGCGTCCGACAAGCAACAAAATCGTAAGTAGGTACTGTTGTTAACGTGGAAGTTAACAACGTGAGTTATTATTGTTAATCATTGATATTTTGAATGAATTAATGAGTCAAATGGATGAATTCTATTGGAAAAGATAAAATAAAAAATATTATTATTTAGATTACCAAGTGTGGGAACTCCCCAGTTTGTGCTTCATAGTCCCATGATGGTTTGTCTGGGTTGAAATGAGTGCATTCGTTGTTTTTCACAATTTTTGAATATTCTTCACATTCTGAAACCACAATAAATTGGATAATGTAAGTAAGTTTTTTTCACGAAAAATTGGATAATGCTTGTAAGCTGGAAAAGGTTTTATAAAGATTTATAGAGAAACTAGCCGGCAGGCTCGCTTCGCTCGCCTTCTCTGCCTAGACAGTGGGCTCCGCCCCCTGGTCCCCCGCCAGTATCGGCAGTGTAAGTGAGTCAAACAGGCTCGCTTCGCTCGCCTGCAAAACCTCTGCCAGTGTCAGTTGAGTCACGCAGGCTCGCTTCGCTTGCCTGCAAATTCCGTTCAGAAGGGGGTTCGAAATTTATTGAACACAGCATTTATTGAACTAATCTAGACCTTTTTACCAAAATTCAACATTTTATGCCAATTTGTTCTAGAAAAATTCCGAAAATTCAAAAAAAGTAAAACGCTAATATTAAGCGTAACCTTGGGAAGTATATCGGACGTAGTTTGAAACGTGATTCAATATATTCCAAATTAGTTCATCTATAATCTCGCTGAACCATTGAATTTACAGTAAGGATTGGTCGTATCAAGGCGGAAGATATGCAACCCGCAATACATCTACAATTTTGAAAACCTGATTACTGGCGTAATCTTGAACGGATTTCAAAAATATTTGAACACAACATTTCTAGACCTCATTTGAACCTGCCCACCAAACATCAACATTATCCACCAATTGGAATTCGAAAAAACTGAGAAACGCCGAAAAACTATAGAAAAACTCAAATATTTAGCATATCCCTGAAAAGTTTTTAAAATCCGTTCTTAGCGCGCGTCTAAACGTCCAACTGAACATGCCTGCCAAATTCGAACGCAATCGGTTCAGTGGATTTTTAGTTCTGGTGATGAATGAATGAATCAGTCAGTCAGTCAGTCAGTGCCATTTCGCTTATATAGATATAGATTGATTGTTGAATATTATTTATAGCTTATAGATGACACGGGATGGAAGTGAAGTTTTCTCAACTATTGGAATTTGAATATTGATAAATAAGTATATTTGAGTATAACATGATTATTTTTTCTAAACTCTTGAATTTTTATACTAAAGAATGATATTAGGCTATCAATTATCAATTAAATTATTAATTCGAAAGAATACAATGGAAGTTGATCAAGTGATCTCTATTTTTTGTCTTCAGAATAAAAATAATCTAGAAATGTTTTTTTTCTGGTATTGAATGATAGAATGGCACTATATTTTTCATCTTATGAGGATCTAGGACGTCAGTCATTTAAATGGGGAAGATACTTCCACTAGCCACTATACAGGCATTATATTTAAACGAATATTCAACTTTATCAATTATTATAAATAGATTTCTACTCTACAATTATAATACATATTATTAAATTAGTAGAAGGAAGGCTGATCTTCACTTGGTATCCATAATCAATAGTTGTATTGTAATCATTGATCAACTTCAATTTTGAGATTCTCCTCTCAGATTGATTAATTTTTGAATTACTGAGGCTGAATAACATAATCAGTACGGTATATAAAGTTGAAAATTTAAATTGAAAACAAAATCTCTGTGAAGTAGTTGATCAGTATACAGACTGTATAACTTACACAATCTTTATTATAGAAATTATTACTGTTTTTCAGAAAGCCTACGTTAGATTTAATACATAACCATTCTTTGAAACAAGAATATTATTCATGCTTTCAATAAGTAGAATATTGATTTCTACTTACTTCTTGCACTGATTTCACCAACCGGCAGTTTCGGTGCAGATCTAACTTGCCTGGATGCTGAGAATAGAGTCCTAAAAAATAAATAAATTTTGTTCTTTGTTAAATAAAGCACCGTATATCTGTATATTGCGGACACATATCAATAATCTGGCAATTCAATAGAATGTAGAGTGACCTCCATACTATGTAAAAGTAAACATGTATATTGTAAAGTAAACATGTATTAATTAATCTTCTACTTCTACAATACTATCACTGTAACTTTAATTCTAGAAACTCAAAGTCTGAGTCTCTTTCAAGAATACACCAAGAGTTCCTGAAAAGCCTTTTGCAGCTCCTCTAATAGGCGAGACATGGAGGATCAAGCTATTTGAGAAAATTCTCATTATTCACAATGCTATTGATATAGCTGCTTATAGTAATGAGAATCTAGGTGAAATTGTCTATAAATATACAGAAAATATCATTTTTCCGATTTTTGAAAATTGTAGACTACAGATAGTAGATAAATTCTTCTAATATTTGCAAATCAATAGCTATTCTCTTTTAAAGGTGTCAATAGATATTCCCAAATGTTTCTTCAAAGATTTATCATTAAGGCATATGAATATCAATAGCCCACTGTTTATATTCAAAATATCTAGACTTTTGATGCATTATATACTTTTAATAATTAAATGGATTCAAACTATAAATGAATAAAAAAGGAAGTTGTATAGACAAATTTATTGATGCCCAGAACAGTATTTTTCTCTGACAGTCTATCAATAACCATATAATTATTATGAGTATTCATAAGTTTAAATTCATACATGTATTATGACAGTTCATAGTTTTTTACAATCAATTTGTATCAGTTGGCTATTATCTTTAAAAGTTTAATACCATTTTTCAAATTTCTCCATTATGAACTTCATATTCTAGTAGTATTAGCCTATATAGATATGACAGATATGATAGATATGATAGATATGATAGATATGATAGATATGATAGATATGATAGATATGATAGATATGATAGATATGATAGATATGATAGATATGATAGATATGATAGATATGATCTTTGATTGTCAGTTTTATTAGTAGAAAACGTTCAGTTATCAAATTCAGATTTCCAACAACCAGCACATTTGAATACATTTTCGGATTTCAGTACCTATCATGAAATAGACACTGGTAATCTATATATATCTTACCTTCTCCAAAAGACAAAGCTGTCAGTGCAGAAATAATCAATAAAAACAAATAAACCTTGAAGCACATATTGATGAGTAACTTAGTCTTCAACTATTCTTGAAGACTGAGTCTGCCCTTAGCAGAATGATTCTATCTACACTACCTACATTAATTTATTAGCGAAAGATTTTATCGAACCGGTTTTTTGAACTTGTCAGGAACAGGTTAGCTGAAGAAGCTTAAGTTGTTAGTTTTTTTTGCAAATTCTTTCTCGGTTATTCTTCTGAGAACTGCAAAATTTTCCTTATAGGCTACACAGTTTCCTTGTTTTAAATTAATTTATTGTTGTTCTATTGTGTTTAATAGCCTGAGCTGGAGTAATGGGTTGTAAAGTTAGCTATAATCTGTACAACACGTGTGAATAAATCATCCAATTTAATAATCATCTAATTAATAAATTGTATTCAATTCTCAATCAACGGATTGAGAATGCTAATACTAGTTAATACTAATAACTAATACTACGTATAGTACCAACGTAAAAATGGTTCGATGCATTTCGGTACTATTAATAATAATTTATTATGAATTGATTAAATGAATCTATTGTCTTCATACTGTTTGAGAGCCATAAAAAATCGATACAATCTACTATAATAAATTTTCAATTGATGGTGTTATTGATTGTATAGGATCATAAAAAATTGTCAGGATTTTATTCTTCATCCAAAAATTCTTGTTGATTGTAAAACATTATTGATGAACCTTCTGCATACATGAATACATGGTTTATCTTGTTCATTAGTGGACTTTTATCGAAATTCAAAATTGTGATAAAATATTTTTGGAAGTGAGAAACTATAATAAGTGAAAGTGGACATTGTGGATAGACATATAACCTACATCTTAAACCTTCATCATCATCATTTTATCATTCATTATCACTCATTCATCCTTTGCTTTAAATACTTGGAAACCAAGTCGCAATTGTAAAGAAAGAATAAAGAATGAATACATTTATTAAATTCAGAAAGTTGATTCTAAAGGTGCACTTGAATAATGAGAAATTCAAAGCTTGAATAAGGAAAATAATATAGTTATTGTAAAGATCAAATTGTAATTTCAAGCAATTAAAAGTTAGATCATTATAATTGAAATAAAATAGTCGAATTATTACCATTATTATTTTCAATTTGTTCGAGTTTTGTGACAGTGAAACCTCAGTTTTGAAGAAGTGGAATTTGTAAATTTTTGGGTGTAATGCTATTGACTATTCCAGATACAGTATTATATTTAGTATATTGATTAATAAATAACGATAAGAGTCTTGTGTTGGTCACTATGCATTACTGCATCTCAACTACAGCAAGGATTGTAAGATAGTTATAATCTATTGTCTTCTGTTCTATAAATCAACTACAGTATTCTCGGTTAATACGATTAGGGAGGGTAATAAGACCCCTCCGTTCTCAATAAACCTTTTCGCTCCCAACGCCCTCTATTGTGCAATCACTGAACCAACTAGTGGCTGGGATGGAGCCAAAACAAACATTGCGTTATAACCCTCCCCCCTTCTTAACACACCACTACCAATGATAATAACTATTATAGTCTGTACATGCAGAGAAGACATTCTGGCTAGATGGGAAAATGTCTTCAACTCGGTCAATATTTGTTCAAAAATTATAAATTTGGTCTCAAATTTTAGAAAACATTCTGCTCTAAAATTTGAGACCAAATGTATAATTATTGAACCAATATTGACCGAGTAGGAGTCATTTTCCCATCTCGCCAGAATGTCTTCTTTGCTTGGACAGACTACTTACGATCTGCTAGTCCATTGTTAAAGTCTGGCTTTAACTGTAAATACATAGGTAAACAATTGTGAATGCAAATTTAAATAGAGTAATATTTTGGTTGAAACAGAACTCAATCCGGCTTACAATGGATATATAGGCTGGAAGAGTTGTAGGCTAATTTAAAATGTAAATACAGTCGTCTTCTGGTTAAATTTGTGCTCTATTATTCTCAAGAAATGTGAGCTTGCCAAACAACGGTGTTGCAGTACTTTGCAAATTCATTTATTTATCCAAACAGTGCAAAAACTGATAATGAAGATCATCAAGCAGAAACCACACCGATACGGCGATACACAACAGACCAGCTCTACAATGAGTTCGGAGTGATGGATGCAAGACAGCTCTATTCCCTGGAAATAATTTGTAGACTACACAAAGACCCGGAAAACTATCAACATAATAATATTATAGAAACCACAGTCATAACACAAGAAATAGAAACCTTCTCATCACGAACGTTGCTCGGAAGGCAACATATCAACGCCACTACAACCACCTAGCACCAAAACTCCACAATTTACTTCCCGCACACATCGAGATAATAGAAAACCCAAAAAATTCAAAACCGCCTTTAAAAACTGAATTATAACAACTTGAAGACATCACATAGAAAATTTATTTATTTATTTATTGGAAAAACACACATCGGTTGAAAGAACAGGCATAGCCCTTGGTATTTCAAAACACAATTTTCATTAAAATATAGTCCAAAATTTGAGGTTACAAGTCCAAATTTCTTCTTCAGCCGAAGTTTTCTCACTCAAAGAAATGATCTTAAAGTGATGATAATTTTAAAATTTTGAATTAGCATACAAAATATACATATAAGGGCACAAGGACATAAAATCCCATAAATATTATGTAAAATATTATATCAAACAGTATGTGAGCTCACCTACCCATGCGTATGCGCACCCCCACCCAGAATTCAACAACTACTTTTATCTACCTATAGTACATGGGTTTCTCATAGTAGGTTGATTTCCGTAAAAACCGAAAGGAAAAAAGTGGCGAAATTTTATTATTATATATAACCATAGCTTCCTTTAATATGTTAAAGGAGGCTATGATATAACTGAATTTTAATGTAAAATGTATTTATTGTATTGTATTTTCTTGGAGGAAATAAATGTATTTATTTATTTATTCAGCTTTTAAGAAGGTAGCAGATTAATATAGCTGTCACCAAATAGTTTGACAGTTACGTCTGCTCCTTGTACGCTTCAACAGCTGATGTTGTCGATTGGAGTTGTATTTTAGCTATGCTCAGATTATGAAATCAAAAGAGACAATAGATACACTTACGTCAGCTGTTAGTAGGTTACATCACGTACATGTGACAGACGAAACCACCTAAGTTTTTGGCGTCAGTGATATTTGCTTTTGCAAATAACGCCGATCCCGATTTTAGCTTCTAGTTGCAGTCATAGAATAGGTTTATAAGATCCTATATTAGGCCGGTATTACACGATAATAGTTCTATTATCATATGGAAAGAGATGAGAATAATATGATTTAGTATTTGATCATATGGAAAGAGATGAGAATATGATTAAGTATTTTCATCTCTTTCCATATGATCTAGTATTATCGTGTAATACCGGCCTTAGTATAGATTGTACTATGATCATCTTTGTTGCAGCCTCGGTATAATCTGGTCGAACAAAGAAGATATTACGGTAGGATGGAAAAATGACTCCAGCTCGGTCAATATTGATTAAAAAATCATTAATTTGATTTCAAATTGTAGAAAAAAATGTTCCCTATAATTTGAAACAGTATTTTTAATAATTTAAACAGTATTTTCAATAATTTAAACAGTATTTTTAATAATTTAAACAGTATTTTTAATAATTCAAACAGTAAATCAATAATATTTGAACCAGTATTAACCGAGCTGGAATAATTTTCCCATCTTTCCAGAATGTCTTCTTTGCTCGACAAGACTGAAGCGGGTGTTTCGAAAAGAACTTCCTCTTGATAACGTCTATTTTTGTGATGTCATGCATAGAGAATAATAAAGAATAGAATAGCGGATTACAGGAAAACTAATGAGAATTCAGCATTCTATTGCCAACGACATTTTCTGTTTGTTCTAGCTCGGGGAACAACGTGGTCGTACTCGAATCAGCTGTTATTTACAGTGGTGTGGGTACAATAATGATAGTGAATATGCTGGGGTTCAATATTGTCAAGGTAGAGTCAGAGAGGTAGCCAAGCAAGACTTGTTTTAATTGGGAAACTTTCGTCGAGTCTACTGCTGAAGAAGGAACAGCTGATTAGTTGCAAAGCCACATTCAGAGCTCGGAATAATATTGTGGTTGAACACCAGTGAGTACAGTCTGTTCAAGAAAAGAAGACATTCGAACAAGTTGGGAAAATGACTCCAGCTCGATCAATATTGGTTCAAAAATTATAAATTTGGTCTCAAATTGTAGAAAGTATTTTGATCTACAATTTGAAACCAAATGTATAATTATTGATCCAATATTGACCGAGCTGGAGTCAACTTCCTATCTTGTCAGAATGTCTTCTTTGTTTGGACAGACTATACAGGCTATACTTGGACGGACATCTGAGAGAACTTTGACTGTTGATGGAGTAGAATGATGATTCATGAGGCACCATCCACTCATTAGAACAATGAGTTAATTAAAGTATCCAGCTCAATCAATGACATCTTTTTGTGGAACTCAAAATAGATATCCATGTTTTCACTCATTCAATCCAATCGGGTTATTGTATGGGTACAATAATGATAGTGAATGTCATACAGCCTAGAACTAGAAGTAGCCTATATAGGTTTCCATTCTACTAGTCGGGGACAAGATGCAAAAGAAACACACCCTATTCACCATCCGTCACTTGGGACGGAAATAAACAAACTTTTTCCGTGTGTCGTGTGTGTGCGTGTAAAGGTAGGTCTTCCTCTATCCGATGATCGGCCGCAGTCGATCAGCTGTAGCCAATCATAGCTCTTGCTGTTTAAGCTCAAGGTCGAGACAAGAGCTGTGATTGGCTACAGCTGTTTGACTGCGGCTGACCGTTGAAACTGATACAACCTAGTCTTTCCCTTTATTGTTCTGTTTCTAGGACTGTGAACGAAAATAAAACTTTTTCGCCATACTCGTACCGTATGTAATACACAACTTTCCAAGCTAGATTTGCGTTTGGAAAATTGCCGTTTACAGGAGAATCAAAGATCAGCTGTTCTGAATGCGGGAATAATCATTTTGATGATTATTACAGCACTAGTCATCATCACGATAATAATTACAGCACTGAAAATCTAGCACAGCTGTTTTTTCCGAACTCCGACGTATGAATTAACGAGTTGAACAAGCCGTCATGACAGTTCACTGTGTGCTTTTGTTTTGTGCTACTGCTAGTCTTGTGTTATGGTTATGTTGGCTTCAGTTAATGTTTTCAGTTGTTTGAGGTTTTAATAGATTCTTCTCAGTCTAGTATGACGAAAGAATGTACATAATTCGTGTGGAAAAGTTTACAAACTCATAATTATTTTCCAAACTCGCGTACCGCTCGTTTGGAGAACATTATTATTCGTTTGTAAAAACGCCTTTTCCACACTCATTATGTAATATACTATTTCGACCTTGAGCTCAAACAGCAAGAGCTGTGATTGGCTACAGCAGTTCGACTGCGGCCAATCGTCGAATAAAGAAAGGTGTACCTTTACACACAGAAGTTTTTTTATTTCGTCTCAAGTGATCAAATTTAAATTTGTTTTAATTTATGTTCAAAACAAGACAATTTTGTTTTCAACGTATCCTAGTGCATCTTGAAAGATCATTAAAACGTGCGCTTAGCAGCTCTAGCCAAGTAAACGTATTGCAAATCTTATAATAGATATCCATGAAATGCTACATCCTATGCCGGGTTTTTCCAAGCACACTCAAAGTTGAGGGACCCTCAAATTGTGATGAACAGCTGACATTTTCTATGATAAGTATAGGAAATGTAGTTAATGCCCGGTTTTTCCAAGCACACTCAAAGTTGAGGGACCCTCAAATTTTGATGAACAGCTGACATTTTCTATTATAAGTATAGGAAATGTAGTTAATGCCCGGTTTTTCCAAGCACACTCGAAGTTGAGGGACCCTCAAATTTTGATGAACAACTGACATTTTTTATGATAAGTATAGGAAATGTAGTAAAGTGTAGTAAACTTGAGGGTCCCTCAAATTTGAGTGTGCTTGGAAAAACCGGGCACTAGTCTTTCACTTTATTGTTCAACTCAACATGTAAAACTACGCTATAGGACTGTGAACTGAAATAAAAGGAATATGGAGAATATAGCACATAATGGAAGAACTAAAACAATTATTATTGTGGAAGATAGACATGAAGATAGTAAGACAGTAAGATATACATAAGACAGAAAATTGGAGAACGAGGTCGGTTATCGAGTTTCGTTGATATTCTGCGTTCAACTCCAATTTTTCAGAGTCGTTTCTCAAAACTACTTTTATTAGGTTTTGGACGATTGATGAGTCAATTTGAATACTTGCGAGGATAATAACTGAATTTGGATGGCACCATTTTGTTTCTGAAGACAAATTGACGCAAGATATTTCGGAACAGAACTGTTTTCGAACGCTTTTCTTGTGTAATGTGACACTTTTCACTAGTTGAACCTCAGAAAATGTGGTTCTCTGTTTCTCATATTTACTTCTTATCTGTGGTTGAACGTGGAAACATTGAGTTTGATTGCTGTTGAACAACGTTATCCTCCAAATTGCTTTATCCCAATTCATACACGATACATGCCAAACTGCAAACTACCAAAATTGGCAGTTTAGCACTTATTGATTTGATGGAAGTTAAATTCATCTCTTCAATGAATAAAATGAAAACTTGATAAAAACTTCAGCTTGAAAATCGAAACATGCAGTGGTTCTATCGGGATCCATCTTGTAGAGTAAGCAAGTAAAGATTTGCTAGCTAATAAAAACTGCAACATTGAAAGAATGAGTTGTATAATTTTAAATTTTATCCCAATCTCAAAGTGAAGGAGTTTCCAATTACACAACATGAATCTTTCTTGGATTTGTATTTGTATCTTAAATTTAGTATCGAGTTCTTATAGGCCTATAGGCTATTATTATCAATATTTTATGCCCAAAAATTAGGGATTTCCTTATTTAATAGACCATAAAAAGACCTTCTAAAACGCAATTTTGAAGTGAATTTTTACAAAATTTTACGGGGGCGTGCCCCTGGACTCTCCCGCTTAGCTGAGAGGGTACACCCCCAGATCCTCCCATAGGAGCCTGCACCACAAGCTGAGCCTAGAAGCCCATAGATCCTAAATTCGGCCCTGTACAAATCATTTTAAAAACGTAGCTTCGCTATACAGGGTATTAGCTTGTCTAAACTCAATCTCCTCATCCACTACATCTAAGTCAGATCCAACATACATAACTACTCCATTATTCTCTAATCTATCATTCAAAGTGTAGTTCCGCAAATCTAATTCTCTCTCTTTTGCTTCCTTCTTTTCTACTCGACTTCCTCCTTGTTAAATCCTCTCAAACGTTGTAACCATCTACATTTTTGTAGTGATTAGCATCTATGATTGTAGTGGTAAAGTTGAAAGTTGATCAGGAAAAATTTTCAGAAGTCCTCTATTTTCTTCTCCGCCCTAACACACTGTTCCTCCAACCACCTCCAAAGCAATTCTCCACTTCTCCTTCCTCCTCCACCTTTCATTTCTTCTCCTCCTCCTCCTCCCCTTACTAACCCTCCTTCCCTCCACCTACTCTTCTCTCTACATCATTCACGTTGATCCTTTTCCTGTTTATTCGTCTGAGAAATGACCAAGCAAAACAACAGATCTAGCCTCAGAGCTCAATCGAAGGCAGTGATCAAATCAGCTCAGGATAAATCTTGAACGGAAATGGTCATCTGTCCCCCTCCGTTTTCGTTCTCTCCCCCTTACTCTTTTCTTAATCCTCTACTCTTTCTTTCCTTGTTACTCTCTTCTTCTCTATCTCTTCCCTTTCCCTTACACACTCTCCATCACAAATTTCTCTTCTCTCTTTCCATCCCTCTCTGTCTTTTATCTCTCTCTCTCTCTCTAATCAACTACCTTCTTTCTCTTCGGCCAAAATCTAATTCTCTCTCTCTCTCTTTTGTTTCCTTCTCTTCTACTCGACTTCCTCCTTGTCAAATCCTCTCAAACAGGCTATTTCTTGCCTTTCAACAAGAAAAGAGGAGGAAATTCTCTCATTTTCTGCGCTTTTACTCAATTTCCTGTTCTCAGGGACGTGCTTGTCTCTCTCCCCCTCCTCTCACTGTCCCTAATTTTAAATTTTTTCTCTTTCCTGCCTGAATTCTCTTTTACTTAGCAGACGCCAAAAGTTGGACTTCTTCTTCTGCCTCATGTACCTACTAACAGCTGACGTAATGCATCTATTATATCTTTTGATTAAAAAAACATCATCTAGGAATAGCTAATAAGACGAGACCACCTAACTTTTCTGTGCAAACTATAAATTTAGTACAACGCCGATTATCCGAACTAATTGGGACCGGGATCAATTCGGATAATTGGACATTATTTGAATATGTAAATTAAAGAAAAAAACAAATACTTTAGTAAACTACAGTACAGTAAAGTACAGTACAGTAAAGTACAGCACAGTAAACAGTACAGTAAAGTACAGTACAGTAAGTACAGTACAGTAAAGTACAGTAAAGTACAGTACAGTAAAGTACAGTTCAATACATACATCGCCTCGCCACGCTACGATCAAGTCGTAAACGCTGGTTTTTAGATTTAATACTACGCCTAATAAATAAGCGTTTACCAGGACCAATAAGACCTACGCTTTATAAGACCAATTTGGATAATTGGCATCCGATTCGGTTAATCGGCGTTCTAATGTTCTGGATTTATTCTTCTTCCATATGCACATCTTCCTGTATACTCTTCCTGTTTTCTTTAACTTCATAAAACTACTTCTTTTCCTTGTTATTGCATTTGCCCATTTACCATAATCTTTTTTTTCTTTCTTAACGCTGGTTTTTAGATTTACTACTACGCCTAATAAATAAGCGTTTACCAGGACCAATAAGACCTACGCTTTATAAGACCAATTTGGATAATTGGCATCCGATTCGGTTAATCGGCGTTCTAATGTACTGGATTTATTCTTCTTCCATATGCACATCTTCCTTTTTTCTTTAACTTCATAAAACTACTTCTTTTCCTTGTTATTGCATTTGCCCATTTACCATAATCTTTTTTTCTTTCATTCTTCAATCTTTTTCTCCATTCTATCCTACTCGATTTTCTATGCTCTCAGACGATTATTTTCTTTTCTCTCTCTCCTTCTCTTATTATTATAATAATTGAACTCTCTTCCTCTATTCTTTGTTCACTGATCTCTGCCTTCTTCGTTCTCTCTTAACCACCAGCGGCTCGTGCCCACGAAACAGGTGAAGTGCTGTACAGTAAAAGATACGAGCACTTCACTTGTTATGTGGGCACGAACCGCCAGTGCTTTTAACCCTCTCTTGTTCTTCCGATTATTGTCCATATTTTGAATTTTTTTCTGAGGGTGATGCTCACATTATGTGATTCAAGCACGACGGAAATTAAGGTTATGGTGCCGGTGGAACTTTCTTTTGGAACTCCCCACCGAATACGGCATAAGAATACATAGATACATGAGTAAACATGGTTTATGGTTTATGGGTAAACAGAGGTAGAAGTGACGATGACTTCTTTTTCGTTCAGTAGTATCAGAAAATCGCAACAATTAGTGGAGATTCTCAATGAGTTAAATATTAGTACGAAAAAATATTAATATAATTTGGACTTATATCCTGTAATTTTGGACTATATTCAAAAGAAAATTGTGTTGGAAATAAAACCGGCTTGTTCTTTCTTACCAATGCGTTTTTCCCGATATTTTAATGAATAAATAATGGATACTTTTCCACTCGAAATGCTTCAATATTATGTAGAATACTTTTGCTTGATGGTTATTATGAATCTTTTTCACAATAGTTTCTAAATATCAGTGTTCTGTTTTCTAGGTTTTGTTATATACAAAACATTGATGGCTTGTGCCAACAAAACAGGCGAAGTGCTGTACAAGTAAAAGATACGGGCACTTCACCTGTTTCGTGGGTACGAGCCGGCAGTAAATTGCAATAGTAGTGATTCTAAGAAGAGACCATCAATTATCTGTAGAAAA
This sequence comes from Sogatella furcifera, assembly GCA_017141385.1. Taxonomy (NCBI): domain Eukaryota; kingdom Metazoa; phylum Arthropoda; class Insecta; order Hemiptera; family Delphacidae; genus Sogatella; species Sogatella furcifera. The sequence goes on along the minus strand of CM029546.1, from coordinate 2,674,349 downwards.
ATGTAACAGAAGAACAAAACAAAAATCATGACTGTTGATGTCATCCTTCCAGTGTTAAAACTTGAAGTAGTCTATTCCACTTCATGAATAATATAACATCACGAACGCAATCTAGCGAAGAAAAAAGTAAATTAGTGAGCTGGTACTACATTTAGTGCTAGGCTCCCATTGGCCAGCTTATCGTAGTGTTGAAAGTGGGAGTGATAGGAAGAGGGAAGTCTCGTCCAATCACAGAGCTTCATATTGTGCTCCACCATTTCGTTTTTGAAGGCAGCCATTTCGTTGATATTGTCGAAAAGACTTGTCCGGTGATTTCGTCTGCTCCTTGTGCACTCCAACAGCTGATGTTGTTAATCAGAGTTCTCTTTTAGCTACGTCTATGTTTCCAAAACCGAACACTGTACGCTTTACATCAGCTTGTTAGTAGGTTACATTATTTTATTTATTAACTTTTTGTCTTTCATTACAGGCGAAGTAAGGACTCGCAGGTCCTCTCTCACACTTAATCTTAAAGAGACAGACAAAACCGTTCAACTTCTTGGCGTCAGCTAAGCAAACAAAGAAGACATTCTAGCAAGATGGAAAATTACTCCAGCTCGGTCAATATTGGTTAAAAAATTATAAATTTGGTCTCAAATTGTAGATCAGAGTGTTTCCTGAAATTTGAGACTGAATTAAAAATCTGTGAACAAATATTGACCGAGCTGGAATCGTTTTCCCATCTTGCTAGAATGTTTTCTTTGCTTGGACAGACTATACAGTATACCCATGTATTTACTATAATACATATAATAATAAATAAAGATTTTTCGACAAGACAAAACACTTTACAAAATTAAATCAATTGAAAAGAAAATTATTTTCATGAAAGAATGAATGTCTTTTGTCTAAGAAGGAGACCATAAAAGTAATCCTGTGTGGGGATCATCACCAAATGGAAATACCAAATTCTTAACTTGAATACATGAAAAAACTAAATAAAATAACATAAAATGAACTGAAACAAAATAAAAACAACCACTGTTCTAGATACTTTCTAATTCCTGCTATCAAATTTACAAAGAAAAAACCCTTCAAACCATCATTTAATACACAAATAATATAACAAATTTATAGTATAGTTATAGTATTATAGTATTTTATAGTATTTAAGTATAGTAATTCATAGTATATATAGTTATAGTATTTATAGTTAACAAATATCTGAACCATTCAAACTAGCAATTATATTTAACCTATATAAACATTAGCAAATCAAAGTACTTGAGTAATCATAGACTTTATAGAATCACTGTAAATTCAAGATATCAATATTGAGATTTCAATGAACAGAGTGATCGAAGAAGAACTCCCTAGTTTTAATGTGTCATGTATAATATTATAGATTCCTTTAACACTAAAGCTTCCTTCCTATTCCGATAGCACCCTTTCTATTAAAGGAAGCTATATGATAATAGATAGCTACTATAACTCCTTATGATTTTAGTTACTCATGACATAATTTTATTATTTATATATAACTCCATCTCTGTCAATTGCTTTCCTTGGCAACGAAGGTTTTCAACGTGTTGCATGCTGAATGTTATCGGAAAAGAGGTTAAGGGTAGCGGCGGCGGCTCTTGTTAAGTGAGAGTGAGTGGTGCACTAGACAAACGTGACCGTGACGTTACAGCAAGATCAATATAGGATAACGCGCACCCATCCCTTTAAAGTAGGCCTACTCTATCTGACAAGCATATAGCTGAAGTCTTCACTGGAAGAAGAAAAAGGGGGAAGAAGAAGGGGGAAGAAGAAGAGGAAGAAGAAGAGGAGGAAGAAGAAGAGGCAAGAACAAGAAGAAGAAGAAGAAGAAGAAGAAGAAGAAGAAGAAGAAGAAGAAGAAGAAGAAGAAGAAGAAGAAGAAGAAGAAGAAGAAGAAGAAGAAGAAGAAGGAGAAGAAGAAGAAGAAGAAGAAGAAGAAGAAGAAGAAGAAGAAGAAGAAGAAGAAGAAGAAGAAGAAGAGGAAGAAGGAAAAAGAAGAGGAATAAGAGGGAAAAGATGGAGAAGAAGAAGAAGAAGAAGAAGAAAAGGGAGAATGAGCAAGGAGGAGGCAGAAGTGAAGCAAGAGAATTAGAAGAATAGAAGAAAAATTATAAAGAACAAGTAGAAGAAGAAGAAGAAGAAGAAGTTGGAGAAGAGGAAGAATAAGAAGAAAAATTAGAAGTAGAGAGGAGAAGAGCAAGAAGGAGGTATTGAAGAGGATTAAGAAAAACGAGTTTAGAAACGAGTTCAAAAAATAAGGAGAAGAAGAATAAGAGAAAGAAGAAGAAGAGGAATGAAGGAGAAGAAGAAGAAGAAGAAGAAGAGGAAGAAGAGGGAACAAGAGGAACAAGATGGAACAAGATGGGAAGAAGAAGGAGAAAAGGGAGAATGAGCAAGGAGGAGGCGGAAGTGAAGCAAGAAAATTAGAAGAATAGAAGAGGAATTATAAAGAACAAGTAGAAGAAGAAGAAGAAGTTGGAGAAGAGGAAGAATAAGAAGAAAATAGAAGTAGAGAGGAGAAGAACAAGAAGGAGGTATTAAAGAGGATTAAGAAAAGCGAGTTTAGTAACGAGTTCAAAAAATAAGAGAAAAGAAGAAGAAGAAGAAGAAGAAGAAGAAGAAGAAGAAGAAGAAGAAGAAGAAGAAGAAGAAGAAGAAGAAGAAGAAGAAGAAGAAGAAGAAGAAGAAGAAGAAGAAGAAGAAGAAGAAGAAGAAGAAGAAGGGAAAGAAGAAGGAGAGAAAGAAGGAGAAGAAGAAGAAAAGGAAAGAAGAAGAAAAATTAGAAGAAGAGAGGGAAAAAAGAGAAGAACAAGAAGGAGGAGAAAAAGAAGGAGGTAATGAAGAGGATTAAGAAGAACGAGTTGAGGAAAAACAAGAATGAGAAGAAGGAGAGGGAGAGGGAGAAAAACAATAAGAAGGAGAAAAAGGAAGTAGGAGGACAAAAAATAAAGAGAAAAAAGAAAAAGGAGGAAAAGAAGAAGGAGAAGAAGAAGAAGGAGGAAAAGAAGAAGGATAGAAAGAAGAAGAAAAAGAAGTAGGATTGAAGAAGAAGAAGAAGAAGAAGAAGAAGAAGAAGAAGAAACAGAAAAATGAATAGAAAGAGAAAAAGAAGTAGAAGAAGAAGAAGAAGAAATAAGAAGAACGTTTGGCAACTTACTGTTATCAATTGTCAGCTCTGTCAGGACAGTCGGCGAGCTGTCTGCGAGAGTAGATCGGAATGAGAGCATCCTGTCTATACTAGTTCACTCTGGAAGACAGCTTCAGACTGTCCTGACAGAGTTGAGCATTGATAACAGTCATTCGCCAACCGCTTAACTTCGTGGCGACAGCCACGTAAAACGTATATTATCACCCACTAAAATATTATATTATGTATTCTCCTCTCAATAATATACATTCAAGATTATACACAAAATGATTATAAATATATATATACTGTATATTGGAATATTCTACATTATGAGACTCAATTTTACTTTGACGCCAAAACATTAGGTGGTTTTGTCTGTCTCTTTATCATGATGAACCCTATCAACAGTTGCATAGGTACATAATGTAAAATCATCTAGGCATAGCAAATTAACAACATCAGCTATTGGAGCGCACAAGGAGCAGACGAGACAGCCTAGCTTTAAGATATCTACAAAACTAGTTGTATTCTCTTCAAATTCCTCTCTCGAATAAAAATTTTTCGCCATACTCGTATGTAATACACAACTTTCCAAGCTAGATTTGCGTTTGGAAAATTGCCGTTTACAGGAGAATCAAAGATCAGCTGTTCTGAATGCGGGAATAATCATTTTGATGATTATTACGGCACTAGTCATCATCACGATGATAATTACAGCACTGAAAATCTAGCACAGCTGTTTTTTCGAACTCCGACGTATGAATAAACGGAGTTGAACGAGCCGCCATGACAGTTCACTGTGTGCGTTTGTGCTAGTGTTGTGTTGAGGTTATGTTGGCTTCAGTTAATGTTTTCAGTTGTTTGAGGTTTTAATAAATCCTTCTCAGTCTAGTATGACGAAAAAATGTACATAATTCGTGTGGAAAAGTTTACAAACTCATAATTATTTTCCAAACTCGCGTACCGCTCGTTTGGAGAACATAATTATTCGTTTGTAAAAACGCCTTTTCCAAACTCATTATGTAATATACTATTATCTCGAAGATAAATCAATTAATACAAGCTAGTACATTGATTAGCTTCAAGAGAATTTTGCTCAATATAGGGGCGCACAATGAGCAGACGAAACCGCCTAAATTTATGGCCTCAACTATACAAGAGTATATTCAGGTAAATAATCAAAGTATATTCACAGAAAATAAGAGAAGGCCTACTCTCACATAACATGAAATAATATAGAGAGTAAGATTATACTCACTGATCTGCTTTATTATGGACATAGCGTGAATAAGGTATAGCAGATGCCAACAAAGTTGGCGCTTGGCAAATGTCTGTTATTGATGCTCAGCTCTGTCAAAACAGTCGGAAAGCGGTCTGCGAGAGTGAAACGATTCCACAGCGACCACAACTAAACAGTTCGCCTCAGGTAGACCATTACAAGACTGTCCTGAAAGAGCTGGGAATTAATAACAGTCATTCACCAACCGTCAACATTGTTGGAATCTGCTCCAAGTGCCAATATTGCAGTTTATTTCGGGTTTAGCAGCGGTAGGCTGATCGAGAAAAGAAGACATTCTGGCAAGATAGGAAAATGACTCTAGATCGGTCAAAATTGATTCAAAAATTTTTCATTTAGTCTGAAATTGTAGAAAAGAATGTTTCTTACAATTTGATACTGAATTCACAATTTTTGAACAAATATTGACCGAACGGTAGTCATTTTCCCATCTTGTCAGGGTGTCTTCTTTGCACGAACAGACTATATCACTGCTATGCCACAAGGCCCCATAAAACAGATTAGCAACCGCAGAGAGATTCTCTGCCTCGGTTATAATAAATATTCAAACCATGCTGTTGGCTACTTTGGCCACGTCTCTTCTTCTTCTCTTCTATTATCGATTTTCAATTACTAGGCAGAATAGCCAGCAGCAGAGGGACGTTTTTCACTATACTACTGGTCTGTACAAGCAAAGAAGACATTCTGGGAAGATCGTGGAGTGATTCCAGGACTGTCAATGTTGATTAGAAAATTGTAAATTTACTCCCAAATTATAGGAAACATTCTACAATCTGTTCTACAATTTTTAATTTTTGAACCAATATATTGACCGAGTTGGAGTCATTTCCCCGTCTTGCCAAAATGTCTTCTTTGCTTGAATAGACTATGCTAGCCGGAATAGCCAGCAGCAAAGAAGACATTCTGTTAAGATGATGAAACTACTTCAACTCGGTCAATATTGGTTCAAAAATTATAAATTTGATATGAAATTGATCAATGTAAAAATACATTGATTTTTGGAAACTTTAATTTTCCTTCAGTCTGTGTTTTCGCTTGCTTTCAAACAAACTTTGTTTTGTCTTCCAATACCTGTCAGTACACAGCTGATTACTGATTACTTATCACTCATTACTAATTACTGATTACTGATTACTGATTACTGATTACTGATTACTGATTACTGATTACTGATTACTGATTACTCATTACTTAATACTCATTACTGACTACTGATTATTGATTACTGATTACTGATTACTGATTACTGATTACTGATTACTCATTACTCATTACTTATTACTCATTACTGACTACTGATTATTGATTACTGATTACTGATTACTGATTACTGATTACTGATTACTGATTACTGATTACTAATTACTCATTACTTATTACTCATTACTGACTACTGATACTGATTACTCATTACTGATTACTCATTACTGATTACTCATTGCTCATTGCTCATTGCTCACTTCTCACTACTCATTACTCATCACTCATTACTCATTACTGATTACTCATTACTCATTACTGATTACTCATCACTGATTACTGATTACTGATTACTCATTACTGATTACTGATTACTCATTACTCATTAATAATTAATCATTACTCATTACTCATTACACATTACTCATTACTCATTACTCATTACTCATTACTCATTACTCATTACTCATTACTCATTACTCATTACTCATTACTCATTACTCAATTACTCATTAGATACTCATTACTCATTACTCATTTCATTACTCATTACTCATTACTCATTACTCATTACTCATTACTCATTACTCATTACTCATTACTCATTACTCATCACTCATTACTAATTACTGATTACTCATTACTCATTACTCATTACTCATTACTCATTACTCATTACTCATTACTCATTACTCATTACTCATTACTCATTACTCATTACTCATTACTCATTACTCATTACTCATTACTCATTACTCATTACTCATTACTTCATTACTCATTACTCATTACTCATTACCATTACTCATTACTCATTACTCATTACTGATTACTCATTACTCATTACTCATTACTCATTACTCATTACTCATTACTCATTACTGATTACTCATTACTCATTACTCATTACTCATTACTGATCATCATTACTCATTACTTTAAACTCAATTATTAAGTCGATCTTTATTGTTACCAAAAGACATGTTAAATCAAGATCTCAACCAAGGGCAGACAATGGTCTTTGAGATATTTTCTCGAATAGGAATGGTGGAGGAGAATTTAGAGGGATCCCAATTAGGAGGCAGAGGTTACCCCGAAAAGGGCTCGAGATGTAGTCTGGTCTAGCAAAGAAGACATTCTGGCAAGATTTGAAAACGACTCAAGCTCGGTCAATATTGGTTCAACAATTATTTATTCAGTCTCAAATTGTAGAACAGAATGTTTTCTACAATTGAAGATCAAATTCATTATTTTTGAACCAATATTAACCGAGCTGGAGTCATTTTCCCATCTTGCCAGAATGTCTTTGCTCGACTAGACTGCACCAGAGGATTCTCCATGAGCGGAGAGGTTACCAAAACTGAAGGGGGGGGAATGGAATGGAACAGGGTGCTCACCATCTTGGGGGTTAGCAGAAGGGTGGCAGAGGTTACCAAAAATGTGTGGGGGTGCTTAGAGGGGGGGGAGCTTTGGGGAGTGATTTACTTGCCACATTGACCTTCCACACACAATCTGTTTCAGCGGTCAGCATAGTTTTACAACTTGCCCATACATCCACTTCACCAGACGACGCAAGGAATCGGATGGGTGGAAGAGAGAAAGAAAAAGTCAGATAGAGTGAGAGAGAGAGAAGAGAGAGAGAGGGAGAATGTGATTGTGAGAAAGCGAAAGAGAGCCAAAGACAGAATAAGATAAGATTAGATCTCTTTAATTATTTCTAGATAAAAACGAAATATTCATGCGTAGTTTATTGATTGCAATAATTGTAAGTAAATCTGATTATTCTGGAATTCCCACAACTTAGAACATGTAAACATGAATGCAGAAAAATAGTAGATTATCCTAACAATAAATGTTACTTTCTTGCAATCGAAGAGAGATAATATTATGTGATTAGATAACTTTATTCAAATAGAATAATAAATAATATACAAGATAATTTATAATATAATAATCTATTGTATGTTTCCTTGATTTCTTTATTCTAACTTGACATAGCTAAATGACAACTCTTATTGACAACCTTAACTGTTGGAGAGCAAAAGGAACAGATGAAGCGACATATAATTAGATCAAATTTCTAATTAAATTTATGTTGAAAACAATATTTTTAGAATAATCAAAATCTTTGTGCTAAGTTTCAAGTTTGTACGTTATTTGAAAGAAGAGTTTTACTCAAAACAAAGCTTCTATTTTATAAGTAGTGGGATGGGATAACGGAATTACCACCCCTCTTTATGTACCCTTTCGAAATAGAAGACACCAAATGTGCATCCTAGTTCTGTTCTGCAACCACAATGGGATTCCATTGAGAGCTAATCCATCTTTTTACAAATGTGATGTGGTCTAGATGAGAATACACATAAATACAAGGTACTCGTACTAGGCTATTATATCGGTGAACACATAATCCATCTTTTTACAAAATATATTATAATGGAAGGTAGTCTAAATAGAAGTAAATTTAGGTTATATCAGTTGATATGAAGAGATCTTGACATGTTCACTGGTTATATGAATGTATGTAAATAAGTATTGTCTGTCCAAGCAAAGAAGACCCTCTGGCAAGATGAGGAAATGACTCCAGCTTGGTTAATATTTGTTTAAAAATTATACATGTGGTCTTGATAGTAAATTGAATTGTTTACTACAATTTAAAATCAAATTGATAACTTTTGAACAAATATTTACCGAGCTTGAGTCATTTTCCTATCTTGCCAGAGGGTCTTCTTTGCTTGGACAATATTCAGCTTACATTATAATGATGGAGGAAATGCTGAGATGTCATAAGGGAACAAAACGTCAGACAGAAGTGAATCTGCATCATTGCAAAGTCAAGGGGAAGATTTATCTCTCCCGTATCCGAGTTCGAACTCCGAACAAATATGATGTGAAATAATGGAAGTTCGAGATTGTTTTGTTCTCAAAGTACGAGAGAAACTGTCAAATCGGGTGAAAACTGAATATTTGTACGAATGCTAGTATTACTATTAGCCTATCAATCTCAATCATAACATGACGATTTTTTTCAAAACTAGAGTAAAATAAGGAACTTGTCTTCTAATAAGCGAAATTGATTCAACCATTATATTCATTAGATTGTTTACATTCTATAAAGTATTACTAAAAGTATTCTGTGTATTAGTAAAAGTATATACTAAAAGTATTCTAAAAGTATTACTGTGAACATCATGAAGAACTTCCACCGTGTTTCCTATTTGAGAAACAAGTTTATGTCGGCGAAGTGAAACAACCCTCGAGTCACCCAATTTTGAAAGTCATGCGCTAAATAAATATAATTAATTCTATTAAATTGCTTTGTTATTGTATTAAATTGTCTTAATGCACAAAAGTGAAATAAATTTGAACGTAGTAAGAAGATGTTATCCGATCGGTCAGACATTATTGGAGTTTCCTGTAATGCAATTATTACATTTTTTGAAAGATTTGATACTTAGCAACTACATAATAGCAAGATAGTCAATGGAGCGGCGGCAAGTTACCATCGATCAGTAACAATGTAGTTCGTCCAAGCAAAGAAGACATTCTGGCAATTTGGGAAAAAAAGCTCCAGCTCAGTCAATATTGGTTAAAAAGTTTCAAATTCGGTCTAAAATTGTTGCAAACATTCTAATCTGAAATTTGAGGCCGAATTCATAATTCTCTAACCAATATTGATCAAGCTTGGGTCACTTTACTATCTTGCCAGATTGTCTTCTTTGCCTGGACAGACTTAACTCTGTACATTGCTGTTCTGCAAATGTCTAGCTCCTGGGTAAACTCGAAAGTTTCCCCAATTATTCACACATTCGGCACAACTTAGTCAATTCATAGAGAAACACAGTTGAGCACGTGCCAGTCTTATCACAAGACTACTGATAAGAAGGGAGTGCTGTTCTAGTTGGATTAGCACATATAGCCTGCCCAAGCAAAGAAGACCCTCTGGCAAGATGGGAGAATGACTCAAGCTCGGTCAATATTGCTTCAAAATTTGTCAATTTGATTTCAAATTGTAGGAAAAAATTTGATCCACTATTAAGACCACATTTATAATTCTTGAACAAATATCTACCAAGCTGGAGTCATTTTCTCATCTTGCCAGAGGGTCTTCTCTGCTTGGACAGACTATACCAAATTCCTGCAACGGTATAGTCAGGACGAGCGAAGAAGACACATCGACAAGGTGGGAGAAAGACTTCAGCTCGGTCAATATTGGTTTGAAAATTATAAATCTAGTCTAAAATAGTAGAGCAGAATGTTTTCTACAATTTAAGAAGGACTTGATAATTTAAAACCGATATTGACTGAGCTGGAGTGATTTTTCAAACCTCCCGGATTGTCTTCTCTATTCGACCAGAATATACCAATCAGTAATTGCTACTGCATTGAATAATTGTTTGATTGTAGTATTATTCTCAAGTAGTAGGGCAAAAGTTGCAAAGAAGTTTGAAGATTAATGCAGTGAGCATATCAAGGGAGAGAAACTCATAAAGGTCTCTGTGCTAGGATGCTTCAAACAATAGGGTTCTTCTTCCGATTTTTCTTTCTTCTTCTTCTTCTTCTTCTTCTTTTTCTTCTTCTTCTTCTTCTTCTTCTTCTTCTTCTTCTTCTTCTTCTTCTTCTTCTTCTTCTTCTTCTCCTCCTCCTCCTTCTACTCCTTCTCCTTTTACCTTCTCCTTCTTTTTTACAAGGCCAAGTGTTAATGGAGAGGATATCCTTATTATCCTTTCCCAAGAATAAACATATATAATTATATATGTCCAAACTTCGCCTTTTCACTTAGATAACTTACACTCCTTATTCATTTTGCAGAACCTCGAATTAAATTTGTATAAATTTTTGCATTCATTACTTCACAGTTTTATCGTATTTTTACTAGAAGTTTCTATTTTGTGAAATTTATAGGATAATTTTGTTTTACTCATTTATTATATTACAATGTAGAATCTAAGCCGAATTTTGTTATCTATTTGAATAAAGTAATCCAATCTTATCTAATCTCCTTCTTCTTCTTCTTGTTCTTCTTCTTCTTGTTCTTGTTCTTATTCTTCTCCTTATTTTTTGAACTCGTTTCTAAACTCGTTTTTCTCAATCCTCTTCAATACCTCCTTCTTGTTCTTCTCCTCTCTACTTCTAATTTTCTTTTATTCTTCCTCTTCTCCAACTTCTTCTTCTTCTTCTTCTTCTTCTTCTTCTTCTTCTTCTTCTTCTTCTTCTTCTTCTTCTTCTTCTTCTTCTTCTTCTTCTTCTTCTTCTTCTTGTAACCTACTAACAAGCTGATGTAAATCGCACTGTGTTTCGATTTTGGAAACATACACATAGCTGAATGACAACTCTGATTGACAACATCAGCTGTTGGAGAGCACAAGGAGCAGAGGAAATCACCAGACGCGACTTTTCGACAATATTGACGAAATGGCTGCCTTCAAAAACGAAATGGTGGAGCACAATATGAAGCTCTGTGATTGGACTAGACTTCCCTCTTTCTATCACTCCCACTTTCAACACTACGATAATCTGGCCAATGGTAGTCCAGCACTTAATGCAGTACCAGCCCACTCATTCGCTGGATTGCGTTCGTGATGTTATATTATTCATGAAGTGGAATAGACTACTTCAAGTTTTTACACTGAAAGGATGACATTAACATGATTTTTGTTTTGTTCTTTTGTCACATTTTTCTACAGATTATTATTTATGGTCTCTTCTTCGAAATTCTACTATTGTATAGTATTGTAATACTGGCGGCTCGTACCCATGAAACAGGTGAAGTGCCCCTATCTTCTACTGTACAGCACTTCATATGTTTCGTGGGCACGAAACGTCTTCTTAGTCTTCTTCTTCTTTTTCTTCTTCTTCTTCTTCTTCTTCTTCTTCTTCTCCTTCTTCTTCTTCTTCTTCTTTTTCTTCTTCTTCTTCTTCTTCTTCTTCTTCTTCTTCTTCTTCTTCTTCTTCTTCTTCTTCTTCTTCTTCTTTTTCTTCTTCTTCTTCTTCTTCTTCTTCTTCTTCTTCTTCTTCTTCTTCTTCTTCTTCTTCTTCTTCTTCTTCTTCTTCTTCTTCTTCTTTTCTTCTTCTTCTTCTTCTTCTTCTTCTTCTTCTTCTTCTTCTTCTTCTTCTTCTTCGATTTCAATAATCAGTAACATTATATTTGTGATTGGAATAGACTCATTATTATTCATCCAAATCAAACTTTTACGTTTAACGTTTTCACGAACCTGCATCCTGGCCCACGTAAGGCATACTGCAGCTCACATTGCATTCGAGAATGGAAGGAAATCTCTCTCACAAAGCACTATGAGGGTATGAACTCTTGAGCCTGCTTTTCAAATGTTTCTTGGACAGCCCGCAGCTGAATCTAAGAGGCAAATTAATAAACCCTTAATATGCTAAAAGGATGACGGTCAAAAAGCTACAAAGAACTTTCAAGAGTGAACAAGAGGGAGGCAAAAATCACGAGACCATACGACCATGTTTTTAGTGCAATTCATTCGAAAAAATGCACTATTGGTCTTGCCCTGACAATCAAAAATTTATGATGTGATATATTTTTTACACGTTTCTGAGCCCCTAGAACACGAATTTGATGTCCGTTCAAATTGATATATCTATATATATATATATTATATTATATATATGTACAGATTCTTGTTAACACAATAACTCCCGAAGGGCTTGTCGGAGAGCGACCAAATTTTGCACAAAAATCATTAGTGTTGATATCTCGGTCAAGTTCGTTAACCAGCCAAATTGGTTCAAGGGTAGGGGTTGAAATTTGGGGATGAAAGTTTAGAAAAATCACTACAAATCGACCAATAACTTGATCGTTTTTAAAATTGGTGTGTATAATACCCTTATTATGCCCTACAATTTGAGCCATCAACGAAAAAAATCCAATCAAAAATGGCGGAGAAAATGACTAATAATTTGCCAAAAATGGTGTTTTCATGGGTTTTTCGAAAACAGCACTTTTAATTCATACCCTGAATAGCTCATTATAAGTCATATGATTTGAGCTATCATAGAATTGCATTTGAAATGTACTCTTTCCGACCGCCAGCTGCCGGAGAGAATTTTTTGAAGTTTAACTTTCTTAAAAAAAAAATTGATCAGATCACCTAGCTGAAGCCAAAAAGTTTAAGCTTAGCTGATCCAGTTTCCATTGGACTATTTTCATTTGTTTTTTATAGTTGTCGTTTGAGTGATTACAAACATTGTTTATGATTTGTAACTTTCAACAGATATTTTATTCGTTGAGTTAGGCTGCGCCACAGAGGAGCTAAATTCTAGATTCAGCTCAATTTAGCTTCTCTGTGGTTGCACCAACTAAATTTGTGATATTTTTTCAAATAATCATCAACAATATTGACGCTGCATCATTTTTTCATGTTTCTTGAGAGGTATCTTTCTTATTGCAGGATAATTTTAAAAGAAACATGAGGCTTTTTGAGACATGAGATACGATAATCCATCCTTCTAAATATTGTAACTGTATTAATGAATGCTATTACGAAGTCATGACAAAGAGGAATATAACTATATTTATAAAATTATTGATTCCGATACAGGATAGAATAAAAAATTTTAAAAGTCAGGGGATACTCGATATCCAGCAAAAGTACGGTTTCAAGTGAAGAACCGCTCGAGTTGATTCAACTCACCATTTTATTGAATTACGGAGGGTGACAGAGACAGGAAGAGAGTAAAGGAGGAAAAGAGAGAGAAGGAAAGGAGGAAGAAAAATAAAATTTGGGAGGAGAAAAAGATGGAGTAGAATAGCAGTAGGAGAAGGAGGAGGAGGAGGAAGAGGAGAGGAAGAGTAGGAGGAATAGGGGGAGGTGGAGAAGAAGAACAAGAAGAAGAAAAACAAAAAGAGAAAGGACTAGAACAAGAAAAATGAGAAGAATAAAGAAGAAGAAGAAAGAAGGAAAGATAAGGAAGAAGAAGAACAAGAAACAAAGAAGAAGAAGAAGAACAAGAAACAAAAGAAGAAAAAGAAAAACAAAAGAACAAGGAAAAGAACAAGAAAAATGATAAGAGAATAAGAAGACAAAAAGGAAAGAGGAGAAGACCAAGAAGAAAGAGAGGGAAAGAACAAGAAGGAGAAAAACAAGAAGAAGAAAGGAGAAGAACAAGAAGGAAGTAATGAGCAGGAATAAAGAGAACGAGTTGAGGAAAAACAAGAATAAGAAGAAGGAGAGGGAGAAAAACAAGAAGAGTAAGGAGAAAAATAAGGTGGAAAGGGAATGAGGAGGAAAATTAGAAGAGGAGGAGGAAGAAGAAGAAGAAGAAGAAGAAGAAGAAGAAGAAGAAGAAGAAGAAGAAGAAGAAGAAGAAGAAGAAGAAGAAGAAGAAGAAGAAGAAGAAGAAGAAGAAGAAGAAGAAGAAGAAGAAGAAGAAGAAGAAGAAGAAGAAGAAGAAGAAGAAGAAGAAGAAGAAAAATAAGAAGGAGAAAAGAAGAAGAAGAAAAAGAAGGAGTAGAAGAAAAGAGATAAGAAAAAGATGAAAAAGGAGAAAAAGAAGAATGATAATAAGAAGCGAAAGAGCATGTTAAAGAAGAAATAAAAGGAAGAATGAGCAAGAAGAGGGCGGAAATGGAGCAAGAGAATTCAATTTTAAGCGGAACGCCGCGTTCTTTATTTTTCTTTCCAAGATCACAACGAGAAAAAGAAAGAGAAAGGTACAAAGGCAGAAAAGCCAGCCAGCTATAGTTGAGTTTAGGGTAGTGTGATACTCTTCTCTTTATTTTCACGTTTTCTCTATATACTTGTGTGCATTGAGATATTATGAGGGAAACAGTAGTGTAGGTATAGTCTGTCCAAGCAAAGAAGACCCTCTGGCAAGATGGAAAAATGACTCTAGCTCGGTCAATATTGTGTCAAAAATTATCAATTTGATCTCAAATTGTAGGAAACAATCTGATCTACTAAATAAAGACCACATTTATATTTCTCGAACAAATATTGACCAAGCTGGAGTCATTTTCCCATCTTGCCAGAGGGTCTTCTTTGCTTGGACAGACTATACGTAGTAGGCCTGCATGACAGGGGATCTGAGGAAATGCTTTTCTTTTGTAATAGGAATGTCCTTCCTGTAGGATCTTGTTCTTCTTGTTATTCTTTTTCTTCTCCCACATAGCGAGTTCTCCCATTGTTCCTAACCTTCGTCTCCAAATATAATTAATGGTTTGCGCGCTGATTATCAAACCTTACCATTGAAATCGTATGAATAATTTCAACCAGTGGCAAAATACAATCATATACAATTATACAGGGTTTTTTAGGAAGAATGTGCAATACTTCTCAGGCTGATTCCTCACACCAAGTAGACAAATAAGTTCCAAAAAAAAAATCGCTACTAAACACAAATTTATCACTTGTGCTACGTTTTGTCAATTTTTCGATTTTTAATCGCTATTTCTGAGATTTGGGTAGGATTTACACAATCGCCGCCATTTAACTTTTTCTTTAGAATCCGACTCTCTTCAACTTCCATTAATAAAAAATACAAATTTATTATTCCTTATCCATTTATAACCCTTATTGTTGAAAAAGGCGTTTTTAGCATATTTTTTTCAATTATCTCAATAACCGTTAAAGTTACAAACTTCAAACTGGTTTCATTAAATTCCTCAGCTAATTTTACATAGGAATTAATTATTTTAGAAGTTCAGTAAAGCCTATAAATATTTAGAAAAATTAATATATTTTGAAAAATCTCAATTTTCCGCCATTGTTATCTCGGTAACAAAGCGTTTTTGTGGGTTGGTCACATGGAACTTTTTTGTCTACTTGGTCTAAGGAATCAGCCTGAGAAGTATTTCACATTCCTCCTGAAACACCCTGTATATCTGCCTTCATTTTTACCTAGTAGGTCGAAGTTAAGGCGCAGCTGGCCCTCTCTTACACTTATTCCTCAATGTACTATGTGTAAATAATATGTATCTAATATAAATTATATTATTTTTCCTTTTTTTAGGTCCACTTTATGAATGTTTTTCATTTCAAATATTTTTAACTTTTTCCCCTTTTTTAAGGGGAAAAATTGGTACTGAGATTCTTATTTCAAATAGTAAAAATTATATATATAATGTTATACATGTAGACTCTTATAGAGCAGATCAAGATTTTATGTAAAGCTGGCGCCAAAACATTAGGCGGTTTCGTCTGCTCCTTGTGCGCTCCAACAGCTGTTGTTGTCAATTGGAGTTGTCATTCAGCTATGCTTGGATGATTTTTTTCAAATAATTAGACAATAGATGCTTTAGGTCAGCTTTCAGTGGGTTTCATCACGTACAAGAGACTGACGAAAGCGCCTAGCTTTTCAGTTTTTTAGTTCTTTGTTCCAGTTATTTTAATATTACTAAGTGGTTGTGAAGGAGATATTGTGGTAGTTATCCATATTAAATGAAAATACAAGATGTTGATAAGACAGCTGATTTATTGAAAAAACGAGATACTGGTTTCGGTTGCTACACCATTATTAATCTCCGATAAACTCTCTTCAATTCTTATAGTATTAGTTCTTATTGATCAAGTCCAAAATAGAGAACGTAATATTTCAGCCTTCTTATTCACAATGGATCACAAACTGGTATGGTAACTTCAATGAATTATGACTTTTTCCTGTTCCATATTTCTGTATACAATGAAAGAAAGTACCGTAGTTATAATTATAGTAGTATAGTATATTGAATCAAATTTTTTTTGTTGTTGTGAAATTTGCTTTTAATTTTTTCAATTTAGTATTTTCTAATGTTTAAACTCCTACTCCCACTGACGAACAAAAGTCATATTATGCCAGTGGATTTTTACTCACCGTTTATTACAAATTTTTTTGTCAAATTTTAATGTAATGCTACAATTTATTTTGATTTCTGTAGTATGTATGTAGAAATAAATTTGAATTGAATTGAATTGAAAATAGCTATGCCCAGATGAGGTTATCGAGATCAACAATAACAGCTAATGTAACGCATCTGTATTCTTTTTTTAATTCAAAACCTTATCTAGGCATAGCTAAATGACAGCTCTAACTTAGTACAAGAGATAGCTCTATCACGTACAAGAAACAGACGAAATCACTCAACATTTAAGCGTCAGCTTTATTGTTGATATATAAATATAATATATATAAATATATATAATATATATTTATTCAATCAAACAATAGTTACAAAGGTTAGTACAACAGGTATAATGCCCAAAACTGTTCCTGAACCAATTTATAATAAGAGTTCAAAGTAAGGTTATGTCATGTAGTGAAACTTCAAACCAATTTCAACGACCGAAATAAAAGAAAACAATTTTAAATTTAGAAGTAGGTTACACCAAAGTTCCGAGAAAAAACACCAAATAAATAATCTATATCTATATAAGCGAAATGGCACTGACTGACTGACTGATTCATTCATCACCAGAACTAAACATCCACTGAAGCGAACGCGTTCAAATTTGGCAGGCATGTTCAGTTGGACGTTTAGACGCGCTCTAAGAAAGGATTTTGAAAACTCTTCAAGGATACGACAAATATTTAAGTTTATCTATAGTTTTCCGGCGTTTTCTCAATTTTTTCGAGAACCAATCGGTAGAAAATGTTGATATTTGGTAGGTAGGTTCAGATAAGGTCTAGAAATGTTGTGTTGAAATATTTTTGAATTACGTTCAAGATTACGCCAGTAATCAGGGTTTTCGAAATTGTAGATGTATTGCGGGTTGCATATCTTTCTAATTTGGAAGATATTGAATCAAGTTTTAAACTATGTCCGATATAGTTCCCAAGGTTACGCTCAATATGAGCGTTTTACTATTTTTCGGAATTTTCAGAGTTTTTCTTGGATTTTTCGAGAATAAATTGGTAGAAAATGTCGAAATTTGGTGAACAGGTCCAGATTAGGTCTAGAAATGCTGTGTTCAATGAATTTTGAATCCCTTCTGAACGGAATTTGCAGGCGAGCGAAGCGAGCCTATTTTTCTCAACTTACACTGACAGAGGTTATGCAGGCGAGCGAAGCGAGCCTGTTTGACTCAGTGAAGCTGCTGATACTGTCAGGGGTCCAGGAGGCGGAGAAGGCGAGCGAAGCGAGCCTGCCGGCTAGTTCTTTATAATAATAACTTTTAACGTTCCGAATTCAGTTCACTTTAAAATTTTAAGAAAAATTAAAAACACATAAATTGTATATTATTACGAACACATTTTATTATTATAATAGGTGCGGTAAAGAGGGTAAAGAGGTAAAAGTACAGAAAGTGAGAGAATAAGTTAGTGTTCGAAAAAAAAGAGATATAATGAGAGATTTGTTAAGAGGTACCAAGAGTTAGTTAGTTTCTCTCTCTAGAATGAGAAGCGAAGAGAGATCAGCCAATCAAAATAGCGAAATTCATTGTATGTTCCAACGAAACTGGCGGTTGGCGGAATGCCTGTTATCGACGCTCAGCTTTGTTAGGACAGTCTGGAGCAGTCTACAAAAGTGCAACAGTATAGCTAAGGCTGCTCTCGACTTGATACGCTCACGCAGACCGCTCACCGAATGTCCTGTCGGAACTGATCATCAACAACAGACAATTACCAACCGCCAGGTATTTTGGCGCCTGCTGTAACATATTTCCGTTGTCGGCCGTATACAGACAGTTCAAGCGAAGAAGACATTCTGGGAAGATGGGTAAATGACTACAGCTCGGTCAATATTGGTTCAAATATTGATTTAAAATTGTAGAAAACATTCTAATCTGTGATTTCAAAACAAATTTGTGATATTTGAACCAATATTGACCGAGCTGGAATCGTTTACCCATCTTGCCAGAATGCCTTCTTTGCTTGGACAATCTTTACTGGTAGCTTTTCATTATTCGTGATCAGCGTCTTTATTACAATACAGAAATCTCATAAGTATCTCGTTTTAGATTTTGATTAAATCTTTGTGAGATAAAACCTTCTTGTAGGTTATTTGTATCATCAAAGCATGCACATGTTCTCGAAAGCTTTACGTTATCAAAATCTTTATGAAAAATTATATTCACTAATGAAACCAAATCTTTACATGAGGTTTTGGAACTTCAATTTGGTACAAATGCATTGTTGAGTCTCTTGTTTGTGGGAATGAGTTCCAGGAATATTAATAAGCTGCTTATCATTCTCGCAGAGGAGATACTTATTTTTAACCTATTAATTATTTTCTTAATGGAATTTTCTGATGGAATAAAGATGTAACAACATATTCTTCATATTCAATTCAAAATTAATTCTATCATATAGCCTCCCTCCTTTAACGTACCTTCTATTGAAGGAAGCTATGATTCTATGCAGTCGTCAAGATGTACGAGTAACTTCCATCTGCTCAAACTCTGTTCTCATGATTTCTTGATTTTTCCTATTTCGAACTTATCTTCTTGAAACATAGCAGCTTTGGACTAATATTGAAGAGGACTAGAAAAATCTTACTTTCTTTACTAAATCTTTTCTCATATTGTTTTCCATTTGAAGTTATCATACCAGTTTCATTCATTCATTCATTCAGCGGTGATATTTTCCTCTGCTTTCAGGAATCGAATAGAAATTCGCAATTCACTCTTGGCGGGAAATTGTGGTCGCCATGTTTTGCAATAAACGATCATCTAGCGATCATCTGGCCCCGCCAATCACACAGCTCTTAAGGTGGGTTTTGGTTTGTGCGTAACGTAACGACCGTCAGTCGTGTTAGATCAGCTGTAGCCAATCACAGCTGGCTTCAATGTTAAAGCTAAATGACAAGACAAAATAAGACAAGAGCTGTGATTGGCTACAGCTGATCGACCACGACCGACGGTCGTTACGTTCAGCACAAACCAAAACCTACCTTTAGTCGAAGAAACGAGATGGTTCGTTCTGTAATCATTTATATCCTGTCCACTGTCTGTCTGACGTAAGTTTGGTGTGATCGGAAGTTGAAAAAAATTCATGTATTATGCTAATTTAATTAATATGAATTTTGATAATAAATTTGGACAAACAAGGATTAAACAAATTGAATTTTAAAAAAGCTTGAAAAGGAAAGGAATTGGTATCATGTTCTGTTGAAAAAGGAGAGAATTGGGAAAATGTTCCATCATTCATTATTTCTTCAACGTTCATATCTCAAATTCTTCATTCAGAAATTTGCCTGGATAACAATATTGAAATGAGGATAATTCCCTCTATTCCAACTTGGAAATTTCTGTAGCTATCCTGGAATTATACTTCCTGATCATTTGCACTATTCGATTGGAAACAGGGAACAATCGTTCCTCTTTTCCGAATTCCTGTTACAGTCTTTTCAAGCAAAGAAGACTTTTTGACAAGGTGGGAAATGACTCCAGCTCGGTCAAAAATGGTTCAAAACTCATGAATTTGGTTTCAAATTGTAGGAAACTTTCTGAGCTACGATTTGAGATCTAATTTTATAGTTTTTGAACTAATATTGACCGAGCTGGAGACATTTTAAAATCTTGCCAGAGTGTCTTCTTTGCTTGTACTGACTAGTAGATGAAGTGGGACTCACTCTTTGGAATGTAAATTAGTCCGTGGGAGGCTGAATTTCAAGCTCTCATTCGAATAACTTCTTTTGTATCAACCGGATCAAGAATTTCCTCTGCCAGAGTAAATGCGTTCTACATTATCGATTTCCAAGCGTCAAAGACTCGGTTGAATTTGTTGGCTATCATTAGTCCAACACCATGGTTGAAATGAAACCTTGAAATTCATTACTTTCTTAGTTCTCAATTCCAGATCCCAGTTCTTATTCCTTAGTCCAAAATACGAAATTTCCAGCCTTCTTTTTCACAACGGTTCACTAACTGGTACAGTCTGTCCAAGCAAAGAAGACCCTCTGACAAGATGGGAAAATGACTCCAGCTCGGTCAATATTGGTTCAATAATTATTGATCTGGTCTCAATTGTGGGAAACATTCTGATCTACAATTTGAGACCAAATCATTTATTCTCAACCAATATTGAACGGGCTGGAGTCATTTTCTCATCTTGCCAGAGGGTCTTCTTTGCTTGGACAAACTATAATGATTACTCAAAATGGAAAACGATGCAACGGCCTATTCACCAGGGCCCTCACGAGGTGTTTCGGCGCCCTGTGCGAGATTTCTGCAGGCAATCCAACATATAATATATTCTACTTATTCTCGTAATAAGCCAAACATGATTCAAGCTTCCTCTCATTTTCATAGTTTACTCATTTGTAATTGCAATGTTGCTTGTTGTGTGGCAAAAAGTATTATTGGAACTTTCTTATTCTTATGTATTGTTTTGTATTTTTATGTATTCAGACATGTAATACGTGATGAGCAAAAGCGTAACAGAAATGAATGAAAAAAAGTATGGGCTACCTACATTTAGCAAAACTGTAATATTGTACCGTACTTATCATTGAGAGCACTCAAAAATGATGCTTGGTTATTTTTGGTTGTGATAAGTTGGAAATGAAAGTACTGTACTATATAAGTACTATATTAATAAAAGGAAAACATTTAGCGGCCTATAGATTATATAGTTCTCAATAATTAATTGATTCATTCCTATTTATTTTCTCGAAAACACATAAGGGAGAAAATTATAAATACTTCACAGAAAAGATATTGGGAATTATCATAAATCTTGAGTTTCACTGAAAATATACTTGACCTAAGAAAAATTGGAAACTTGATAACAAGCAAATTAATTGAAGATTGTAGCCATTTTCACCGCCCTCATCAACTTTCTTGAGAAAACATACGAAATAAGTTAGTTCCGAATTCAGCCAGCAGATGGCAATAGCAATAGGGTGATTCGCTTCGACTCCTATTGGACACGCTTCAAGCTCCGCCTATGCTAGGCCATGATGACGTAATGGCATCAGCCAATGAGAGGGCGTTGTGGGCGTGGACTTGTACTGGCTTGTGATTGGTCGACAGAGTGTGAGGAAGTTGTCAGCCACCAATAGAATTGAATTTGAGAGGGGCGTTTCTTAGCTTACATTGAGTAGTGTGAGGTGGTCAGCCACCAATAGAATTAAATTTAAATGTACGATTCTCAAGCGGCAGCTAGAGCCGCACGGCTTGAGCTGTCCGGCTCTAAACCCGCTGCTCTAGCCATCACAACTTTATTCACATAACTTTATTATAGATAGATGTCTACTCTGTTATTAGGGCTACTACTGTATGTGTATACTTGATCAATAAATAGGGAAATTCACTTTAAAATGACTAAAAAAGTGCGTGTGAAGTGTGGAAAGTCTAGTCAGCTATAGCAGCGAATTTAGAGCCGGGCGTTTCTCAGCTTACATTCATCGCGGTTTTCCGATTGATCAATTCATGATGATGAATAAGTTAATGCAGAGAAAATAAATACTTGTTAATTCAAGTTGTTGGTGGAAATTTTTTTTAAATGTTCTTTCAAATTACTGTCAGTGAACAAGATATTGAAATTTAAAATAGCCCAATTGAATTAAAATCCTTTTTTGCTTTGGTTGCCGCGGCGCCCCCTTGGCCGCGGCGCCCTGTGCGGTCGCACACTCTGCACACCCCATGAGAGGGCCCTGCTACTCACACAGCGGCTTTCTGATACGCAGTAGTGATACACAAGTCCAAGATTGATACGCAATCGTACAGGAAGGAAGCTCATTGAAATATTTGCAACGTGAGGTTACAAAGTGAGGTTAGCTTATTCAACTATGCCGAAAGTCAGGTAAAAATAACTATTTTTCTTATCATAATTTTCAATTGATAATTCAACTTGAAAAATACCCAGACTCGATTGAAATGCTCCAAAATGTTTTGTGACGATGTTTCATTGTGAAATAGAATCAGCTTATTTTCAATATGGCGGCTATCCATGAGCATGCTCTTATCAACGAGCTTTCTTTGATAATAAATTTTGGACTCTGTATCATCTGCGTATCTGCGTATAACTAATGCGTAACAAAAATCCGACGTTTAAAGAGCACTTTCGGTGCATTAAATTAATTTCAGTGTATTAAGAGCACTTTCAGTAATATCAATAATCAAATAAATGTGGTTTAAATAGTTGATACAATTGTTTCCTATCATTTGAGATCAAATTGATAATTTTTGAACCAATATTAACCGAGCTTGAATCATTCTCCCATCTTACCAGAGGGTCTTCTTTACTTGCACAGACTATAGTCATAGAGCAAAAAGATCATATTGTTTTCATTTACAGCACAAATGATTAAAAAAAAATACTCCAGTTTGTTCTATATGTACACTATGCATTGAACTCATCCACTCTAATATTTAAATACATACCCGTCCAAAGTAAAATATTTGTTCTGTTCTGATCAATCCTGTTTGAATGTAACCGTAGTCAGAGAGTCTAATTTAAATAAATTGTGTGAATAAATAAATTGAAATATAATTATTGTTGTTTACAAGTGACCACTTGAGCCCTTCAGCAAAAAAATAAAAATAAATGTTCAGACATTATCTCTCAACTGTTTTACATTTGTCTCACCTACTTTACTGCCAATTCTTGCCCATCATACGTTTGTAGCGAACATTTTGTTCTGCTCTGTTCGATCCTCTGTGAATGCACCCTTACTCAGTGATTCCAATCTACATAATCACATCTTGCTTCAAATTTATGTGCCCAAACTCAACAAAACTACATTGACTGTCAACATAATGTTACCAAACCGGAAGGAATTTTTAATAGCGGAACCGCGATGGCTGCAACGCATATAATTCATGTCGACTCATGTTATGGTCTGTCCAAGCGAAGAAGACATTCTGGCCAGATGGGAAAATGACTTTAGCTCGATCAATATTGGTTCAAAAATTATAAACTTGATTTCAAATTGTAGATCAGAATGTTTCCTACAATTTGAGACCAGAATTGTGATATTTGTATCAATATTGATCGAGCTGGAGTCTTTTTTCCGTTTTGCCAGAAGGCCTTCTTTACTTGTACAGACTACACTTGCTAAACACAGTACAACGATGTGCGGCGGGCAGGCGGCGGTGACTAAAAGCAGGAAACGAATGCCATTCGGCTGCAGATTTATTGCATGGAGTCTTGCGGTAACGCAATATTCGTCCTCTAATTGCAATCGAGTCGTTCATCATTACGCGCCAATTTCCCAGCAGATCGCGCGCGCGCTCTTTTGCAAATGAAATGACTACAGTAACTATAGAATAAATAGCATATATACAGTTCTATAGTCTAGAATATAAATTGGTCATATACTCAGTAGATACAGAGGGTTACTACAGTATAGATATAGATTTTGTGGTCACAGTACAAATAACAGGGCTTCAAAGGCTAGCTTGTATCAGTACTGTGCAAATACTCTAGTACAACATGAAACGGATGTGTCATTGTAAATGAGAGATGTGTGAGTGAGAGAGGGTAAGAGGGAGATTGATTGATTTTATTCTCCTCTGCCAGGTCTGAAGAGACCCATGGCAAACAACAATTTACAGATATTCATTCGAAATCGATCACAAAAATGAAATGAAAATAAAAATAAAATTTCTTTTTTTTTGATCAGTAGAATGAGTATGTTCTTTAAGCTAAGCCAGAAAATACAAACTGTTATAACATTAAGAAAATCAAGATATAAGGAAAAATAATACATCAAATAACTAATATTGAAATGATTGAAACTAAAAAAAGAGAGCAAATGATCTCACTCTATCTACAGATATGCAATCAAAGCGCCTGAAATTGTTTATTTGTATTATGCTAATAATTTTTTGTTCTTAAAATAGCGAAGGATTCATTATAAAGCTTGAATAATGAGCTATCAACTCGAAAACAAATTTAACTGGAAACACACAATTACTATCATAACTCATACTAGTTTGATTTTACTTGTTGTAAAACTTGATAATATTCTAAAGATAATACTACAATAAAGAACACTCTTCTAAGCTAATACTGATAATCATGAATCGAAAATGGTCAACATAAGAAGAAATATATCAATTAAACCTTTTAAAAACATTTTTAGAAAAGAAAAAATTGAAACTTTTGCATTCTAGTAGTTGGAGCATCAAAAAATTATGAAAAATGTAATTAATATAAATATAAACATTCGATAGAATATCATTATTCTTGTCCGTCAGCACACTCTGCGAAAGCAGCTACCGACCGGTTACCAGCTTCATCGACGAACATTATTTCCCCATCGCTCGTCCAAACATTGCATACTCCGTACTTGGTGATCGTGTCTCTGTAAAGAGCCAAACGCCTCTTAGTAAGGTCTTCGCGCATTAGGACGCCACTTCCCGCCAGCTTGCGCTTCTGAGAAAACACAAGCTTGCGAGTATTGAAACTGGTGAACCTGACAAAGATTGGACGGGGTCGCGGATCAGCAGGTTGCTTACGGCCGACTCGATGAGATTCATCGATCAGATGCTTGTCGATATCAAGTCCCATTTTATTTTTTATGAGATCAATTATTACACTTCCCGTATCTTCTCTGTCACTTTCCGCAATACCGAAGATTATTGCGCCTTTGGTTACTATCGATATTATCTAGATTCACTTGGTGCAGTTATTCACGAGATTCGTATTCCTGTAGCTTGATCTTCAAACGTGCGATTTCTGATTGCATATCAGAGAGTTGCTGCTGCAAGCTTGATGACACTCTAAAAGATATCTTATCTACCAGAATAGAGATGAGTGAATCGAGAGAGAGAAAAGAGAAAGAGAGAGATTGATCGATTGTTTATTTGATGTGCTAGGTCTGAGGAGACCCATGAATACGATGAATACGCTACATAATAGAATAATAATGAAAATCTACTAAAAGGAAGAAAGAGATTATCGAAAATGAAGAAAGAAGGGGGTTGAAATCGAGAGAGAAAAGAGAAAGAGAGAGATTGATCGTTTGTTTATTTGATGTGCTAGGTCTGAGGAGACCCATGAATACGATGAATACGCTACATAATGGAATAATAATGAAAATCTACTAAAAGGAAGAAAGAAATTATCGAAAATGAAGAAAGAAGGGGGTTGAAATGGAAGAGAAACTTCTTATTTCTCCCAAAGCACCAGAAATAATTTGAAATTATTAGATAATATTATTCTGTTCTGTCCTTTATAAGTTGGAAAAACTATATATCTGTTCCCGAAAATAACTGTACTTGAGGTTTACAATTATTTTGCATGAAATCATTGATAACATTTCAAATAGTCATAGAGTCTCCTTTGGAAAGTTGGGAAAGATGGAGAGAACACAATTCGTTCTGGTAGCTGATTCCACAACCTGGAAGCCGTAACAACAAAGGAGTGGTTGAAGATGGCGGTTCGGTGCAGTGGTATTTGAAAGAGATTAGATTAGATTAGATTACTTTATTCAAATAGATAACAAAATTCGGCTTAGATACTACATTGTAATATAATATATGAGTAAGACAAAACTATCCTATAAATTTCACAAAATAGAAACTTCTAGTAAAAATACAATAAAACGGTGAAGTAATGAATGCAAAATTTATACAAAATTTTAATTCGAGGTTCTGCAAAATGAATAAGGAGTGTAAGTTATCTAAGTGAAAAGGCGAAGTTTAGACATATATATGTCCATTCTTGGGAAAGTATAATAAGGATATCCTTTCCATTAGAGAAGAGAGAGGAAAAGAAAGAGGAATTAGGTTAGTTTTAGGGAAGAGAGAGTTGAGAAAGAGAAAATAATAGTTAGAGGGTGAGAGAAATTGAAAGAAAGAGGATTGAATGATTGCATAATTAGGGCGGAGTTAGGACTTGAGCCAGTGAGTGTGAGAGAGACGGAGGGATTGAATGAGATTATGCACTTTTCAAAATTGATGATAAAAAGGAGATAAAATGAGTGAGAATGAGAGAGATACAGACAGAGAATAAAAGTGTGAGAGAAGAGGCGAATTGCAGCAGCTACTGTTTGCGAGAATGTTCGATTTTCCGAAAATTCTGTACTATTTTTCAATATGACACACTAAACCACGTACGGAATTCAGTAAATCTTTTTCATTTTGTTATGGAATTCCTGATATAGTGACATTCTACTACACAATCATTTGCACGAGTAAAACAATTTCATATTATTAAAATCCTTCATATGCTTGTTGAATCCATATTTTGTTTCAGAGGCGTAGACTCAAAAATTGCTCTCCTCGCAATAAAATCAACCCCCCCACCACCCCTACTCACAAAATTGACTCTTCAATGACGAAAATATGATGGAAATATACAGTTATTCCGAATTATGTCAGAGGCCCTGAAACTGATCAGGTGCGACCCGAAAACTCTGACATCAGACCTTAGCCAACAAAGTCACACAATATTATTATTATTATTATTATTATTATTATTATTAATCACCATAGAGAAAGAGAATTCTTTATCTGTGTAATCACCAACTTTTGTTTCATACGGGTGGGTTTGCATGGGTTGTGAATTGGATATTGTTTCTAAAATCCAGTAAATCGATGAAGAATGACAATGATCCACTCAGCTCATTGATTCGTGTTAAACTCGCTTTAAACAAAGCCTTGACCCCAGTATACACAATACAGCTAACACCACGAAGCTGGGCGGTTGGCGAATGACTGTTATCGATTCTCAACTCTGTCAGGACAGTCGGCAAGCTGTCTACGACAGTACATTGGAACAAGATCGTCCTCAGCTTCACTAATTCGCGTTCGGAGACAGTTTTAGACTGTCCTGAGAGAGCTGAGAATTGATAACAGTCATTTAACATCCGCCCAACTTTTTGGCGTCAGCTATGGGCTACAACATAGAATCCGCTGTCCTTCAACAGTATACAATGATCTGGGAGTCTCAAGAGCTTTGACAGTGGCATTGAATGTTGAGCATCCATGTTGCAACATAGCAATCGACAGTGCAACATATGTTGCTGCATAGCAGTGGATGGCTTACGCTAACACAGTGAGTAATGCAATCAATCTTGCATTATGTCGTGTACTGGCCAATCGCGTATTGACGTTTCAATGATTCGTGATAACAAACGTTTGGTATAGTCTGTCCAACCAAAGAAGACATTCTGTCAAGATGGGTAAATCACTCCAGCTCGGTCAATATTTGTTTTAAAAAAATGTAGATTTGGTTTCAAATTGTAGGAAACTCTCTGATCTATAATTTGAGATCAAATTCATAATTTTCGAACCAAAATTGACCGAGCTGTAGTCATTTTCCCATCTTGCCAGATTGTCTTCTTTACTTGGATAGACGTGTAGCGCAATGGCTCCTTAAGACCAATAACACAAAGCTATTGTCATATATTAATGTAAGTGCATTATTTAGTCTGTTTGTTCTTGTATCAGTTGTAGACAATAGAAATATTATTCTATTATTCCAGCAAGCCAGAGGGTAAAGTTGACATAGTTGACTACTACGACTGAATAACTAATGAAAGGTTATGAATAATTTTCAGATGAAATAATGCTATCTTGTAATACTTTATCAATATTTATTCACACGAGTGTGACACTATATATTATTCATGATCACTTGAGACAAAATGAATAAACTTTTCGCATGTGTGTGCGTGTAAGGGTGGGTCTTCTTCTATACGAAAATTTCCGACGGTCGGCCGCAATCGAACAGCTGTAGCCAGCCACAGCTCAAGACAAGAGTCTACAGTCCGACTTGTCTTGTCTTAAGACTTTTTTCTTCAGCTGTGATTGGCTTCAGTCCGACTTGACTTGTTTCGAGACTCTTTTCTTTAGCTGTGATAGGCTACAGCTGTTCGACTGTCGAAGACGTTACACACACACACACACACACAATTACACACACACACACACACACACACACACACACACACACAAATTTTTTGTTTATTTCGTCTCAAGTGATCGTGAATGTGAATAGGGTAAAATTATACGCGAGAGTGTTACTAGTCCAATATATCGACCTTAGTGAGCCTGAGTAAGTGAACTCACATCAGTGCGAGTAGTGTCTAGCCTGTCCAAGCAAAGAAGACATTCTGGCAGGATGGGAAATCACTCCAGCCCAATCAATATTGATTCAAAAACTATAAATTTGGTCTCAAATTGTAGAAAACATTGTTATCTACAATTTGAGACCAAATTTATAATTTTTGAACCAATATTGACCGAGCTGGAGTCATTTTCACATCTTGCCAGAATGTCTTCTTTGCTCGGACAGACTGTAGAGTACTCTGACAAGTTAACAGGTGCGGGATGAGTAAACAGCGGTCCTACTCAATTATATGAGGGATGCGGTCTGTTTGCAGTCACAACATTCGTGCTGTTATCACTTTCCACCACCAGATGGCGCACACATCGTGACGTCATACCATGACCTTATTGTTCAAGATGAGGTATGAGGTCGCTTCACACGTATTAGTTCAGTTTCAGTTACGATTCTGTTCAGTTTCAGTTACGATTCAGTTCAGTTTCAGTTACGATTCAGTTCAGTTTCAGTTACGATTCAGTTCAGTTTCAGTTACGATTCAGTAACAATTCAGTTCAGTTTCAGTTACGATTCAGTTCAGTTTCAGTTACGATTCAGTTCAGTCTCAGCATAGCTTACTTTAATATAAGATCATGACCTTAAAGTGACAATTAAGTGGGTCCACTTGAAAGCATTGAAATAATTTTTCAATCAGCTGTTTCAACAAATGCCTTTCTTGTATGCGTTCTCACATTTGAGTTGCTACAGATCCTAGATATCTCAATATATAATTGTACATTTTCAATCTTATCTGCTTATCTTTATCACAACCTAGTACAGAAAACACAAAAGGAATTTAATACGAAAAGGTCTATGCACTTCTTTCATGAAAATTGTGCTCAAAAGAGAGAAAGACTAATGCCCGGTTTTTCCAAGCACACTCAAAGTTGAGGGACCCTCACATTTTGATGAACAGCTGACATTTTCTATGACAATTATAGGAAATGTAGTAAGCTGTAGTAAACTTGAGGGTCCCTCAAATTTGAGTTAGCTTGGAAAAACCGGGCATAAGTTAACATGCATGATTTCTAACAGTTGCACGACGTATGATTCTACAGTAGAAACTTACTGGCATGGCGATACACTATTTCTTATTCATGAAATAAGAAATGAGAATTATCATGGATTTAAAGTTATTAAGATTATTATCAATACCATTATAATTATTATGGAGTGAAAGCATTAACAAGATAACAATGGTGTCTAAAAAAATCATGAAAGTGTGTAATAACTGAAACTTACTAGCCTTACAATATGAGAACCAAAAGGACTGATTAAAACAATAAAATGAATTAACAGGATTATTGTTTGGTATATGTAGGCTACATTTTGATTGAGCTGATTTGGGAAATGTCCCATATTCAAAAATGACCTTGAAAATTGCTCTAAGTCGCCCTTCAGAGGAATATTTGAGAAAATTGCTCGTGTTGTATAGTCCACTCTTCTTCCCACGACAAAAAATAATAAATTCTCAAACTCCCAGAGAACACAGAATTGAGTCCAGCTACAGTCTGTCCAAGCAGAGAAGACATTCTGGCAAGATGGGAAAATGACTCCAGCTCGTTCAATATTGGTTGAAAAATCATGAATTTGGTTTCAACTTGTAGATAACAATGTTTCCTACAATTTGAGACCAAATTTATAGTTTTTGAACCAATATTGACCGAGCTGAAGTCATTTTCACATCTTGCCAGAATGTCTTCTTTGCTTGGACAGACTATAACATGATGGCAATTTTTTCCTGTTGCTGCTAGCTGAATACGATGCAGTTGTTCGAGTAGTGAACGGGAGAAAAAATTACTTTGCTCGCTGGAAAACTCAGGGCATTATCCCGAGGGAAATTTTAAGGATTTGGCTAGTGCAAACGACATTTACAGCCCTCCATCTGCAGCAAAGTCTTTTCTACAGTAGTTGGATCTTTTGTGGGAGATTTACGTCTCTCTGATTTATTGTACTGGCGGCTCGTACCCACGAAACAGGTGAAGTGCCCGTATCTCTAACTGTACGGAACTTCACCTGTTTCGTGGGCACGAACCGCCAGTGATTTATTGTGCAGGGGCAGGAAAAAGAGTGCATAGGTAGAGTAAATTGTATACTACAATGGATTAAAAAGGTATGAATGAGATTAAGTGAATAAGTTCTATACTTCCATCTTGCTTTTCATATTCATCATTACACTCTAACTGAACTTTTATTTTATTTTTGTATGATTGGAAGTGAGACAATAAAAGCCGATTATTCACTTGAACTGAATATGCCTGCCAAATTTGAACACATTTTGTTCAGTTAATAATATTAGTTCAGCTGATGAATCAGTCATTCAATGCAATATTGCTTTCATTTATATAGTAAAGATTGACCATAATTGGATGGAAAAATGAAGATATTGGATTCAATTTTCCAATAGTTGATTTATCAATATTACACTTTCGGATTTACATCGATTCACGAATACACATATTTTGTGTACCTCACAAAATAAAAATCGCATGGTGAATATAATTATATTATTTGTGCCTGTAATACTTGTAATGTTATTTGTGCTTATTGTTATTCGTCCAATATTTGTTGATTGGCAATCAAATAAGACTAAATCAATATGATGTGAATACAATTGAAACTCTATTCTATTGTTACGGGATTTGAAGCATCCTCTGTGAATTGTTGAATATACACATTCAATGTTATGATTTATCATAATTTCGCAGCAAAATTCAAACAATTAAACTATTTCCAAGTACTATTTGTCCAGAAATAATTGAATTACAATTTGTTGAAATTCATAAATAGTATTGATTTCACTCTAGAACCACCCATACGACTATTATACATACAGGTAATTATAATCACCTTATTTACTCGTACTAATATGTACACCTATTATAGATGTATATATTGTATTATTGTCGATGACAATGACTGACGTAGACTATAACGAGGAAAATTTTTGAATAAAATGAAGCCACTAACAGAATAGCTATCTAACAGAAGTTGTTATAGATATTTTGTTGGAAAATTTGGAAGACTACCATCAGCATTCAAAGTATCAATAGTCTACATTGATTTCATGAGTACAAAGGATTATAGGATTATTAGGAATTTTTTCCCATGAATAATTCTTATAAACCTAGGACTAGAACTGTTAGGCTGAGGCCACACTGCCGGTGGGTAGAGCCTGGAGGGTGGAGGGTAGTTGGTAAATCTATAGAACATACACACCATCCAGTAATACATTGTATGAATGGTATGTGTTCAGCCGCCATCTTGAAATTCTTAAATATGGACAACATGACCTCAAAAAACAGAGTGACGTGATACCATTCATACGATGTATTACTGTTGATGGTGTGTATGTTCTGTAGATTTACCAACTACCCCCCACCCTCCAGGCTCTACCCACCGGCAGTGCGGACTCAGCCTTTGATCTATATAAAGGCTGATTAAAATTTATATTCAAAATATAAATAATATTTGATTAAAATTAAATAATATTTCAAAGACCAGTGATGTTTTATTAGATCAAAACTGAGATTAATGTTTTCTCAAAAATGAAATAAGGTTTTTCGAATGTTTATTTTGTGTGGTTTTCAATTGATAGGTAGATAAACAATTTGAATAACATGTTCCTAATATTAGGCCAATAACATTAACGCTCTTTGCACTCCCATGTAGCCTAACAAGGGATAGAGTCGATACTTTTTCATCTCATTTACCCAATTCAATTGATCCTAGTATCCAATGTAAAATTTGTAAAAATGTATTTATCATAATCTTCATAGCTCATGATAGACCTGATCTAGTAATAAATTAGAGGATATCGAATAGGTTTTATTTGTGAAAGAGTTCAATAACAAACATCAGTAATTATACTCTGAAAATTTTATTTGTACATTTTTAAAAATTTTAAAGAACATTGATAACCATCAACCGGTACTTCAAAACATCTATTATAAAAATATTATCATCAGTGACATGAGGTTATCAAGAATTGATAATTCACAAAACCTCTTTCTTACTAGTACATCCACTATTTCTCAGTATCACGAGATTATAAAGAAACATTACATGCAGTGAGTCCATGAATGACAATGACAATGAATGACAATGATAATGACAATGACAACATTACATTCCATAAATGAGTAGATGACAATTATTATGTAGTTCACATCAAAGTTTCATAGAATTGGTTCCAATTCAAAACCTTTTCACACAAACTTCAACTTATTCTCTTCAATTCACTCAAATAACTGTTTATTTCTCTTTCTCTCTGGATGAAGCATAGTTGTGCAAGTAGCGATCATAACTTTTGAAGACAGCAAAACGTCTATTCAAAAATAGTTTCTAGATCATTGTGAACAAATAATAGTAATATCGAAATTAGATTTTGTGCTGATAGAAAATCATTCGCATTCTATAGTTCACAACAAGCTGTAGAAGTAGAGAGCTACCGACGTACAGTAATCAGTTGAATTACAGTTATCAGTTCAATTGATGTTGAAGTTGTTAATCGATTATTAACAGCGGCTATCGATTATTGATATTATCGATATAAATATTATCGATTATTGAACAGCGGCTATCGATTATTGAAGAGCTATCAGTAATCGATCAATTGCGGTTGAAGTTGTAAATCGATTGAATGAACAGTTTCGAAATTTCTTAGTGACTGAATCCAGTTTTGAGTTCTTTTTCTGAAGGCAGACTTCTTGATTGAACCTAAAAATAGAAACAATATGAATTTATTCATCCTGATGGCTCACTCAATGATATGATGCTTATAAGAACAGATTAGATAAAAGTCACTGTATTATAACCATAGAAAAGAGATAGTAAGTATAAGAGAATATTAGGGAAATAATATCTTAGACACAATACGTCTAGAGAATAATAAACACTGCGAGTATTCTTTCTCCATGCTATGATGCACATTATTTTTATTTAAGCAGATATCAGAGAATTCTATCTATCATGCTAAGCTCATTCAGGACTGTTTGTGAGGGTGTATCAATAGAGCCAAGGGCGTACGCAGGATTTTTTCCAGGGGGGCAAGCCATGTTTCCGATAACGTTGATCCCCCCACCCATCTCTTCCTAGGTCCCCCTCATAGAATGAGAGGAGAGGGCAGTCATAATATTGATCAGTTCAATACATTCTATGATGAAAATAGAGAATAGAAATAAATTAAACATAATATTGCTAATAATATGGATGATTTGTGATTAATTTTCCATGAAGTTATATGAGATTAGGTCTTTTGTACTAACAAGCCCCACATTTTGCTTTGAATAATTTCATCACAAAGTTTGATTGTGATTCAATTTCTCTGTTCACTGAGTGTTCAATCAAGTGAGCAATTTCAATCTTTCAGGTGTTAGTAATTCTTTGAATCCTGGTTAGATCAAGTTCAACAGTATTTCCCTTTCTAAAAACATTGCATATTAAGAGTTTCTCCTCAAAAATGTTCAAATATCAAAATCTATAAACATGATACAATGTTATAATAGGTAGCCTACCTAAAAGATTGAATATGCTCCAAACACTTGTTGAACTTAGGAGTACTGTCTGTTGAAAAAAGCAGTATTTTGAAGGGTTCGAAGGTTTTTGCAATCTCATCTTGTTTTTTTAGAGATTTCTCCAGTTTGTTCAAGGTGGTTTAACACGTCTAAAAATGAGGTGATTGTGCAAAAGTCATTCAAACCTCTGAAAACATGAGAAATTTGTGTTTAGAATTGAACAATCGATTTCTTGAAAAATACTTTATTTCTCTCATTGCACTGTAAATGGCTGCATTATTTCCATATAAGTGATTCTACAAATTTTTCCGTTTCATTGACTAACCCTACAAAGGATGGAGAAGTGACAGAGAGAAAACAAGCGTATTCTCATTTGAGAATCTTACTTACAATGATTGTTATAGAGTCAAGATGAGGAATTATTAATGATTCTCCAGTATTAAATTGGAGACTCAGATCGAAGTATCACCCCTGTAAGTCTGTGACTTCGCAATCTTTAGCCTACAATTGAGTTGTGAATTTATTTCATTCTACGGTAATAATAATAATAATGATAATAATAATAATAATAATAATAATAATAATAATAATAATAATAATAATAATAATAATAATAATAATAATAATAATAATAATAATTTATTTTTATTTATTTTTATTTTATTTTGTAATATTAATTATTATTTTTATATAAGTCATTTTATTTTCAAATTTATTGGAAAACAAAAATTATGTTAACTTCTAGGGGTACCCTGCCCCTGCCTGCGTACGCCCATGAGTAGAGCAGCGACCTCAGCTGAACCGAAACTTTCTCAAAGACGGTCCGCAGACTGTCCTGATAGAGCTTATTTAGATATTATGAAAGCTACCTACTTTATTCTAGTTACTCCACCTAACTGAATAATTATTCAGAGAATATAAATTTCTACACATACATCATTCTTATTCATTTATATTTTATTAGGCGTAGTTAGGGCTAGGAAGCCCTTTCCGCCACTCAACCTTCAATAATAATGATAATAAATCATTGTGTATTGTTTCTTAATTATTGGTGAATTTTGCATGTATGGATTAAATTTATAGTTATTGGAAATCAATGAAGTCAAGAAAAAATATCCCTGAATATTCTAGTTTCGGGGGTAGTTTATTCTACTTATCATTATATCCACTTTGTAGAATTAACTCAAATATAATTATGTATATTGTACATTTTATTTTTATAATAAGGTTTTTCTTTTTAAAAAATGGATAAATATTGAATTTATAACACTTAGTATTGAACTGGGTTGCTGCATGATATTCCAAGCGAAACGGTGTATAAACGAACATTTCTATCATATTTTATTTGTTTTATATGTTGAATAAATTCCCCTGGAATATAGGGATTATACTACGTGACAGTGAAGAAATGCAACCAAATTACCTGCATTGAAAAGCTGCATCTTCGTTTGCATTCTACAAACGAACGCTATTTGCGCGAATTTGTAGAAAATTTGTAATTTGCTCAAACGAACGTGGATGCTGTGCTCTGATTACTCAGCAAACACCAACCATGTTGCGGAGGGGTGGGGGAAGGCGCAGTTAGCTGGAGAGAGAGCGCTGATGAAGAAGGAGAAGAAGAAGGCTGAAGAGAACAGGCAACACTGTAGAATGAGGTGCAAGCAGCGGTGCTGCACTCTCTTGGCGTTGTATGGCAGCTGTGTTGTCTCCTTCTGGAAAACAGACAAATAAAATGATTGATTAATGAAAACACATCTGGTTGATAATCACAAAAAATATTGTTAAACACACAAAAACATAACATGAGAATGAAAACCATCACCGACTATTACTATACGAAAATTGACCGAATCTTTGTGTATTCATTTTGAATGAATAACACTACAACTTACCAGACATAATGTCAGACGCCGAAAAAATTCATGATTTATTTGAATAAAATTTATCATTGATATATTGTTCTTTGTTGTTTTTTTGTAAGCTACATGTTGTAATGTGATGATGTATCATTGCTTAATTCTCCAAGAAAAAAATTGGCGGCTGGCGAATGATTTTTTCCAATCAACAAGATGCTGAAAGGAAGCTTTTATAGAATTGATAGTAGATGTAGATGTAGATGAAGAGGATTAATATAATGGCTGTAGCAAAAAATTTTCCCAGCTGATGTAGCACAAGGTTATTCCATTTTGATATAACCTTCTAACAGCTGATATAAAGCATCTATTGTTTCTTTTGATTTCAAAAACATCATCTAGGCTTAGCTAAATGACAACTCCAATTGACTACATCAGCTGTTGGACCGTCAACGTTTTGGCGATAGCTGAAGAAGACGTTTATTGATAGAGGAAAATTGAAGAGTAGATTGGAAAGAGAAGATCGGATGAAGGAGAAAGTAAAGGAGCAGGGAAGAAGAAAGAGAAGATGATGGAGAAGAACAGAGGAATTTAGAAGAAGAGAAAGGGGAAGAACACAGAACAGAATACTCATTCAAGATTTGTAAACAAACTAAAGATTGTAAAAAGAAGAAGAAAAAGAAGAAGAAGAAGAAGAAGAAGAAGAAGAAGAAGAAGAAGAAGAAGAAGAAGAAGAAGAAGAAGAAGAAGAAGAAGAAGAAGAAGAAGAAGAAGAAGAAGAAGAAGAGGAAGAAGAAGAAGAAGAAGAAGAAGAAGAAGAAGAAGAAGAAGAAGAAGAAGAAGAAGAAGAAGAAGAAGAAGAAGAAGAAGAAGAAGAAGAAGAAGAAGAAGAAGAAGAAGAAGAAGAAGAAGAAGAAGAAGAAGAAGAAGAAGAAGAAGAAGAAGAAGAAGAAGAAGAAGAAGAAGAAGAAGAAGAAGAAGAAGAAGAAGAAGAAGAAGAAGAAGAAGAAGAAGAAGAAGAAGAAGAAGAAGAAGAAGAAGAAGAAGAAAGAAAGAAGAAGAAGAAGAAGAAGAAGAAGAAGAAGAAGAAGAAGAAGAAGAAGAAGAAGAAGAAGAAGAAGAAGAAAAAGAAGAAGAAGAAGAAGAAGAAGAAGAAGAAAAAGAAGAAGAAGAAGAAGAAGAAGAAGAAGAAGAAGAAGAAGAAGAAGAAGAAGAAGAAGAAGGAGAAAAAATAGTGGAAAAAAATAAGAAGGGGGAGAAGCAGAGAACGCAGAATATTCAAATATTTTGAACGGATTGAATAAGATTGTCAAGAAAAAAAGGAAAAATAAGGAGTAGCTATAAGAGAAATGTCAAGAGAATGGTTCAAATTGTATAATTATGACGTAACGCCTTATAAGGAGCATTGATTAAGGGTGGGCATTGAATTGTGAGGGGGTAAGCATTGACAATTGGGAGCTCCGAATCGGAAATTCACTCGATTGTTTGATCAGGTTGTTCGATCAAAGTACAAAAGGAGAATTTCTATTATCTCTGTAACAGGATAATTTGATGGAAACTGATGAATGTATCTAAGGTTGATCACAACACAAAAATGGTGATTGGAAGATAGATAGATAGATAAAATGACTTTATTTTACACTTTGAAAAATTTAAAGCGATTAAGCCAAGCGATTGGAAGGTTGGCGAATGATACTTTTTAAAAAATCAACTGCTGATTGATTGATTGATTAATTAATTGATTGATTGATTTTCCATTTAGTGCTAGTCTGGAAAAACCCATTGCACAACACAGATTGAATCACAAATTAACGAAACTGTGATATAAACAAGCTGATGCTAATCTCCTAGGCTGAAAGAGAAGATTGATAGCAAGGTAATTATAATAGAATTAAATATAATTCTATTCTAATTACCTTGATTGATAGTGATTGAGAATAAGGAAGATATACTAAAAAAGTGTTTGTCTAGTCAGCTGTTTCACTTGCCAGTTTCATTGTTACCAACTCAAAAATGTATTAATTCCAACTATAAATTACTGTTGCATGTAAAATGTGATTCGTTGTCAACAACCATAAAAATGGTTCAAAATTTGTTAATAATTATTTAGAATTTTAAAGCAAACGTATCAGAAATTAATAACTCCTATCAATTATAATTTTAAGTTTCTCATGAAATCAATCTATTAATAATTGATTGAAATTAATAATTGAGCTTAAAATTAATAATTGAATCAAATTAATAATTGAGCTGGATAATCATCACTTTTTATCACTATGGAACACCCATCAAGTGGATTAAATCTTTCAACAGGTTGTTATAATCAATCATCTCAAGCAAGATTCGTGTTTCTAGTAAGTAGCTTATGCCCGGTTTTTCCAAGCACACTCAAATTTGAGGGACCCTCAAGTTTACTACACTTTACTACATTTCCTATACTTATCATAGAGAATGTCAGCTGTTCATCAAAATCTGAGGGTCCCTCAACTTTGAGTGCGCTTGGAAAAACCCGGCATTAGGTACTAAGTTACTAAGTTACTAAGTTACTAAGTTACTAAGTTACTAAGTAAGTAACTTGTCTCCACTAAAATGCTGAAACATTCAATCTCAATATAGGGTTTATTCTTGATCCAATCTTAGTAGGGTTTGATTTCTTCTATTAAACCTGGAACATCGAATTTCTTAAAAAACTTCAATGATCAAAGTATAGTCACGAAAGCATGTTCGTGTACGATTTAAAAGTGTAGGATATTGACAACATCTATGTGTTTTTATTTCATTATAGTCTATGTATTTCACGAATCAACCACAAAAACTCTTATGCCCGGTTTTTCCAAGCACACTCAAAGTTGAGGGACCCTCAAATTTTGATGAACAGCTGACATTTTCTATGATAAGTATAGGAAATGTAGTAAAGTGTAGTATACTTGAGGGTCCCTCAAATTTGAGTGTGCTTGGGAAAACCCGGCATTAGTTGCATTTCTTAGCAACGTCTCGAGACGCACAGCTAGAGCTGCGCAGCTCGAGCTGTCGCTTAGAATTAATGCTACTTCTACAACAGGCTTCCAGCGAGAATTCTACAGCCTAGAAGCTTCAACAAAGAACAAAAGCCACCCAACTTTTTTCATTTGAAACGAATATAAGTTACAATTATTATGCTGTGTCTTATTGGAAGAGATGCACCCTAATACCAGGAGAACTGGCGCGGAATAATATTGTTCTTTGAGAGGTAGAAAACCGTGTAAAGAGGTTTAGTTTGCGTAATCCATGAAGACACGCCTTCACAATATACTTTACATTGTAACGGGGTGTCATCTCAGCTTACGCGAACTATACATAAAACACTCTTTGGTCTCTTTGCACGCGTACTCTGAGAAGATACTCCGTTACCATACATTTAACATTGTATCGGGGTGTCTTCCCAGCTTGCACGAACCGCAGGACGGAAAGCTGGGTTTTCCCTACAAAACCGCAGTTTTTCCTCTCAAACAATATTTCATATCCTTTCGCAAAACGCATGCACTCCACCTCTGCCTCATATTTATTAGTCAGATATGCGAAAAATATCCCTCTTTTGCAGCCAGGTTCCGCTATATCAATGTCTTTTTCAATTTTTCCACACACACTTTTTTCTCTTTCGTTCTCAATACCTCCATGCATTTTCATGTTCTTTCTTGTATAGTTTCTCTGACTGTATTTCAACCTATATATATTGTTACACTTTTTCTCATTCTCTCTTCTTCACCGTTCCTTCTTCTAGTACACACACATACTCTCTCTCACTATTCATTAATTTATATCGAGAAATTTCTTTCAATTTCCTACAATTATTTTCTTCCCACAATTTAGCCTTTACAAGTTTCGTTTCACATTCTTCTTCTCCTTTTTCTTCTTCTCTTTCTTCTTCTTCTCTTCTTCTTCTTCTTCTTCTTCTTCTTCTTCTTCTCTTCTTCTTCTTCTTCCTCCTCCTCCTCCTCCTCCTCCTCCTCCTCCTCATCCTCCTTCTTCTTCTTGTTCTTGTTCTTGTTCTTGTTGTTCCTCTTCTTCTTCTTCTTCTTCTTCTTCTTCTTCTTCTTCTTCTTCTTCTTCTTCTTCTTCTTCTTCTTCTTCTTCTTCTTCTTCTTCTTCTTCTTCTTTTTCTCCTTCTTCTGCTTTCTTCTTCTTGTCTCCTACTCCTCTAAACGGATCATCTTACCTAATTTCAACATTTTCTGCCAATTTGTTCTAGAAAAATCTAAGAAAAACTCTGAAAATCCAAAAAATAGTAAAACGCTAATATTAAGCGTAACCTTGAGAAGTATATCGGACATAGTTTGAAACTTGATTCAATATCTTCCAAATTGATTCATCTATAATCTCGCTGAACCATTTATTTTACAGTTAGGATTGGTCGTATCAAGGCGGAAGATATGCAACCCGCAACACATCTACAATTTTGAAAACCTTATTACTGGCGTAATCTTGAACGGATTGCAAAAAAATTTAAAAACAAAATTTCTAGACCTCATCTGAACCTGCCCACTAAACATAAACATTTTCTACCGTTTGGTTCTCGAAAAAATGAGGAAAACGCCGAAAAACTGTAGAGAAACTAAAATATTTGGCTTATCCTTGAAAAGTTTCCAAAATCCTTTCTTAGCGTGCGTCTAAACGTCCAACTGAACATGCCTGCCAAATTTGAACGCATTCGGTTCAGTGGATTTTCAGTTCTGGTGATGAATGAATGAATGAATCAGTCAGTGCCATTTCGCTTTTATATATATAGATATAGATAGATTCAACCATATTCTTTAGTATTCTCTATCATGTCTCCTTTCTCTCTCACTAGTAATTTCTTCTCATATCTTCTTCCTCTCCTATGGAAATGCATTTCTTCTTGTAATGCAAACACATTGCAACGTGTAGAATTGACTTCCAGCTAATTTGAAACGTACTCCCATGATCGATGTATAGTCCGCCAAGCAAAGAAGACCCTCTGGCAAGATGAGAAAATGACTCCAGCTCGGTCAATACTGGTTCAAAAAATATCGATTTTGTCTCAAATTGTAGATCAGGATATTTCCTACGATTGAGACCAAATCAATAATTTTTCCACCAATATTGGCCGAGCTGGAGTCATTCTCCCACCTTGCCAGATTGTCTTCTTTGCTTGGACAGACTATATCAATGTTTCTGGTGAACCTAGGTGCGTTGTCCGTTTCATGCAAAATGCACGATCGAGTCGGACCTAGCTATGCCGCGGGCAACGCATAGTCCAGCCGGGACCGGTCGTGCAATTCCCCGTGGCCATTAGCCAATCGAGAATTTGGCCTGGAAGCACTTAGGCCGACAAAACAACACGCCGTGATGCCGATGCATGTTTAATCAACCGGCACGAACGACCTGCACAACCGTTCCAGAGCTACTGTTCATTGTTAGAAGCAGAAGTTTACTTCGATTTTTAGTTCAGTTGCTTTCTGAATAGTATTTGAAAAATTGGTTATGTAACAAAAACTTTGAAAAAATTTTGAGACCTGCACAACCGTGCCCGTGCCAGAGCTGTTCATTATCATCATCCATTCACTATGTAGCCTAAACATCATCATCCACTTATCACCTTTGCTTAAAATACTTATATATAAGTCGCAATTGTAGCAATGAATAAATAAAATAAAAAATTGTAGAGGCAGAAGTTTACTGTACCGTACGATTTTTAGTTCTGTTGCTTTTTAAATAGTATTTGAAAAATTAGTTATGTAACAGAAAGTTTGAAAAAATTGTGAAAGTTTTTATCTAAGATCTCTAAAGGCCTTTCTACACAGTGGATCCCTGATAACCGGTAGTGATATCAAAGTCAAAAATTGATACGCAATCGTATAGGAAGGAAGCTCATTGGCCGAAAATAGGTTTCTTTTTTGTTGCTATTCTATAAATTTAAACATGGCATTTCAATAACAACTTGAAAAGTTAACGATAATTGCACGAATGTGGATTGAATTCAAATTGATGGATGAAATGAAAAAAAATCAAATACCCTTTTTCAAGAAACTTTACATTGACGTTGAAAATGGGCTTGGTCCCGAAGCATGTAAGTAATAGCTTACTTCTAAAGTTTTTTAGAAAAGGGTATTTGATATTTTTCCATTTCATTTATCAATTATTTCAAGTAGACCTAAGTTAAAAGTTTAATATCCATTAAATTCAAACCTTGGAAAATAACTTCATTCAATGGAGCTCATCAGCTCAATAGAGATTTTGACACAATAATTTATTCTATTCGATCACAGTAGTGACTCACACAAATTTAGATATTGAATTCAAGTCTTGGAAACGAATTCAACGTACTTTTTCATGTTTCGAAATAAGTATTTGAGATCAAATATTGATTCTGGAGACCTTTTAACACGGCGGCTTCATGATACGCAGTAGTGATAGAAAATTCCAAGATTGATACGCAATCGTATAGGAAGGAAGCTCATTATCACAAAATATGTTCAATGTGGGGATTGTAAAGTGTGGTTAGCTCATTTGTCAATGTCGAAAATCTGGGTGAAATTGTTATTGGTTTTTTGAGAGGCAATGTTTTATAATTATCTTTTAGTAATTTTACTTGAACAGTACATGTAACAAGTTGAAATGCTTCAAAAATGTTTAATCTTTGAGAAATAGAATCAGCTTATTAATTTCAAGATTCATGAGCAATTCAAATGTCTCGTATCAACAAGCTTTCTTCCTGTATCAATTTTGAACTATGTATCACCACTGCTTAGCCAACTATAATATTGGCCTGTAAAGAGGTTTACCATTATTAAAAATCATTGAGAATAGAAAATTTGAAATTGAAATTGAAAAAAGGTATGGTTGTAGTATATCCGATTCCACATGAGGATCAATAAATCACAATTATTGATTGAGAATAGAACTAAACAGATGTCTGTAGTGCAACTGAGACAAATATAGTTGCACTCGTTTGTCAAAGATTCGTTTGTTGAGA
Source organism: Sogatella furcifera (assembly GCA_017141385.1). Lineage (NCBI taxonomy): Eukaryota > Metazoa > Arthropoda > Insecta > Hemiptera > Delphacidae > Sogatella > Sogatella furcifera. The sequence goes on along the minus strand of CM029546.1, from coordinate 2,631,421 downwards.
ATCGTTTGATGATAGTTTGATAACGATTTCCAGTCAAGTTGGTAATAGACTGGTAATAGAAACTATCCAGTCCAAACGGGTACTTTTATATATAGAGGGGTACATCTATATAATATACGGGTACAAATTATATAGTTGAAAATATACAGCTGACGCCAAGAAATTGGGCGATTTCCTAGATGATGTAACCAGCTTAAAGCTAATGAGAATCTTTTTTGTCTCTTTCGATTTCAAAAACATAATCAGCATAGGCAACCAGATATAGTCCGGCCAAGCAAAGAAGAGCCTCTGGCAAGATGGGAAAATGACTCCAGCTCGGTCAATATTGGTTCAAAAATTATTGATTTGGTCTCATATTGTAGATCAGAATGTTTCCTACAATTGAGACCAAATCAATCATTTTTGAACGAATATTGATCAACCTGGAGTCATTCTCCCATCTTGCCAGAGGCTCTTCTTTGCTTGACCAGACTATAGGCATAATCAGCTAAATAGCAACTTCAATCAACAACATCAGCTGTTGGAACGCACAAGAAGCAGACAAAATCGTCTACCGTTTTAGGGCTTTTTACTATATTATATTATAAATAATGGGAATTGAAAGTAAGCTTTTCAGTCGAAATTGGAACCAAAATTTATGCAATACATCATGCAAGTAATAGATTTAAGATTTAATATCAACCTAACAAGCGCATAATTGTAATATTCTGGCCTAGAATCTTACGCTTGGTCAAGAAAATTATCATCAACGGAGTATTTTGCAAACACATTGCAACGAGCTTATAATTCTCGCCGATAGGTAGCAGCACATGGTGGGCGATACTCAACGCAACAGGTAAGCTCCGCCTTGCTGCCCCCTGATTGGCCAACAGTGCTCCGCCTATTCTCTCTCCCATTGGCAAAAAAAATCAGTACTTTGTAGTTCTGAATTCGGCCATTAAATGTCAGCAGTTACTGGATGATGTGCATCTCAATGACTCCATTTTCATTGTGGTGAACTATACTGGGTTGATGCTGGCTATAGATGAATAGCAGACGCCAAGTAGTAGGGCGATTTCGTCTGTCTCTTGTACGTAATGTAACCTACTCATAGCTGATTTAAAGCATCAATTGCCTCTTTTGATGATTTCAAACAAAATAGTCACATCATCTAGGCATAACTGAATGACTTCAATTGACATCAGCAGCTGTTTGAGCACATAAGGAGCATACAAAACTGCTTAACTTTTTGACTTCAGCTATACAACATTCACATTCATTATTGACATTTTAGTTGAAGTTTTACCGCTAAGCTATAATATAATGATGTAATTACTATAAAGTACTGGTGATGAAATTACGATTATATTACTATAAATGTTGCTAATAGTGTTATTGAGGGCTACTGAGTAGTATAATTGTTCGCTTTTGAATAAAATGAACTATTATCGTATCATTATATGAATTGAATTCGTAGATAATTCATTGATAGAAAGTGATCATCAATTCATTGATAGATTCATTGATTGAAAGTGAATAATCCTACTTCCATTGTAAGTCTTTATTCTTTATCGTAGCTAGTAGATTAGATATAAATAATACATTATTAGACAGATTACATATAAATACATTATTGGATGAAAAACCACCCAGAATTAATTCCAAATAGAATAAAATGACACACCAAGGTCTAAAGAAGGGTCCGCACTGCCGAGTGGTTACGTAATGGTAGATTGTTAATGATTATCAACATGATATATTGATATTTTGAACATTTGTTGTATTGCTAGCTGGATTATGGTGTTAGGTGGATGTTGTTGGCTCTGTAGATAATCACTATTCAATGAACCAATCAGCAGTGCGGTTGCAGCTTGAGCTAGAGGGTTATTTCCCACCCAAATAATTGAATTCTATGGTTGAGTGTTATGAGCGATAACAGCTCGGTTACTGGCGGCTCGTACCCATGAAACAGGTGAAGTGTTCGTATATTTTACTGTACCGTGTTTAACACGAGCCGCCAGTGGGTTCGGTATGGTTCATATTTTCAATACGCCAGTACTTTAGCCAGATCACGTCTGGTATCCCACATCACTCTCATTTCCCTCAAATCGGTAAAGCCTTCTCTCAAATGAAGGTAAAGACTTCACTCCAGAAAGGTAATTTAATAGTTTCCTTCTGTAAAAAATCGTGACTGCACTGTCGGTAATATAATGATAATTAATAATGAATAATATGAATAATGAATTTTTATTTCCATCATAAAAAATAACATATTTTCGATTTCAAAAACTAGGAAATTAACTGGCCACTATATCCAGTAAATGTGGCCAGTGTTCAACAAAAATTACAAAACATAAGAAAACAAATCGTGAGTCTAGTCTATCCAATTTACAAAGTTAGAATACTACCCAGTATACCCCAGTGAATCTCAAATAACCTTGCTGTACACCTACAGTATCACTAATAATTATCAATTTAATCCATTTAAAATTCAAATCCTACCAACCTTTCGACACGAACACATGTATAGTATCCGTCTCCGTATTTGACGCCCGGCAAGTGTAGTTGCCTGTGTCATTCGGCGTCGCCCTGTTCACAACGAGGCGGCTGTGCGTCTTCCTCGGTCCCGGCTCGGTGCTGACTGTGACCCCGCCTCGGCCGCCCACCCCGCCCGATCCGCCCATCTCGTTGTTGTAGTTGATCATGCGATCGTTGTGGTACCAGAACACGTACTGCGGTGGTTGGGGGCTCTGCAACAGAACAAATAGAATTAGTTGATTTGGTTGTGGAAAGGATTCACTCAAGGCACTGGCGGCTCATGCCCACGAAACAGGTGAAGTGTCCGTATCTTTTACTGTACAGCACTTCACCTATTTCGTGGGCACGAGCCGCCAGTGACACAAGGTAAGTAGGGTAATTCACTTTCTATAGCGTGATTCGAAAATAGCGCCGATCTTAATATATCAAATTAAAATACTTATTTGAACAAGATATTTCAAAAACGCACTAAAATGTTAATCTCACATTTTGATTTTTGTATGAAACGTGATGTCATGCATGTGTCCTCCTCTACTCTTTCATGAAATTCAATATCACTGCACTGCAAGCTTCCACTTCCATTGGTATAGTCTATTCAAGCAAACAGGACCATCTGGAAAGATGGGAGTATGACTCAAGCACGGTCAATATTGGTTCAAAAATTACCAATTTGATCTCAAATTGAAGAAAACGATTTGTACTACTATTAAGATCACATTCATAATTCTTGAATAAATATTGACTAAGCTGGAGTAATTCTCCCATCTTTCCAGAGGGTCTTCTTTGCTTTGTCATAGACTATATAATCATATTCCATTAGGCCTTATTCTCTTATTTGTTCTGAATATCACCTTTTCTTTCGGCTCGGTCAGTGATAGTTCGGAGACTGTGTGTTCTGTTAGATAATTTATGGCTTTTCGACCAGTATTGGCCAGGCTGAGTCGTTTTCCCGTCTTGCCGGCGTGTCTTCTTTGCTTGTACGGACTGTATAGTAGAGTGAATATGAAACTGGCAACCAGCTGGTAGGCCTAAACCCTTCATGGGCTGTTGAACTTCTAAAAAATCAACTTTTGAAACCTTGATCGCATCAGTCTCCTTGACTAGCTGCTAGCAATAAGATATAGCCTGTCCAAGCAAAGAAGACATTCTGGCAAGATAGGAAAATCATTCCAGCTTGGTCAATATTAGTTAAAAATCATCAATTTGGTATCAAATTGTAGAGCAGAATGTTTTCTACAATATGAGACTGAAGTTATAATTTTCGGACCAATATTGACCAAGCTGGAGACGTTTTCATATGTTACCACAATGTCTTCTTTGCTTGTACAGACTATAGCGACATACGTTCTCTCTGGAATCTGGAAGTGATTGATATTTTTTTCGACCCAAACTCATTATTAAACCAGATATTCGCGCACTAATTTTCCCATCTCATTACATTTGAAGTCCATAATGTAAGGTCTTGTGTAATTTGTGATATTTTTTAAATGAAGGCCTATTGAACCTAGTTAATCAGTTACATAAAAAAGTGAAATGAGGAACATTATGCATGATGCATACAACTCATTAACTTTGTATTCACTTTTAATTAGGCTTTTATGTTGACTGGATCGTGGAATTTGTCCTAATTAGTGTTTCTTATTGTGCGGTAGGCTAGCGTAATTAATTCGACCTGCTAATGAAAATATTATGACCGGGCTACTGGACGAAAATCTGTAATCCTTATGATCCCCAGGGTATTTTTTTAGGGTGATCGAGTTGAACTGTTCCATTAAGTTGAGTATTTTCGTTAAAAAGTATTAACTAGTTGTTTGCTCTAGAAAAGTTTAACGCTCAACTATTTCAGTTTCAGGGAACTCTTTACTGAAAATGGGAACCCCTGTGACTAGTTATCATTAGTTTTTCAAAACTAACCAAACAAAGAAATAAATTTCAAACACCAAATAAAGTCGTGGTGATACCTTCAAACTCAAAGTCAATATACTATGCATACGCTTCAGGGAAAGTATTACATATAATAGCACATATCAATATAATACAGATTATGTATATGAAATGAATAACATGAATAACATAATATATAACATGAATCATAAATACGTAGCTGACAATAAGTGGATATTTTAACTCTGGAAATCACAACTCAACTGTTTATAATTCACCATTTTCATATTATTTGATGAATAGTTGGGTCTACTAGATATTTATTTTTGTATTTATTCAACTAGATTTGTTACTAAAACTCATTCATTTCCAGAATGAGATGTACTAACAATTAGAATGAATAATGAATTATTCATACCCAATCATCATTATAACTTTTATTAATCAATATTATAATTTCATTATCACTTATATTAATCAATATTATAATTAATTCAATGGAGAAGAGAAACAGCAAAAATTTTAAAGGTTGACAATAAAATTTTTTGATCAAAATTATATTAGAAATCACTTTAATCACATACTCATTGAATCTAGATTATTTTATTTTACCTAATCATTCCATGCCAATAAAAGAAAGTGAATAGATTTGGATAGTATTCGTTTGATTGTTCAAGACCTGAGATCACTGTTCTCGAAAGAATAAAAATAATAAATTTAACTATCTGTTGCCAAATTAAACAGTATTATTCATTCAAATGTTATCATTTCATACGTTCATGATTACGTTTTAAAGTGAAACTTCCAGTTGATCATGTAAGATCAACTCAAAGATAATTTTAATTATTCCTGTATTATCAATTGAAATAGAATCATTTCTTGTTATTCATAATTATCTATAAGAGTGAAACTTCCAGTTGATTATGAAAGGTCATAGCCAACTCAAAGACCGACAATTTTAATTATTCCCGTTGAAAAAGTACTCAAGAATTCAGAATCCGAGACATTTCTCTTCATCTTAATTGCAGTTGAGTTTCAAGAATTTCAAATCTGAGACATTCATTATAACCTTGATTACAGTCGAACTTCATTCATCATAAAATGTTGAAACACAGACGTATCTCACAGAGAGTTAATTCCCGTAGAATCAACTTCACAAAATCGAGTTGTATTGTCTATCCAAGCAAAGAAGACATTCTGGCAAGATGGGAGAATGACTTTAGTTCGATCAATATTGATTCGAAAACTAACAATTTAGTTTCAAATTGTAGAGCAGAATGTTATCTACGATTTGAGAATGAATTTGTAATTTTCGAATCGATATTGACCGAGCTGGGGGCATTTTCAAATCTTGCCAGAGTGTCTTCATTGCTTGGACAGGCTGTATCATCGTTTCCACTCATAAATATTTCAGAGATCTTTCTCAGCTCTGGTATCGCCTCACGTTGTTCGCTCTCAAGTCCCGTCTCAGAAATTTTCTGGGAATTATTGAACAGCTGTAGTTTGTCCAAGCGAAGAAGACTTTTTGGCAAGATGGGAAAATGCCTCCAGCTGGGTTGATATTGATTCAAAAATCACCAATTTGGTCTCAAATTGTAGGAAACATTCTGATCTACTAATTTGAGACCAAATTTATAATTTTTGAACAAATATTGGTGGAGCTAGAGTCATTTCCCCATCTTACCAGAATGTCTTCTTAGACTGGACAGACTAGCACAGTCTGCAGTGCAGGATTTTCGAAAGTGGCAGCAGATGATATCCACTTCATCGAAAACCACTTCGTCGAAAAAAGACGAGAAAGATTCTTGAAGAGTGCGATTTCAGAGGAGTGAGAGATGACAAAGTTCTAGAAACTTGACGTTGGATGAAAGAGTGGAGAAGGATGAGAAGAAGAAAAAGGGATTGAAGAGAGAGAAGGTAAGGAATGTAGGACTACGAGAAGATATAGGAAGAGAAGAAAAAGGACAAATAGAGAACGAAATCAAAGAGATAAGGAGGGAAGGAGGGAATAGAAGAAGGATGAAGGAAAGAAAGTTACTGGAAGTGAAAGTAGACAAATTCTATAAACTATTTACTATATGATTAGGCAGAGTGGAAGAAAAAGTAGAGAACGAGACCAGAGAGTGGGAAGAAGTAAGAAGAAGAAGAAAGAGAAGAAGAAGAAGAAGAAGAAGAAGAAGAAGAAGAAGAAGAAGAAGAAGAAGAAGAAGAAGAAGAAGAAGAAGAAGAAGAAGAAGAAGAAGAAGGAGAAGTAGAAGAACAAGAGAAGAGAGTTGAAGAGAGATAAAGTGAGGAGAATATAGAGAAAGGATGGGGAAAAGGGAGAAAGTGAGAGTAGACAATTTCTACAAGCTCTTCTAATTTCTTAAGAACAGAGTGTGGAATGACTGGAATGAGTGTGGAATGAGAGTGTGAACTGGTCTAAAGAAATAAAGAGAGATGAAGAGTAAGAGAGATAGAGAGAGAGAGAATGAGAACAGAGAAATATAGAGAAAGTATGAAGAAAGTTTCTGGAAGTGACAGTAGACAAAATCATATTACTGATGAAAATTTGAGAAATTAAAGGGGAAAAGAAAGGACAAAAAGCGGAAGCGGAGAAAAAAGAATCTCCATTTTCCCCAAGGTCTTGCATTTTCTCCACATCAATTAATTTTTTTTGAGCAAGTTCTGTCTCTAATTATATGATGAAATCGTTACAAAAATATTCGGGGTTACAACGTTACATACTAGTTGTACATATGAATATTGTTAGCTCAACATTGGTTTAGATTTAAAATGTCAAATTCCTCAAACCATAATCGAATCGTCATCTTGTATGATTCAATTATTAGGCTTGGATAGTATATAAAGACTGCAAGTAAATTATTATTGATAATTATTCAATTTTATTACTATTGCAGGAGATCAGTAGCCTATTATTATATACTTCACAATATTATTCATTTACAGTTGTTCTCTAGCTGTTTCACTAGGAGCTAATAATATTGTTAAATAAATAGTTTGACTCAGCTCATGAGAAAAATGGTCATATTTGTACTTCAATGCTAGCATTCAACCATAATGTATTTTTAATATTTGATATTATTATTTTTTTCAGAATGTGTGAACTACCTGGCCAAGAGAATCAGACAAGGGAGAGAACCTGAAGCCACAGTTTTGGCGTAGCTTGTGCGGCAGGATTGAACTTGTTTTAAGACGTAAGTTTTTTTCTTGAATTATTATAGCAGTTGTTCTCATAATCTTATGATTATCTAGAAAACTCCCCGGTTAAGATTCGTTCTTCTTGAAGCAACTCACAACCGACTGTAGTTGCGCTCCATGTGATACGCGACCTCTATGCTTCTGTGCTGAAGCATACAATTGTAGAATTTATTCACGTTTACGACCAGAATATGCTCCAACACAAAAACAGTAAAAAAGCCAATCGACAGTCGGTCGTGCTTGTATCAACGAATAATGTGAAAATAATATAATTATGTGAAATACTACATTAGCCACAGGTTGATCCACAATACAAACCATCGAGTTAAGGAGAATTTTTACAATAAAAAGCTAATATAGGCGATTGGTGTGATAGAATCTTGAGCAGAGTTAAGATTCTAGTGCCCGGTTTTTCCAAGCACACTCAAATTTGAGGGACCCTCAAGATTGCTACACTTTACTACATTTCTATACTCATCATAGAGAATGCCAGCTGTTCATAAAAATTTGAGGGTCCCTGAACTTTGATTGTGCTTGGAAAAACCGGGCATAGGACCTTTCTACCACAAAACTCCAAAGATATATTGAATAAGAAAGTTTCAATTTGGTCACCTGATTCATATGCTAGTTTTCTCGTTGGAAACCACAAGACAACATGCTTCCAAAGCCACACCAATCCCTCTTATCACAGAATGTGCAGTAACTCTTATCACATAAAATTATTACAGATGTGATCGCAGGCAGACACATAACAGTGTCAAGTGCGATGATGTGATAGGCCTGTTCATACATTTCAATGGAAACACAATTAAGTTATCATACGTTATTAAACAACGTTATTGTATAACTTGATAAATTACAACTTACTTGTGTTTTCAAGATACTAAACAACAGTAAGATATCAAAATCAATGGAATGAATAGAAGTAGTAAACATGAAATTGAAAAATGTTTGCTCAATTGACTATTTATATGGCTCATTTGTTTATTCCCCTCCTGTAGGAGATTGGCTTGTGGCTAGTAAAAATAGTCAGTCTTTTCCCGTCTCTGGAGAAAAAGTAATTGTTGCATTACACTCTGGCGTATCAACTTGATGTTATTCAGTTACTTGAAGTATTTTACAACTACACTATCTTGGTCACGGAGGCTAGCTTATGGTTGATAGTATCAACGTACTGAACACACGTTACTGCTATCCTGGTTGATGATTAACTTTGCTGTTATGCTGTGTAGTGGAGTGAATATGAAACTGGCAACCAGCTGGTAGGCTTAAGCCCTTCATGGGTTGTTGAGCCATTGACATTAATTTGTTCATCACAGCTGTTACAGTGTTATATGGATGTTAACTGATTCTGAAACTTGATTATCATGAATATGAAGAAGGTTATTACAGAGGTCTGTGATAACCTTGCCTTCATAATCAATGTTATTTGTGCATATTATAAATTTATTCTTCTTCTACATTTTTTAAATTGAACTTTTCTTTTTTCAGGGGCGAGAACAATGAACCAGTACAGGCCTACCGGACCCTACTCAAAGTTACTATTTGAATGTAAATAAATTTTCTATGATTAAGAATTAGTTGAAATCTACAAAGAAGATAATAAATATCTTTCTGAAAATGCATTCAATACTATATTATTTATTCCTTGTTCTTTCTAAAACAAGAAGGCTATCCTTCAAATCATATAATTATTGTAAAGCTGGTGGCAACAAAATTGGTGGTTGGGAAATGAGTGTTTTAATTATGTTCAGCTCTAGTCAACACAAGTGGTCTGGAACAATATCGACTTGAGAGCAGCTTTGGCCAACAGTTTCGCCTTTACAGACTACTTTTAGACTTCTCTGACAAATTTAGCTGAGCATTAAAAAACAGTCATTTGCCAATTCCCTCTTCAGATGTTATTCATATTACATACAATAATAGAACAAGTGAGAAAATATTGAATTTCTAATAGGCTATATAAAATAATGTATCCATTTCACTCATTTGTAAAAAAATCTTATAGAAAATAAGACAAATACCCTTTTTAAAAACATGAAAAATATTTTTTTATCACAGCATGTTTTGATGCTTTAGCTCATTTTCAATGTAAATTGACAAATAACATAAATGCAAAAAATATCTTCTTAATTCCTATAAAATAACAATATTAATTGTACGGTATCTAAGTATGAATAAAGTGGAAATATATGAATAAAATTGGTATTGAATATTTCATTCTAGACATTTCACCTAATTATATACATTTTTTCTGAAAATTAAAATTCAACTTGGGGCTATTTTAAATTTGATAGATAGAAATAAAAATCAAATACCCTTTTTAAAAACTTGAAAAATATTATTTTATCACAGACATGTTCCGATGCTTTAGCTCATTTTCAATGTAAATTGACAAATAAATTTAAATTGGAAATGAGCTAAAAAGCATCAAAACATGTCTGTGATAAAATAATATTTTTCAAGTTTTTTAAAAGGGTATTTGATTTTTATTTTTATCTATCAATTTTAAAATAGCCCTATGTGTGAATTTTAATTTCCAGGAAAAATATTTATAATAAGGTGAAATGTCTAGTATGAAAATATTCAATATAAATTCTATAAATCATAGATTCATTCAATATTGTTATTTTATAGGAATTAAGAAGATATTTCATGCATGTAAATAGGATGAAAACACCTGTAAAATAGAAGAAATATAGGAATTCGATAGAAGATAAATATATATAAACTGAGAGGAAATATACACTATGAATGTATAAAATAAATATTGAATATGACTGCAATATCATCAATATTGATATAAAATATCAATAGAGAATATATTTTTATCAATTTTATAGGAAAAAAATATCAATTAAATTGGAAAAATATAAGAATTTGATACCTACTTAATATCTACTAAGAATATATTTTTCTCAATTTTATAGGAGAAAAATAAATATTTAATACAGAAAAAATATGAATTTGATACCTACTTAATATCAACTGAGGATATATTTTTTCTCAATTTTATAGAAGAAAGATAAATATTTAATAGGAGAAAAATATGAATTTGATACTTATTTTATATCACTTGAGAATATATTTTTTTCAATTTTATAGGAGAAAAATATTTATTTAATAGGAAGAAAATATGAATTTAATATTTATTGATACCTATTTTACATCTATTTAACTCATATAAATGGAAGGCAAAATATCCCCAATAAACATTCTCAATATATATTTTATAGATCTTTAATATTGTATTTTATATATCTTTAGGATGACTTTGTGCTACTAGGGTTAGTTTAAAACTCTATTCTATTGAAAAATAACTAAAAAAGGGTACTGTTATATTACTAGAAATAAAAAATCAACTACATGTTTCTATTGCACGCTACTTCTCATAATGGAAACTTTCCCTATGAGACATTTCCTGAGTGAAACTCAATTATTAAAAATACAGGGTGTTTCAGGAGGAATGTGCAATACTTCTTAGGCTGATTCCTTACACCAAGTAGACAAAAAAGTTCCATGGGACCAACCCCCAAAAACGCTTTGTTACCGAGAATGGCGGAAAATTGGGATTTTTCAAAACATATTAATTTTTCTAATTTTTTAGAGGCTTTAGTGAGGTTATAAAATAATCAATTCCTATGTAAAATTAGCCGATTAATTCAATGGAACGAGTTTCAAGTTTGTAACTTCAACGGTTATTGAGATTATTGCAAAAATATGCTAAAAACCGCCATTGTTTCAACAAACAGGGTCATAACTGAATAAGAAATCATAAATTTGTACTTTTCATTAATGGAAGTTGAAGAGAGTCGGATTACAAAGAAAAAGTTGAATGGCGGCGATTGTGTTAATCTTACCCAAATCTCAAAAATAGCGATCAAAAATCACAAAATCGCTAAACACAAATTTATCACTTGTGCTATGTTTTGTCAATTTTCCTATTTTTGATCGCTATTTCTGAGATTTGGTTAAGATTTACACAGTCGCCGCCATTCAACTTCTCCTTTAGAATCCGACTCTCTTCAACTTCCATGAATAAAAAATACAAATTAATGATTCCTTATCCAGTTATAACCCTAATTGTTGAAAAAATGGCGTTTTTCAGCATATTTTTGCAATTATCTCAATAACCGTTGAAGTTACAAACTTGGAATTGATTTTACATAGGAATTGATAATTGTAGAACCTGAGTAAAGCCTCTAAAAAATTAGAAAAATTAATATGTTTTGAAAAATCCCAATTTTCCGCCATTGTTACCTCGGTAACAAAGCGTTTTGGGGGGTTGGTCCCATGGAACCTTTTTGTCTTATTGGTGTAAGGAATCAGCCTGAGAAGTATTGCACATTCCTCCTGAAACACCCTGTATAATTTCTATTATAATTAGTTGATAAATGCATACAGGAGAACTTACATTTTCTATAATGCAGACCAGACTTATAGTACTACCCTCCCCTATGTGATACTCTCCGCTGCCGAGGATATAGGCTGAAGGTACCACCACGTGTAGGTTG
>CM029546.1:2489305-2614305 GCA_017141385.1 Sogatella furcifera | reverse complement strand
AAGAATACGAGGAGGAGGAGGAGGAGGAGGAAGATTGATTATAATCTCCTTTGCCAGGTCTGAGGAGACCTATGGCAACATCAGAAACATGATACAGAATTAAATAATATAAAAAAATGCAGAAATAAAAATTATAAACAGCATTAATATCGATAAGATAATACAAGTTTCCTTTTTTTTGAGTGAGATAAAATCAGAAAATATTATACTTGAAAAGCAACTTAATAGAGCGTAATCAATAAGCCTAAGCTTTTCGGCTCTAATAAAATACATAAAAATAAAAAACTTATCCTGTTAATCAAGTTATAATTGAGCTAACATGAGAGGAAAAAAGATTGATAGAAATTTAATTGCTAGAAAACTATGAATTCTTGACCAATGTAAAAATCGTGCCAATAGAAAGATGAAGAATAATTATTTACATTATATGAACACGTGATATCATCTAATTGCAATTATAAAGAAAAATAATGATATTTAAATGAAAATTAATATAAAAAATGATTCCACTTTCATGTATCAGGTAAGTTAGTAAAGTATCATCAAAGTTACAACAGAAAATTCATTTGAGAAAAAACAAATTAGGCCTATGACATCACATGTCATGAAGAGGAGGAGGAGGAGGAGGAGCAGGAGAATGAGGTGCAGGAGGTGGAGGAGGAGTAGGAGGAGGAGGAGGAGGAGTAGGGGAAGGAGGATGAGGAGCAGGAGGAGAAGGAGGAGGAGGAGGAGAAGGAGGAAGGGAAGGAGGGGGAGGAGGGGAGGAGGTTGTGGAGGGGAAGGGGGAGGTGTGGAAGGAGGAAGAAGAAGAATAAGAAGAATAAGAAGAAGAAGAAGGAGGAGAAGTATTTTAATGGCAAGGGGAGGTGTAAAGCAACTCGTTGCTTTAATGCAGCACTGCTGAAGTGCAAGGGTTGAGAGGGGATGTTGGAAGCGGTGTTATTGGAGTAAAGTCTGTACAAGCAAAGAACTCTGACAAGATGAGAAATTGACTCCAGCTCGTCAATATTGGTTCAAAAAATATTGATTTGGTCTCAAATTGTAGATCAGTATGTTTCCCACGATTGAGATCAAATCAATAATATTTTTGTTTCAATATTTACTGGTGTGGAATTATTTTCTCATCTTGTTAGAGGGTCTTCTTCGCTTGGACAGACTATAGTAGGGTTTGGATTGGGGCCAAACTGGTGGTTAGCCGAGCAGAGCAGAGCAGAGACACGGCGAATGGAGTTTTTCCAATTCAATCGAAGTGATGTGGAATATAAAAGAAGATAATGGAGAAGAACTAGGAGACAAAGAGAGAAAATGAAGAGGAGAGGAAGGGAATACGGCGAATGAGGGGATATAATGAAGAATGTGAATAAGAGAGGAGTGAGGAGAAAAAAGGGGGGAAAGAAAGGAATAAGAAGACAAGGACTAAGAGAGAGGAGAAAAACAAAAAAAAAACAAATGGGGAGTCGAAGAGGTAGAGGAGAGGAAGAATGAGAATAAGATGACGAAGAAGAAGAAGAAGAAGAAGAAGGAAGAAGAAGAAGAAGAAGGAAGAAGAAGGAAGGAAGGAGGAGGAGGAGGAGGAGGAGGAAGAAGATTAGATTTCTTTATTCATATAGACAATAACAGAACATTTACACTTAGATTCTAGATTGCAATTCGAAATTGTGAGAAATAATGTACAAGAGTAAGTGAACTCTATACAGGAATACACGTAGTAACTATAACGTTTTGTATAAATGACACTAGCTTAAAAGATAGTAATTATTCAATAGACACGGGTATACATAAACGCGGAGTTATAGAAATTATATATTTAGGAAAACTATATAGGCTACTATAATTAATTGGCAATCTTATCCATTACGATTGAATTATCTAAATGAAAAGGCGAAGTTTGGACATGAAGATGTCCATTCTTGGGAAAGAATAACAGAGGTATCCTTTCCATTAAGCCTCATTCATTTCCTTGGCCTTAAGGCTGAGGCCGCACTGCCGGTGGGTAGAGCCTGGAGGGTGGAGGGTAGTTGGTAAATCTATAGAACATACACACCATCCACAGTTATACATCGTATGAATGGTATGACGTCATTCAGTTTTTTGAGGTTATGTTGTCCATATTTAAGAATTTCAAGATGGCGGCTGAACACATACCATTCATACGATGTATTACTGTGGATGGTGCGTATGTTCTATAGATTTACCAACTACCCTCCACCCTCCAGGCTCTACCCACCGGCAGTGCGGCCTCAGCCTAAGAGAGAGGGTGAGGGAGTGAAGGACGAGGAAGAAGGAAAAGAAGAAGAAGTAGCAGAGGATGAAGAGGAGGAGGGAGAGGCAGAGGGAGAGGGAGAGGAAGAAGAAGAAGAAGAAGAAGAAGAAGAAGAAGAAGAAGAAGAAGAAGAAGAAGAAGAAGAAGAAGAAGAAGAAGAAGAAGAAGGAGAAGAAGAAGAAGAAGAAGAAGGAGAAGAAGAGGAAGAGGAAGAAGAAGAAGGAAAAAAGAAGAAAAGGAAAAAGAAGATTACAGAGCAGATAGGAGCAGATTGATAGAAAAAAACAATGTTAATAGAGTGGGATAATTGGATGGAAAATTCTTATTCTACTATCTAATTCTTCTCTACTATCTTTAGTAGAGAAAAAATTGGATTTTCTCAATAGGTTGTCAGTGAGCATTAATTACACAAGGACTGCCATTTCACTCATGCTACGGTTCTCCTTCTTCTTCTTCTTCCTCTTCTTCTTCTTCTTCTTCTTCTTCTTCTTCTTCTTCTTCTTCTTCTTCTTCTTCTTCTTCTTCTTCTTCTTCTTCTTCTTCTCCTTCTTTATTCCAAGGAGAAAGGGAGAAAGGGGATAGAAGAAGAAAAGCAGGATGAAAAGGGAGAGGAAGGGAAGAAAATGAAGAAAGAGAATCAGTGAGTTGATGGACATTATTCTCGATCAGAGTAATCGAATCACTTCTCCTCTATCATTGAGACCTGTTATTGGAGAGAATAAATTTTATTTGAAGAGGTATATTTTAATTGAAAAGTAATGAGGCGAATATTCGATTCAATTAGACATCAATTACAAATAGAAAAGAGGAGAGTTGATGATTGAATTGTAATTAGAATCGATCAGTTTTGGAGGAAATTGTAAAATCAGACCAAAAAAAGACTCGAAACAAATGAATTTCATTCTCATATTCTGGGAATAACCACTCCATGCAACAATATTCCGAGAATCGCTTATTTTTTGGCATTTAGTGATTTATTTCATGTGATACAGTTTTTCTACATCACATTAAATAGTGTCATCGGAATTTTTTCATCCCATCGCTGATTTTCCTGGTTCCACTTCAATATCGAATATTAGTATATTACACCACTAGTTTTGAAAACGTCGTTTTGCGACGTCAAGAATACGGAGCTTTACAGTCGAAGCGATCATCTGAGGCTGGAAAGATGGAGAATATCGCGACGTCGCGAACGTTTTCGAAACGTGTTGTGTATTTGTGTTTTCGCCACACTGGTATGAAATGGACTGTTTTACATGCTTTATACGGAGGCCGAAAACGCTCGTTTTCAGGCGAGGTCGCCAGCAACTCGCCGGGAAAATGCGTTTTTCGGCCCTAGGGCGGTAAAATAACCTTGAATGTCAGCTGACTGAAGGTTGTTGTCGATTTAAGGGTTAGTCAATCAATAGGTAGCATCCCGGTTTGATTGCATTAAATGTCAGCTGTTTTGGGAGTCAATGTCGACTTATTGGTATTTTGATGTAAAGGTAGTCTCTCATCTGTTATTTTGATTGTTAAGATCCCTTATCAAGAGAACTGAACGTTGAAAGTTTTCAAATTAATCAGTAGTTGAATAATAAAGGAAAACCGCTTCAATAACTAATACTTCAACTTTGATAAGATTAAAAATGTTTGTATTGATTAATTTTTTAATAATGATGAACGTGAAATCCATGTTTGAACAATATTATTGTTGTCAGACTCTGTGTTACTTCGTCTAGTAGGTTAGCCAGCGCCATCTAGCAGGTGATAATGCAACTAGACTAAGCTTCTCTGCTAGCCAGTATCTGTCGAAAATCAACAACTTTGAATTGATATTGTACGATTTAGGATGATCGTACAAAAATTAACTTGGGCTTAAACGTTTCTGAACTAAGAAAATCGAATACACTGATAGTTATAAAGTATTATTCAGTCACTAAATCAATAAACTTTTGACGCGAAGTTCCAATAGCAAGCAAATGGCACCTACTCCAAATTCAGCATAGGCGAAGATAGCATAATAAGGTTACTGGTCTAGCTGTTCTTGGAACTGATTAACTAATTTTTTATTTTGTTTTCTTCGCATTGATGTTGTGTGCCGAAAAATAAAGTTCGACACCACGGGTCGAAAATGTAATATTCCGTCTCTCAATCTTTTCTAGTCCTCGGCCTACGGCCTCGGACTTGAAAACCGATTTCGAGCCGGTAAACACACATTTTCGGCCCTAGGTACGAAATATTCTATTTTGGTACACTTTATAGAAAGGCTAAATAGAATCAATGATGTATAATAATAATTATTATCATTCAAATTATTGTTTTTTTATTTGAATAATTGGATGATCTAGAGAAATCGACTCATAATAAAATGTTTTTATCATATAATTACTGTATTCACACTTCAATAAATCATATGAGTAAGATTATTTGATGCATTCATACTCACATTTATTCATAATACAACATATAATTATAACAGAGTCAGCTATTTTAATGTTTAGAGGGACTTATTTTCACTTGCATTCCTAATTTAATTCTATAAACTCCAATAACAAATATTATCAATTTTCGACTTTGTTGTCTGGGGTTCAACCCTTAATTGTAATTCATGGACAGAATAAATGAATAAAACTATGAATGTCTGCCATAAAGCCCATTCTTCCATCAAAATTTATTAATTTTTGGAGGTTTATCAATACAAAGCCCATAAGATTTTTCTTTTTTTACTTTATTGTGTTCTCAATATTTTAATTTTTGTATTGCATTCAGTGTGTCAAAAAAATTTTATTTAGATTTGAAAATCCAGCTCAGTATACAAAATTGTTTACTGTGGAAATCAACCACTATTTTTTCTGAACTCGAAACTTTTGTGCAGTGAACATCAGACAATTTACTTTCATAAAACAATAATTTGACACAAAAAACTTCAGTAATCGGTTATTTTAAGCTATTATCTATTCTATGAGACTCTTCAAAGCACTTTAAAACGCTACATTCATCCACTTCCAATATTATCATTATTATTTTAATGGAGCACTCTTCAAAAATTCACCAATCGTTTATTGAGAATCTCTTTGTGACTTTGTTAGTCTTCAATGCTGAATTTGAGAGCAGAAATTGCTTTGAACTCGCAGAGCATAACAGTACATGAGCAAAATTCCACCAGTCTTTGTTGCCAATGAAACTACATGATAGGGGATGTTCAAACAGAAATATCCCCCTCTTCCCCCCACAACACAACCCTAACTATGATTTATTACACAGCTTGTCAAAGCACCAAAGTACTTGATCATCATTACACCACCCACACAATGTATGGTCTGTTCAAGCAAAGAAGACATTACGGCAAGATGGAAAATTGACTCCAACTGGATCAATATTGGTTCAAAAATTATAAATTTGTCCTCAAACAGTAAAGCAGAATGATTCCTACAGTTTGAGACCAAATCTATAATTTTTGAATCGATATTGATCGAGCTGGAGTCATTTTTCCATCTTGCCAGAATGTCTTCTTTGCTTGGACAGACTATAAATCTGGTTTTCCAGTTTTTCATGTTCTTCTCGCAGTGATTAGAGCTCATTCTGGCATTAAATTGATTGGCTTTGTTCAGCGATGAAGCGACACAGGGTAGCTCGAATAGGAAAATATTCAGTTTATTTTAAATCAGGACGCGGTGCCTATACGCCTGATTAATACTATAATGCGATAATCAGTACGTCATGTTCGTGGGAACATCATCGTGCTCCAATATGAGAGTGGCTGATCATTGTAAAGTTTTCGTCTATTTATATTGATTAAGAGAATAATTGATAAAATTTCAATGTTTTCAAAGAAAGAAGAAGAATTTTCGTACATACACACGTATTGGAACTTTATGCTTCAACTAAGTTTTAAATTAATTTCTTTGTACTATGCTATTCTACACTATAGGCCTATTGTTGATGAGCGTATACAATGTGCTTGGTACTGGCGACTCGTGCCCATCAAACAGGTGAAGTGCTGTACGGTGAAAGATACGGGCACTTCACCTGTTTCGTGGGTACGAGCCGACAGTGGTGCTTGGTTCACCTTTCACTTAGTTTTCCAGAGCGTTTTGAGAATACATTGATGATCAAGGTGTTTTCTATATAAAAATAAAATTCAGAATTTAAAGCATTTTATAGCTTATTCCAGTTAGAAAGTCTAATGCCGGGTTTTTCCAAGCACACTCAAAGTTGAGGGACCCTCAAATTTTGATGAACAGCTGACAGTTTTGAAGTATAGGAAATGTAGTAAATTTGAGGGTCCCTCAAATTTGAGTGTGCTTGAAAAAACCGGGCATAAGTTTTGAAAACATTTAAATCACACTTCTAAGTTCAGAAATGAAATTTTTAACTACTTTTGGTTATCAAGACTATAGAAATAGTGTAATTGGTTCTTTGTTTCACATTGTATCTTATGCAACGTCAATTATTGTGAATTATCAATATCAATATTGTAATTTCTGTAAATGGATAAATAAATAAATAAATAAATATATTATTACTGTATTATCAATGTTATGCCCGGTTTTTCCAAGCACACTCAAATTTGAGGGACCCTCAAGTTTACTACAGTTGCTACATTTCCTATACTTAACATAGAAACTGTCAGCTGTTCATCAAAATTTAAGGGTCCCTCAACTTTGAGTGTGCTTGGAAAAACCCGGCATTAGTCTTGTATAAATAAATTGTAAATCATTGTATCTTGTGACTATATTCCTTATTCTCTAAAATCAATAAGGCTGAATAGGCTCAATCAATAAGGCTCATGTCAATAGATGAGAAAGATGTGAGAATAACATTATTTAAACACAGAACAAAGACAGTTTAGTATAAATAATATAAATTTTAGTATAATGAATAATAATTAGTTTAGTAAATAATAAGAATGGAATTACTTTTCCAATTTAATTCAAATCATTATCATAGTAGAATAAAGTGGAAATTACACCAGATAAGTTACTTTCCCAAGTCTATTCATATTATTACCTCAGTAAAATGAAGTAGACATTGGGCTAACAAACCAAATGAACATTTAACATGAACATGAACAATGAAACAAAATGTTTCATTTCGAACCAAATGAACGATGTAACTTCCCAATGGCAACTTTTTCAGTCAAGTCTCACAACTCTTATTTCATTCGAATGTAGAAAATCCCAGTGGAGAATCGATCTTTTCCCGCCCAATAAGACATCACCAACCACACCCGAACACCGACATCACTGACTGACTGACATCAGTGGACATCTCTACCGCATCACTAATGGTGCATCACGTGTTGTGGTTGAGACATCACGTGATTCTCTCGGGAGACCTGAACGCAGGCAGCTCTTACGCCGGCCGACTCTGTGTATGTCAGAGATCGAATTAGCCCAGCGCGCGCATGTACCCAGCCGAAATCTTGCCTGACAGCTACTGCGCCGATACAAAGGAGAAAAAGGGATGAAAATGGTTGAAAAGGAATGAAAAAAGGTTCATGTGAGCTAAAAACGGTTTTCAGGATAGGTGAAAGGGAGACGGGGAGAAAGGGAAATGCAGTGTGGTTTTTCGGCTCCCTGTGTGAGATTTTGGCAGGCGCCCCCCCTCATTACCACACGAATGCAAACCAACATAGTATAATAATATATTATTGAAAGCAAATTATGATTCAAGCTGCCTTGCATGTTCACATTTTTCTCATATAAGCAATCCTTGCATGTGGCATGTGGTGTGGCAAAAAGAATTATGGGGGCTTGTTTATTGTAACCCAACGTATCGTTTCGTATTTTGATGTATTGGATGCGTGGTAAGTAAAAGCCCACAGGAATTAATTCAAAATAACTAGAAGCTATCTAAATTGAGCAAAACTGTCACATTGTACCAAACTTTATTAACAAAATAATGGAATTTTAATTGGAAAATAAAATGAGAATCAAATACCCTTTTAAAAATTGTTAAATTATTAATGCACAAACATGTTTCGGGACATTCAGCCCATCATCAATTTGGATGAAATAATAATAATGGACATTATTATTTTATCCACATTGATAATGGGCTGAATGTCCCAAAACATGTTTGTGCATTAATAATTTAACAATTTTTAAAAGGGTATTTGATTCTCATTTCATTTTCCAATTATTTTAAATAGCCCCAAGTTTTAAAGTTCAATTTTTAAAAGTTTAATTATTGATTAATTTTTTTTATTGCGGATGATGCCCAAAAAAGCATTTCAGCTTGCGCGTAGGTAATAGATATTGAGTGCGAAGGTGATTGATGACATGAAAAACAGCCATGCCCCTGGGATTCGAACCCGAACCTGGCAGTGCCAGCAAACTGAAGGTTGTGACGCCCTAGCCGACTGCGTCAACCATTCATTTTATTAGTTTGCTTGAAAGCACATAAGAAAGGGAATAATAATTTTTTCACAAGAAAATATTGGAAATCATCATGAATAATTCATTTCACTGGAAATAAAGATGTTTTAACAAAAAATCGGAGACTCAATAACAAGCAAATTGAAGATTTCAGCCATTGTCACTGCTCTACCCAACTTTCTTGGATAACATCCGAAATAGTACCTGATACAGTCAGCAGATAGTAGTAGCAATAGGGTGACTTGCTTTGACTTCCATTGGACACGCCTCCAAGCTCCGCCTACGATCAAAATGGCCGAGGACATCGATTAGAATAGTTTCCAAATTCAACCAGTAGATGGCAGCAGTTGACGGGTGATGTTTCAGATTTGACTTGGACACGGCTTCATGCCCCGCCTGCTTTTTTCTTATTGGTTGACAGTGTTTCGTGAGTTCTGTCTTAGAAAATGGCTACTAGCAAGAAAATAATGGATGGTTTATCATAAACAGAAAATTACGCAGATTCACTATTGATGCTGATTGACGATCTTGTGCTAATATGATATTAATTTTTGTATTCAGTTTCAGGCTGGTAGATTTCATTAAGATAGTCACTTGAAAAATTTATTTATAGAATTAAGACTCAGTTTTCAGTTTTATGTTTATTGTGAAACTTAGACCAGTACTAGACTTCAATAGTTTCATGCCGTGAGAAATGAGATGGAAATATGATTTCGCACTATCATCTTATACTCATTAATTCTCTATTTCATACGATGAATATTATGAAATAGAACTCAAACTATTCATGATCTGATACCGACCTCTTGCCATGAAAAAGTTCGAAAACTACAACAATTCGGTAAATATATGATTATTATATAGAGTTTTTACCCGAAACCGGATTGGTCGACAGAATGTAAGGTGGTTATCAGCTAACCACAGAACCAAATTTAGGAGGGGCGTTTCTTGGCTTGCTTCATACATTGATTGTAGTTATTCAATTGATCGATTCATTATTATGAATAAATTCATGCAGAGGGAATAATTTGTTGTGGATTCAAGTTGTTGGTAAAATACGTTATTTATCAAATAGTGGGAAAATTATTCTAAAAGCCCAATTACAATTTTCAAAATTCCCGGTTTGCATCATCCGCCGCGGCGCCCCCTTGGCCGTGGCGCCCTGTGCGATCGCACACTCCGCACACCCACGCGAGGGCCCTGGGGAAATGGACCAGAATGGAAGGGGGTGAAGACCTTCATCAAGCAAGAAGGATGGGAAAATACATGGTATCATAACCGCTACAATGGTGATACCATTATAGTCTGTCCAAGCAAAGAAGACCCTCTGGTTAGATGGGAAAATGACTCCAGATCGGTCAATATTGGTTCAAAAATGATTGATTTGGTCTCAAATTGTAGATCAGAATGTTTCCTGCGATTGAGACCAAATCAGTAATTTTCGAATGAATACTGACTGAGCTGGAGTCATTTTCCCATCTTGCCAGAGGGTCTTCTTTGCTTGGACACCTTATTATCATGAATGTTCATTCTCATAAATATCTATTATTATGAAAGATCAACTGAAGAATAGAGCCCACACAAGATTGAATGAAATTACCATTTCCATGTTATCTAAAGTTGCATAAAATGATGACATACATAACGAATCTGTGATTTAGCAATTTCTTAATTCTTAGAGTGATTTAATGACATCAATAAGGAAATTACCGAGCTCTGGAACTTTAGTCGAGTGGGGTGTGTTTGTCATTTTGTTTGTTTCGCAAGTTTCAGTTTTAGTTTTAATTGCAGCTTTGAGATCGAATTCGGCTTCAATGTGTGCAGCTTGAAGAAGAAGAAGAAGAAGAAGAAGAAGAAGAAGAAGAAGAAGAAGAAGAAGAAGAAGAAGAAGAAGAAGAAGAAGAAGAAGAAGAAGAAGAAGAAGAAGAAGAAGAAGAAGAAGAAGAAGAAGAAGAAGAAGAAGAAGAAGAAGAAGAAGAAGAAGAAGAAGAAGAAGAAGAAGAAGAAGAAGAAGAAGAAGAAGAAGAAGAAGAAGAAGAAGAAGAAGAAGAAGAAGAAGAAGAAGAAGAAGAAGAAGAAGAAGAAGAAGAAGAAGAAGAAGAAGAAGAAGAAGAAGAAGAAGAAGAAGAAGAAGAAGGTGGATGAGAGGAAGAGGTTGGGGGAGAGGAAGAGGAAGAGGAAGAGGAAGAGTAAGAGGAGGAGAAAGAGAAAGAGGAAAAGAAAGAGAAAAAGAAATAGAAAGATAAAGATAAAGAGAAAAAGAAATAGAAAGATAAAGATAAAGATAAAGAGAAAAATAAATAGAAAGATGAAGATAAATAGAAAGAGAAAGAGGAAGTGAAGGAGAAAAATGAAGAGGAAGAGGAGGAGGAAGAGGAGGAGGAGTAGGAGGAGGAGGAGGAAAAGGAAGAGGAGGAGGAAGAGGAAGAGGAGGAGGAAGAGGAAGAGGAGGAGGAAGAGGAAGAGGAAGAGGAAAAGAGAAATAAGGAATAAAAGAAAAGTCTTAATTGAGATGTGATATATTGATTTATGAGATAAGAAGAGAAATGAGGAAGGGAAAAGGATGAAGAGAAGATGAAGCTGAGACATAAAAATGAGATTCTTTGTAGAAAATGAATTGGAAGAAGAAATAGGCGTCTGCGAAGAAGTAGAAATGGATAGAATGTTGGAGTATAATGAGGAAGAGGTGAGGAAACTGAAGAACAAGCAGAAGAATATGGGAAGAAAGTGGATTGGGACGAGGAAGAAGCAATTAATTGCTAGCGCTTGCTATGCACTGTTCACTTGAGTAACGGCCAATTATAGCCAAGGTAACCCGGGACATAGAAATAGAACCCTATTCTATAACTAACTATGACCCAGAATAGTGCTTGTGATGAGACGCCCACCCTAGAAAATGCTAAACCAGGAACTTCCTTATTATAAGTATGAAATCTAAGGGTCTCAATGCACTGTCAGTCCAGACTGTCAGTTCGATCATACTCAGATCACAGTCCAACGACCGGCCTCCTGTTTTAAAACTGCTGTTTTGGTTTGCCTCATTCTTTCGAGATGCATTCATATGGATTGAAAATGAAGTTGAAGATGGAAATGTGGATGATACTCATTAAATCGTATGCTAACTGCCGTTTATTTATTACTAGTAGTTCTGTGAACAGTAGACCTCACGCAGTCACCCATGGATAGGGCATTATTCATGAAGGGAATACTTAGTTTTGTTGAGTTTCATTAACTGCATGCAATAAATAATGAACTCGATAGCTGTTTAATCATGAGTAATTCAATAGTCTCAATTCTCCTATGTTCAGAAGTATAAATGTATAGTAGCCTATAGTAATATTTTAGTATCGAGGTTATTCCTTATCTTCAAAATGCAATATTAAATAAAAAACCTTACACATACATCCACGCGCAATTTCAAGAGGAACATTCCTTTCAAATTTCATCATAATGTATTGCCGTGTTTTGTCGTGAATGCGGAACAAACATTCAAACATGAAAAATGCAAAATGGTCGTCTTGAATCTAGACCTCACTTACCTTATACGATCGGTCAACTAAGCTGTGCTTTACCAATGGGTTTGATTACTACAGCTGATTCATGAATGTCACCTTATTCCATTTTCTGATCTTCAAATTCAAATCCACCATTAATACATCCTTACAGATATTAACCATAACCATCTATTATTCTAAATTAGAGATGGTTATGACTGTACTGTCACAGTCCGAACTGTAAGTAAGAATGATATTCTTCTATTTCATACAGAAAATTTATGTTAATCTTAGGCTGAGGCCGCACTGCCGGTGGGTAGAGACTGAAGGGTGGATGGTAGTTGGTATCTATAGAACATATCTATAGAACATACACACCATCCACAGTAATACTTCGAATGAATTGTATGACGTCATACTGGTTTTTGAGGTAATTCATATTTAAGAATTTCAAGATGGCGGCTGAACACATACCATCCATACGATGTATCACTGTGGATGGTGTGTATATTCTATAGATTTACTAACTACCCTCCACCCTCCACGCTCTACCCACCGGCAGTGCGGTCTCAGCCTTAGTATGACCATTGGTGACTGAAACTAAGAAGTGAAATACAGAAAAAAAAGTAAAAGAAGAAGAAGAAGAATAAGAAGAAGGAGGAGGAGGAGAAGAAGAAGAAGAAGAAGAAGAAGAAGAAGAAGAAGAAGAAGAAGAAGAAGAAGAAGAAGAAGAAGAAGAAATAATAGAATACATTTTCAAATGTTAACATCACTTGAGAGTTGGGCAAAACTCAAGGCGGTTATCTTATGACTGTTAGACTGTTATCAACTCTCAGCTCTGTCAGGACAGTCGGCGAACTGTCCGCGTGACCACATCGAAACAAGATCCACCCCAGCTTTACTTATCTGTTCTCAAAGACAGCTTCAAACTGTCCTGACAGAGCTGTGCACTAATAACCGTCATTCATGAACCGCCTTTATAGCTGTCACAAGCTATAACTGCTCTCATGCAGATTCCAGAATGTAAACGCTTGACCACAGCCAAGATGATCTCGCTTATGTTAATTGAGTTTTGGGTCGGGTTTGCGATCCTGCTTCTGACAAGCGAGATGACGGATTGATATTAATATTCTACTTCCTCGAATTGCTCATCTCGAATTTCAATTAAATTACACTTTGGTCTGTATGCTCAGTAGTTGAGCTGAATTGGATGAATGAGTGAATGAATGAAAGAATTTATTTGCCGAAAGAAACATATTTCACATGAATAAGATAAAACAAATTGAATTGGAAATGAAAATAATTTCAGTTTAAGCTATCAGATCATTCAAATGGAATATATAATAACAAATGTGACCGTTCATTCTAATATATTTATAAATTCTTAGTTCAAACGGAAATGATGTACATGGACCTCCATTGGAACACTTTATAAAATATTCTACCATCAACTCTGAACTGATTCAATCTTGCCTCAAACGGAGATGATGTATAGTCTGTCCAAGCAAAGAAGAGCATCTGGAAAGATCGAAAATGACTCCAGCTCGATCAATATTGGTTCAAGCATTATTGATTTGGTCTCAAATTGAAGATCAGAATGCTTTATACGATTGAGACCAAATCAATAATGCTTGAACCAATATTGATCGAGCTGGAGTCATTTTTCGATCTTTCCAGATGCTCTTCTTTGCTTGGACAGACTATACAAGTGTAGTCTGTCCAAGCAAAGGAGACATTCTGGCAAGATGGGAAAATTTCTACAGCTCTGTCAATATTGGTCCAACAATCATAAATTTGTATTCAAATCGTAGATCAGAATGTTTCCTCCAATTTGAGACGGAATGTTTCTTTTTTGAACCAATATTGTCCGAGTTGGAGTCATTTTCCAACTTGACAGAATGTCTTCTTCGCTTGGACAAACTAAATGAGTTCATTCACATTGGAATGTTGTCGCACTTAAAACGCCGATCAACAATGATTTACATTATCAACTAACTGGTTTGAAAATTGATATGAGATATTGTTTAAAAATGGTTCGTTAGATGAATACCAATCAATACATGAATTTATTTATTTCCACAAAAAGAAACTAAATGTTTCCCAATACTATGACTTTTAAAGTTATCGTAATTGGATGAAGACTTGATATGAGCAACACCACTAGAGTATTGAATGGAAATATCAATCTAGATCAAATACTTTCCAATTCTTAATTAAAACAAAAAATTTGTGAAGTTCAAAGAACTTTCGTATCAAACCCATAATAATCTTGATGAATATTAATTTTATCACGTCAATAATAATGTTAAAAATGAATACTTGTTGTAGCTTACCAATGATAATAATATAACGAATGTATAACGAACTTCACGAACTCAAAATTCGAAAATATTATCATCACTCATCAGCATCAACTCTAACTCTATCCACTGGCGGCTCGTGCCCATGAAAAAGGTGAAGTGCCCGTATCTTTTACTGTACAGCACTTCACTTGTTTCGTGGGCTCGAGCCGCCAGCGGCTCTATCTTGTCAATTGAATTTCAAATCCAATTGAATCTTCTTCTCTTCTCTCCATTGGATTTTAAATCCAATACGAGATCAACAAATTTGAATTTGAATTTTCACAATTGGCGCATGTCGAAGTGAATAGGGTTCATCTGAGTGGAAAACGGGGAAAACTTGTTTTTCCTGAAGAAAATTATTCGATTAGATGAAAATGTACGACTGCACTAATTGCATTTCCCAGACTCACCTTTCACTCGCTGATCGCTTAATCTATTTACAAACAGAAATGGGAATGTTTTTCGACATACATTATTCTCATTTTATTCAATTTCTGTCTCTTCTCACTTCTTCTTTTCCTTCTATTGAAGCTCTTTTCCGTTAATCAATTTTTTTCAGTTTTATTCAAATCATATCCTTCATAATCTCCGTGTATTGTATCAATTATTTAATTCCTCTCTTTTCAAGTTGAATTTAAACTTCGTTTCGCTTATGAGAAATTCCATCATTTTTTCTCATTACTTTCTCCTAGTTTTGAGCTCCATCTTTCTCCTTTTCTTCATACTATTTCCTGCATATAAGTTTTCTGAAATCGATTGAAAGTTTTTAAAATTGGTTCCATAATTTCCCTCCACCTTTTCTCTCCATTTGTTCCCTTTAATAAGAGTTTTCCCGCTGTTGTTATTTTCCAAGTTTTATTCAAATCCTCTTTGTCATTTATTCTTATTGTCACCTCAACTTTTCTCTCTCCATGTTATTTTAACGCACTTTTTCGCTTATCAATTTTCTGATAGAAATTTCAACATTTATTCTTATTCATTTTCTTTCCTAGTTTAGAGCTTCTTCCTTTCACCTCTCAATATAGGCCTATTGTTTTTCGTGAATAAATTTCTAGAAATCGATTTTAAAGTTTTTCAAATTGTTAAATATATTTTCATCTGTTTTCTCCATTCTCATTCTTAATTCGCTCTCTTGCGGTTTTATGATAATCACTGGACCGGAGCTTTATGGATGAAATCAAACTTGCTGATTTTTTTCGTACTCAACACCTAATTCAAGAGTTGATCCTTGAAAATTCAAAATTAACTCTTTGAAAGGAGTTAAGCCTTGAAAATTCGAAGAGAATTTGAGTTATATTAATTCTCAATAAGAGTTTGGAAGCTTTATTTCCAATCCTGGAATCACGGATGACTGGTTTGACACTATCACAATCATCAATACCCTACAGGAATGGAGGGTAGACTAGAACCACAGAGATAAGAAGCTAGGAATGTGAAAAAACTAAGAAGAAGAAGAAGGGAAAAGAAGAAGAAAAAAGAGAAGAAGTGTGAAAAAGAAAGAAGAAAAGAAGAAGAAAGAAAGAAGAAGAAAAGAAAAAAGAAGAAGAAGAAGAAGGAAAGAAAGAAGAAGAAGAAGAAGAAGAAGAAGAAGAAGAAGAAGAAGAAGAAGAAGAAGAAGAAGAAGAAGAAGAAGAAGAAGAAGAAGAAGAAGAAGAAGAAGAAGAAGAAGAAGAAGAAGAAGAAGAAAGTTGTTGTTGAGAAGGAGAAACATAAGAGATTATGGTTGGCAAGAGGCACTAAGCTATGCCTCAGGGGATGAACAGCAAGCAAGCGTTCATCCTATGGCAGAATCATTGCTGTGTAAAGTCTGTCCAAGCAAAGAAGACATTCTTCCAAGATGGCAAAATGACTCCAGCTCGGTCAATATTCGTTCAAACACCATACATTTTGTCCAAAATTATAGGAAATATTCTTCTCTTCAATTTGAGACCAAATTTATTATTTTTGAACGAATAATGATCAAACTGGAATCATTTTCCCATCTTGCCAAAATGTCTTCTCTGCTTGAACAGGCTACACCTGATGAAAATCCCAACAACAAACCGACAATAACAAATTAATATTTGAACGCAGCTTAGTGCTCTACAATCTCCCGCCATTCCTTATTTTTCCATTATCCATTCTTAATTTTTCTTCTTTATCCTCTTTTTCAATCATTTTCATCGTACTATTTTCGTTTCGGCTTCAAATATTTCATGTTTCATTATTGTATAATTCTTGTTGAGCCATTTCTAGGTGAAAAAGTCGATAAGTGAGAAAAATCGAACAGTGAACATCGATTGGAAAAACAGCAATGTATCGATACCCATACCTACTAATAAAGTAATTGAAGTAATTGGTTAATTACAACTAATTAAAGTAATTTACTATGATTCATAGTAGAAACTAGTGACTAGTGAGTGTTGTTATTAGTCTAGTGTTATTAGAGTGATATAGTCAAGTTGAACAAAGAAGAAATTCTGGCAAGATGTGAAAATTACTCCAGCTCGGCTAATATTGGTTTCAATAATAGAATTTTGTTAATAAATTGTAAAACAAAATATCTTTTCTATTCTGGCAAGATGGGAAAATGACTCCAGCTCGGTGAATATTAGTTGCAAAATGTCAATTGTGATAGCTAAATAAATGAATAAAAATCATAGTTTTGGTCACAAGTTGTAGAAAACATTCTATTCAACAATTTAAGACCAAATCTATAATTTTTGAACCAATATTGACAAATCTGGAGTCATTTTCCCATCTTGCCAGAATGTCTTCTTTGCTTGGACAGACCATAGTAGAAGTAGTATAGTTTGTCCAAGCATAGAAGACCCTCTGGCAAGATGAGAAAATGACTCCATATCCGTCAATATTGGTTCAAAAAGTATAGATTTGGTCTTGAATTCTATAAAACATACTGCACTCCAATCTGAGACCAAATCTATAAATCATGAACCAATATTGATCGAGTTGTAGCCATTTTTCCATCTTGCCAGAATGTCTTCTCAGCTTGGATAGACTATTGATAGGAGAAGTGGTATAGTCTGTCCAAGCAAATAAGACCCTCTGGCAAGATGAGAAAATGACTCCAGCTCGGTCAATATTGGTTCAAAAATTAGATTTGGTCTTGAATTCTATAAAACATTTTGCACTACAATTTGAGACCAAATCTATAATTCTTGAACCAATATTTACCGAGCTGTGGCCATTTTCCCATCTGGCCAGAATGTCTTCTTTACTCGATCAGATTATATTATCAGTAGATGCTGGAATTCAATCTGATTCACCTACCTGGCATTCGTAGGTACCATTGTCGCGTTTCTGCACGTACTTGATCTGCAGATTCCAGTCGTCAGAATTGTCCTCATGCACCACTTGGAAGCGCTCGTCGTTGGTGTAGGTAAGCACACCCGAGGTCAGTATATGCCAGTCCCTTCGGCGCACCCAAGATACCTGAGACGAAAAAAAACTTGATGAAATAAGCTGACAAGACGGGAAAATGACTCAATCTCGGTCAATATTGGTTCAAAAATCATCAATTTGATCTCAAATTGTAAGAAACAATTAATTGATCTACTATTAAAACCACATTTATAATTCTTGAACAAATATTGACCAAGCGGGAGTCAATTTCTGATCTTGCCAGAGGCTCTTCTTTGCTTGGACAGACTATACAGTATAGGCCTATATCTTGGTAAACTGTTGCCTTTAAACATAATAATTGGATCCAGCATCTGTTCTGTATCCAACCACCTATTCATGTTCGTTGAGCTGCATTTCAACAGTTCTATTAATAGTCCAGTCAAATTAAGCAAAAAAGTGAAAGTCGGAGGACCCAGCTGAAAATTTGCAAATATGATCAGAAAAGGGCGCTGAATAACATACTAAAAGTCCCCAAGGGTCCCCTGTGAGCTTCGGCCGCCATCTTGAAAAAACCGTAAAATTTACCTACTGGGAATTGTTTATTCGTGAATTGTGGCTGAACCAAGCGTCGGACGAGAAAACTTTATAGGACCTTTTTTGTAGACAATAAAATTTGAAAACGAATAAGACCAATTGCAACTCTGTATCATCAACCGTTTTTGAGATACGATTTTTAAAAATTTGGCAATTTTTTCATAGGATCGAGAATTTGTAATTTTTCTTACTTAAAAAGTTTGCAACTATAAAATGAGCACCCGTACATTCGTATTTCAAAATCGCTCTCGGCGAAATTCATTTCTCTTTCATTTGAGACCAATTTCACACTTCTATGTTTGATACTTTTTGTGCTACATCGATTTTAGAAAATACCTACACCCCAAAAACCCCAAAAATTGCATATTTTAAAACAAAAAACTTACTAAAAAAATTGGGATTCACTTATACTTCTTGAATACTGTTCCTGAGACCCTAGGCTGTCATTAGCAATGTTCATCCGACCAAAAGTATCGTAGGATTCTTGGGGTGGGTCAAAAGCATCCCCTATATTTAAAATTATATATATTCAATCATAACTTTTGAACGGTACGTCGGATTTCATCGTCTGATAGCTCATCGTTTTCAGCTCATTGTGGCGGTATAAATTCATATATTATATGTCAAATTTTATGAACAATTTCAAATTTTACGTTATAATGGTACTGTGTGTAATAATACCTCCTTGTTGAAAACTCACCTTTTTACATTCATGTGACTCCCAATCGGGAACCTGTGGGCAAAAATCTTGGTTCGGCCACAATTCACGAAAAACAATTCTAGTAGGTAAATTTTACGGTTTTTTCAAGATGGCGGCCGAAGTTCACAGGGACCCTTGGGGACTTTTAGTATGTTATTCAGCGCCCTTTTCTGATCATATTTGCAAATTTTCAGCTGGGTCCTCCGACTTTCACTTTTTTGCTTAATTTGACTGGACTATTAATTGAACTGTTGAAATGCAGCTCAACGAACATGAATAGGTGGTTGGATACAGAACAGATGCTGGATCCAATTATTATGTTTAAAGGCAACAGTTTACCAAGATATAGGCCTATACTGTATAGTCTGTCCAAGCAAAGAAGAGCCTCTGGCAAGATCAGAAATTGACTCCCGCTTGGTCAATATTTGTTCAACAATTATAAATGTGGTTTTAATAGTAGATTAATTAATTGTTTCTTACAATTTGAGATCAAATTGATGATTTTTGAACCAATATTGACCGAGATTGAGTCATTTTCCCGTCTTGTCAGAGGCTCTTCTTTGCTTGAACAAACTATAGCATTTTAATTATTGATATCCTGTACACCTTGTAAGTACACAATTCAAATTGAATCAAGAAAACTTGAATTGAAACTTTCGAAATTGAAAATGTAATAAGTGGTATTTTATTGAATTTATAGATAGCCTACACAGTGTGTATTGGCGTGTACAATGGGCGTCAAATCTTAAGGAGAATGAGCATAGATTCAAAATTGAATAATGGAGATTGAAGATGGCGAATATAAAAAAGATTTTTCCTTTCTGCCTAGGTTACTCACTCATCAATGCATTCAACTTGATATATGAATCTCAGTACCCTTTGAATGATTTTTATTCCAAGACGCCCCCCTTATTATAGTCTGACCAAGCAAAGAAGAGCCTCTGGGATGATGGAAAAAAGACTACAGCTTGGTCAATATTGTTTCAAAAATGATCAATTGTATCTCAAATTGTGGAGAACAATTTGATCTACTATTAAGACCACATTTGTAATTCTTGAGCAAATATTGACCAAGCTTGAGTCATTTTTCCATCTTGCCAGAGGCTCTTCTTTGCTTGGACAGACTATACCAGACGAATGAAATCCAACATACTCGTATATTCAAAGCCAAGCATGATTCAAGCTGCCTTGCATGTTCACATTCTTCTCATAAGCAATCTCAATGTTGCATGTGGTGTGGCAAAAAAGATTATATGGACTTGCTTTTTGTATCCCAACGTATCGTTCCATATATTTATGGAACGTTCCATAATATTTTCATGTATTATATAATACGTGATAAGCAAATGCCTACAGATATTAATACAAAATAACTGAAGGCTACCTACATTGAGACAAACTGTCACATTGTACCGTACTTTATCACTAAAATGTTAAATTTCGAATTATTAATTAATTTATTTTATTAGTTTGCTTGAAAGCACATAAGGAAGGACATGATAAATTTTTTCACAGAAAAATATTGGGATTCATCATAAATATTTCATTTTAATGGAAATAAAGATGTTTTAACAAAAAATCGGAAACTCAATAAGAAGTAAATTGAAGATTTCAGTCATTTTCACTGCTCTACCCAACTTTATTGAATAACATTCGAAATAGTTCCTAATTCAGCCAGCAGATGGCAGTAGCAATAGGGTGAATGCTTGCCTCGACTTCCATTGGACACGCCTCCAAGCAACGCCTACGATCAAAATGGTTCATCGGTCAAATGGAAACATCGGTTAGAATAGTTTCCAAATTCAACCAGTAGATGGAAGCAGTTGACGGGTGATAATTCAGATATGACTTGGACACGCCTTCATGACCCTCCTGCTCTTTTCTTATTGGTTGACAGTGTTTCGTGAGCTCTGTCTAGAAAATGGCTGCTAGCAAGAAAATGATGGATGGTGTATCATACACAAAAACTACGCTGATATACTATCGACGATCTTGTGCTGATATAATATTCATTTATGTATTCAGGCTGGTAAGATTCTATCCAGTTAGTATTTGAAGAATTTATTTATAGAATTTGGACTCAGTTTCACTTTTATCGTGTAACTTAGGCCAGTACTGGACTTCAATGGTTTTATGATGTATGAAATGAGATGAAAATATGATTTCATACTACCATCTTATACTCATTAAATATACTTTTTATACAATGAATATAATGAAATTGAACTCAAACTATTCATGATCTAATACCGACCTCTTACCAGAAAAAAGTTTGGAAAACTCTAACAATTCGGTGAAAATATTAGAATTATAGGATTATTACATGGAGAAGTTTTTGATTGGTCGACAGAATGTAAGGTGGTTGTCAGCCAAGCGTAGAATGAAATTTGGGAGGGGAGTTTCTCGGCTTGCTTCATACATTGATCATGGTTCTTCAATTATTGATCAATTATTCATTACGATGAATGAATTCATGCAGAGGAGAAATTTTTTTTATTCAAGTTTTTGGTAGAATAAGTTTTTTATCAAATAGTGGAAAAATTATTCCAATAGCCCAAATTTCTAAATTTTCAAATAGCCATTGAAATTTTTAAAATTCCCGTTTTGCATCAGCGGCCGCACACTCCGTACACCCCAAGCGAGGGCCCTGATTACATGTTTAGAGTTTTTTTTTATTGCGGATGATGCCCACATAAGCATTTTAACTTGTGCGTGGGTAATGGATATTGAGTGCTAAAGTGATTGATGAGGTGAAAACAGCCATGCCACTGGGATTCGAACCCAGACCTGCTAGCAGACTGAAGGTTGTGACGTCGTAGCCCACTGTGCCACCGAGGTACGAGTTGAAACATATCATGTTGAAATGGACATAATTCGATGGGCACTGAGATTTATATTTTATTTTATAACTTACTATAGATGATTTAATACGGTTTATATATTTCTTCAATTGTATCTTTTGAGCAAGGAGCTGGAAGAAGAGGTACAAAGAGGTTTGAGTCCGTCTAGTAACTGAATTATTTTTAAAAGTTATCCTTTCCAATTTGCCGTGTTATGTCGCGTCATTGGTGTAATCTGTTTGTTATTCAAGTTATCATCAATAATAAACTCGATGAAAATGCTGATAAGCGCTTAGAATATGGTTTGCAATAAGGAGATTGATCATGATATGAACAATCTACTGAGCAGTGACCTAGATGGAGAGTGAACAGCTGAATGATGAAGCGCTCAGCACTTACTATAGTCTGTCCAAGCAAAGAAGGCCCTCTGGCAACATAGGAAAATGACTCCAGCTTGGTCAATATTTGTTCAAGAATTATAAATGTGGTCTTAATAGTAGATCGTATCGTTTCCTATAATTTGAGATCAAATAGATAATTTTTGAACCAATATTGACCGAGCTTGAGTCATTCTCCCTTCTTGCCAGAGGGTCTTCTTTGCATGGATTGAGTATACCTTCGGGTCAATGATCTTTCCGATACAGCCGGTTGCCTATCTTGCGCCTACTAGAGTAATGCAGTACACCGATCAAACGTTCTCAATATGGTCCGATTTGCTCACAATTGAATCAAATAATTGTTGTATCCTTTTTTATAGACGCATTAATTTATTATTTACTCATCACTAGAATTTTATAGTGGATTAATATTAATAATTGAAGGAAATACCGGCCCGGATGGCGCAGTGGGCTGGGGCGTCACAACCTTCAGTCCGCTAGCACGGCCTGGTCAGGGTTCGAGACCCAGTAGGCATGGCTGTTTTTCACCTCATCAATCACCTTCGCACTCATTATCCATTACCCACACATAAGCTATAATGCTTATGTGGGCATCATCCGCAATTGGAAAAAATTGATAAATCTATTGATTGAACAGTGTTTATCACAGACATAGGATAGCATTGTAACTATACTATGCTCTTTGGTAACTGTCCTCACATTTCTCCATCTAGAGCCTCCTGTACACACGGTTAGTAATAGTGGCTAGTTGAAAAGCTGTACCCAATCACAGTCTTTGTCTTGTCATTGAGTTAAACAACAAGAGCTGTGATTGGCTACGGCTATTCGACTGGCCGCCACTACCAACCACGTGTACAGGAGACTTTAGGTTTCACATTATAGAGACTGTAGGTGTCAAACATCTTATTAAACATCTTATTTTTATTTTATATTAGTAATAAAGTGGATTTAGGCAACTTCTTTTTTCTTTCATTATGGAAAAATTCCACTACATCAATATTCAAACAACAAATTTTATCAAACATCTTATTGGTCAACTCAGTCAAAACACTCATATTTTTGCCAATTCTCATGAATTTACATTCATTAATTTTTAATTTTTTTTTGTCATAGTTTCCTGTAATCGATTACTCTTCAAGCAAGATTCGGGTTTAGAAAATTACTGTTTACCGAACATCAAACATCGCACTGTTTCCCGTTCTTTACCGCATTCTAAAAATTCTAAAGATTGTTTACTGCACGCTCATGATAGAATTTGAATTGAGAGAGTTGTGCGTCTGTAATGGAAATTAGAATAATGATTGTTCTTATAAACATTGATCTATTGTTTTTATTTCAACTTATATTACACTATGACAAAAAATGTACAAAACTCGTTTAGAAAGGAGTTTACAAACTTATATCACTTTCCAGTCTCGTCTATTTGATTCGGGTGGAAACATTCATTGGTTCGTAAACACAACCCTCCCACACTCGTTATGTAATATACTATTTCGCATTATCTTTCCTAAAGGAAGCATACGGTTTCGACGTTGCCAGGAGAAAAATAACACATTCAATTAATCAATCAATCTTTTCCAGTGTCACTGTAACAGCAAATCATTTGAAACATCAAGCTACCGGTTTCAGCTGTTACTCACCGATCGTTCGCCCAGCTTGCGCACGCGACAGTGCAGGAAGGCGGTTCCGCCCAGCTGTGCGGTGATGTTGGTGACCATGTCGTTGTCGAACACCGGCCAGCTGTTGTCCAGCTGATCAGCTGATGCGGCCTGGATGACGTCATCGGATGGAGTCAAAATGGCGGCCGGCTTGCCGATGGCCGAGCTGCCGACTTTTTGGAACGGCCGCTCTGTACGGAGGAGAAAACAGATTGTTAGGTAAATTGTTAGACTTCCATTGCATGAGAACTGAGAATCAAGTTTATTTTATTTCTTTGCACAAAAATAATTAGATCCCTTAGTTAAAAAAGAATAGAATAGAAAACCAGAAATTAGAAATTTTCAAGAATCATTAAGGCTTACTTGACTTGTAATAAAGAGTCTTTGTAATACCTTTGTATGAAACAGATGGTATTGAAGTGGGGGTTACAACAAGAAGGAGGTACTGTATCAAGAAAGAGTTATCAGGAAAAAGTTACAGAAAAAAGTTATCAAGAAAGAGTACCAACAAAACAGGCGAATGAATCAACAGATCAGAGTAACACTCTCTTCTAATCTATCTTTTCTCTTCCTCCAACACGATTAATCTATTCTTCAAGCGTAATATCAGCTGTTTATTGAAACATCACTCATCAATTGATAGTTTCATTGTTGAGAGCTGTATAATCATTCACATAGTTCGCAAGGACTAATTTATACCGTTACTATTACAATAATTATAACCATTATTATTACTATTATCTACGATTACTATAGTATTACTATTACAATTACTATTACAATAGCCTACGGTTATGACCGTTGGGAGGCCATTCAATTTGCCAATCAACGAATAAAAAATATAAATTTTTATGATTTTATCGCATTGACTATTTCAAGTACTAAATATAGTTCTATAACTCGAAATAGTTCTATAGTAACAATAGTGTTCACCTCATAATGGGTTATGAAATGAAGATGGAGATGAAAATTCTCATATGCTCACTTCCATTTATTTCATTGCTGAATACTATTGTTGATTCGTGAATATCACTGTATTTTTCAAAGTGATATAACATTAGTGACATCTTCATTTTCATCTTCATATTTTAACACACATTTATAGATTCTTCCTCACTATATGAATATATAAATTATAATAGGGACTCATTATTAATATTATAGGGATTTTATTTGTTTAGGGACTCATGCCCTTTTTGCATGAAGCGATTCTATTTATCTTCACTATGACATGTATCCCAGCAATCTCACTATCTGAGTTCGACCCATCTCGAACACAAGGCTAATTAGACGGATAATAACCTTGTCTCTAATAGTCTTCCAAATCATTCTAATGAAAAGCACAAGTCTGGGACGTTATGTAGCTTCCCCCGAAGCTACATCGTGTTGGGTTATCAATAATTTAGCACAGAGTGCGCTTCTGATGAAGCTGGTGCCAAAACAGCTGGCGTTCGGCAAATATCTGTTATTAATGCTCAGCTCTGTCAGGATAGTACAAAACTATCTTCAAGAGCGAAATAATGTAGCTGGAGTCGCTCTTGTTTCAATCAACACTCGCAGACAGCGCGCCGACTGTCCTGACAGTTGAGAATTGATAAAAGTCGTTAGCCAACCGCCTAACTTTTTGGAACCAGGTGTAGTGGCAGCTGACTTTGTGTTACAAGCGGCTTATTGTGGTCAAAGCAGATTTGTTCAAGGAGGGAAGTAACACGCACTGTGAAGTCTGTACAAGCAAAGAAGACATTCCGGCAAGATGGGAAAATAACTTCAGCTCAGTCAATATTGATTCAAAAATTATAAATATGATTTCGAATTGTAGATCAGATTGTCGCCTACAATTTGAAACCAAATTTTTTACATTTGAAGTAATATTGACCAAGCTGGAGTCATTTTCCCATCTTGCTAGAATGTCTTTTTTGTTTGGACGGACTGTACCAATCAGCTAAAAGTCGACTTAGCGACAGTTTGTGGCTCCCGATTACCCCCCTCCCTCTTGTCATGTAACCTCTGTCCTTCGTTTAGCAGCCCCATCTTCTTATCCTGTAATCCCCCCCTCCCCTCTAAACCCTTACTACTTATGTGCTAAACCATACCATCACAATTATAGTTTGGTACTACAGCAATGTGTATTTTAAATAGTTGAATGAATAAAATGTTGTTAAGTATAGTCCGTCCAAGCAAAGAAGACCCTCTGGCAAGATGGAAGAACGACTCAAACTCGGTCAATATTGGTTCAGAACTTATCAATTTGATTCAATTGATCTCAATTTGATTGTAGGAAACAATTTGATCTACTAATGGGACCACATTTTATAATTCTTGAACAATATTGACTAAGCTGGAGTCATTTTCCCATCTTGCCAGAGGGTCTTCTTAGCTCGGGCAGACTATGGCAGTGAAGAGGTGTGTCACCGGCGGCTCACACCGACGAAACAGGTGAAATGCCCGTATCTTTTACTGTACTGCACTTCACCTATTTCGTGGACACGAGCCGCCAGTGTCACTGTGCGACTATTCAATTCACTTTCAAAATGATAAATAACTGAAATAAATGATAAATAAATAAATGATGAATAAATGATAAATGAATAAATAAATGATAATCTTTGCTTGGTTGGACTGTATAGTTTAGTGAATATGAAACTGGCAACCAGCTGGTAGGCCTGGGCCCTTCATAGAGCTGTTGCGCCATTGACAAACATGATAAATAACTATATCATACTGAACTGCTGGCTTTCAGTTCCACCAACGTAAATCAAGTCAAATCTTAACATGTTGAAAAAAATACTGGTACACACAAGAATGCTCAGTTCAGGAAATAGTCCAAAACTGAAGTCCACCTTCAGTAGGATAGGTATTCCAAAAGTTTGTTATTTTCATACTATCGTACAGAATTTCAAAATTACAATCGAGCAATGCCAGTCTGTCCAAGCAAAGAAGACATTCTAGCAAGATAAGAAATGACTCCAGCTGGTTCAAGAATCATGAATGTGGTTTAAAATTGTAAAAAACACACTGATCTACAATTTAAAGCCAAATTCATAATTTTTGAACCAATATTTACCGAGCTGGAGCCATTTTCCCATCTTGCCAGAATGTAATCTTTGCTTGGACAGACTAGAATAAACAATCCTCTGATAGTGTAAACATAACGAAAAATCAGCTTCAAATGAGTTTGAAGATGGTTAAATAAATTGTGGAACCCAGCATACATGTATTAACAGAAAGAATCGAATTTAAAAGTGTATTCAGGCATTCAGTTCATTAAAATAATACAATATGGGGAGTGGAAAAGCAGGCGCTAGCCCAGAACTTTCATTCCAATTCTTATTAAAATGTCCAAATTCAGGTTATGTCCCTGTTAAATACTCACTTCACAATAATTTTCTCTCAGAAAAAACACCACGGATAATATATTTTGAATTTAGAAGGAATAAATATGGAAATCCACTCAAATAGCAACGTTGAATTGAAAGATTTGTACCATTTATAAACGTTTTCAATTGAAAAACATCTTGTTTGAGTTATTACATCTATCACGTTGATATTGTGTGTCGTCTTAAATGTACTATCTTGAAAGTAAATTGGATATGAATAGTCAACACACTTCTTTATCACCTGCATAACAACATTTTGATGCGACAATTAAAAATACTCTGTAAGATATCTTTCTCTGATGGATCATCTCATTCTATAAAACATGATGTTGAGAAAGACAGTTTTGGAGTGAATTCAATATTAATTTTTTTCTGTATCTCGCTATAGTCAGTCCAAGCAAAGAAGAGCTTCTGGCAAGGTTAAAAATTGTCTCCAGCTCGGTCAATATTGCTTCAAAAACTATTGATTTGGTCTCAGTTGTAGGAAACATTCTGATCTACAACTTGAGAACAAATCAATAATTCTTGAACAATATTGACTGAGCAGGAGTCATTTTCTCATCTTGCCAGAGGCTCTTCTTTGCTTGGACAGATTATAGAAAGGTGTTATTAGAATTTCTAATATGAATGTAACTCAAGAGTAACAGTTATTGAACTGAATTAGAAAAGAGACAGTATTTATCGAGTGACAGGATTTATCTAAGAAACAACTATTCAAACAATAATTGTTATTGTCATCGAAACAGTTAGGATACATGCAGAGTTGGAGTAGAATGAGAATAAAAAAAGAAGCAGTAGGCCTACGTCTATTGGGAGGCCTACATGAAATAAAGATTGTAAATATACAGTTACGAGGACAGCTCAAAACAGAAGTATATACAGTTATATGATAACAGTTTGACGTATTTGTATAGTCTGTCCAAGCGAAGAAGACCCTCTGGCAAGATGTGAAAATGACTCCAGCTAGGACAAAAAATATTGATTTGGTCTCAAATTGTAGATCAAAATGGTTCCTACGATTGAGACCAAATCAATAATTTTTGATCCAATACTGACCGAGCAGGAGTCATTTTCTCATCTTGCCAGAGGGTCTTCTTCGCTTGGACAGACTATAACTGAGATGCCTCCTCATTTCTGATATTTATCTTTATTTATTCAAGCATTCGTCAGTGCCCTGAGCGAGTCTGTAGTTTGACTCGGTGACTTCCCCAATTCGAAAAAGTCAACGAAGGACGTCGCTGCAAATGTAAATGTCGACGCCAAAGCAAACAAACGCCTCGTTTAGGAAACTGAATAGACTCTTCAAACTCCCCGTGTGAGTGAAACCTTCGGTCTCACGCTTCAAGTCAAGCCTCCAGTTCCATATCTCTTTCATTTAGAAATTTCTGTACGAAATATAATATCACAAATTCATCAAAATAGTATTGTGGATGATATATTACAAGCATGAAGCATTAGAATGATAGCATACATTCATTGAATGATAAAATTTAATTGATAAATAGATTCATTGAATGATACATTCATTAGAATGATAGCATTCACTTATTATATAAATTGGGATAGATTATTCAAAAATTTGTTGGAATTGATTGACAAAATAGGTTTATTTCTCTCTTCAATTCTATTTTACCTTTGAATTTATATCTAATAATATATATAGCTGACTCCCAAAAAATTAGGGGATCTCGTCTGTCTCTTCCTCTCTTGTAGGCCTACATGATGCGAATATACCATATGCATACTGTCCATGAGAAGATGGAAAAATGACTGAAGCTCGGTCAATATTGTATCAAAAATTATTGATTAGGTATTAATTGTAGAAACCATTCTAATCTACAATTTAATTGAAAATTTAAAAATTTTATTTAAAAATTATAAATTTGGTCTCAATTAGACAATTTTTCCTACAATTTGGTATCATATTTATCTTTGAACCATTATTGACCGAGCTTGAGTGATTTTCCCATCTTGCAAGAATATCTTCTTTGCTTGGACAAACTATGTGAAACGTGTATCGATTGTTCAATTTTCAATTCTTCATTGATATAATTTTCTATTTTTTTGCTTCTAAGCACATAAAATAAGAATTGAATAAATCTCTCGTGCATAAAATGTTGGATATCATCATAAATAATTTATTTAACAGAAAATATACGGGTTTTGGCAAGAAATCTGAAACTAAATCTCAAGCAAGTCCATGACTGCTGCCATTTCCACTGCCCTACCCAACTCTCTTGAAGAAATAGTTCCGAATTCAACCTGCAGATGTCAGTAGCAATAGGGTAACTAGCTTCAACTTCCCCACTGGACACGGCTCCAAGCTACACCTACATACGCTCTGATTGGTCGACGACATCGGTTTGAAACGTTTCCAAATTCGACCAGTAGATAGCAGTAGTTGTTGGGTGATGTTTCAGATTTGACTTTAACACGCCTTCATGCCCCACCAGCTCTTTCCTGATTGGTAGACAGTTTTCCGTGAGTTCGGGCTTGGAGAAGGGCTACTAGCGAGAAAATGGAGGATGGACACGCCTTCATGCCCCACCAGCTCTTTCCTGATTGGTTGACAGTGTTTCGTGAGTTCTGACTTAGAGAATGGCTGCTAGCGAGAAAATGGTGGATGGACACGCCTTCATGCCCCACCAGCTCTTTTCTGATTCGTTGACAGTGTCTCGTGAGTTCTTCCCTAGGAAATGGCTGCTAGCGAGAAAATGATGGTAGGGGTGTATTGTGTATTATTCACACAAAATAGCGCTGATGCTATACCATCAAGACTTACGCTAATATAATTCACGAGTTTATTCATTCAAGCTGATACATTTTTATCAAGTTAGTACTGTAATTCATTCATGGAAGCTCCTTAGAATACTATACAATATATATCACTATACAATACTTAATATGCAGGATCTCTATTACTTTCTTATCAAAATATTTTTCTGAACACATGTACCGCGTCAAGGTGTAGTGGAAATAGACATTAGTGAGTGAAGTA
The DNA here is from genome assembly GCA_017141385.1 of Sogatella furcifera. NCBI lineage: Eukaryota > Metazoa > Arthropoda > Insecta > Hemiptera > Delphacidae > Sogatella > Sogatella furcifera. The sequence goes on along the minus strand of CM029546.1, from coordinate 2,583,937 downwards.
TGATACTCTCCAAACATGATTGATATTAATACAATAATAACATGCTATTGATAAATAGTAGATACAAACTTATCATTGTTTTTATGAATGTTCTTCAGGAATCACTGAGGGATTTGGCATGATTGAGTTCATGAAGAGACATAATTTTATTCATGAGTGATGCTGAATTAATCGAATTCTTTCACAAAAATACTGTGATAATGACATCTTAACTCAACTATATTCACTCCAAGCAAAGGAGACCTTCTGGCAAGATGAGAGAATAACTCCAGCTTGGTCAATATTGGTTCAAAAATTATTGATATGGTCTCAAATTGTAGATCATAATGTTTCCTACAATTCAGACTTGATCAATAATTTTTGAACCAATATTGACCGAGCTGGAGTCATTTTCTCATCTTGCCAGAGGGTCTTCCTTGCTTGGACAGACTATACTATAGCAGACGCCAAAAGGTCGTCTGTCTCTTGTACAATATGTAACTTACTAGCAGCTTATATGAAACAACTATTATCTTTTTTTTCAAAGACAACATTCAGTCATAGCTGAATGTCAACTCTAATCATTGACAACATCCGCTATTGTAGCGCACAAGGAGCATACAAACCTCTGAATTCTTAGACGTCAGCAATAATTCTTGAATAGTCTTTCTGCTATAGTGAATACGTGCTCTGCATTGTTTTTCGATTAATTTTCAAGAAATATTCGCTTACAAACTATAATGTTTTCTTCGATTTTTTTCATTTTCAATTGATTTTTTTCTTGCTATCAATTAAATAGTTATTGCTTTACATTGTCGAATGTGTGCTGTTAGTTTGCATTGCATGCATTACATATTACTTCTGTAAATATTACTGATTTATTTCACTATTGATTTTATTGCTATTATTTATCGAATTTGTGTCTAGAATGCTATGAATTCGAATAATAGAATGCTATGATAATATAATAATCATATTATGATAAACTATGTAATAGTGCATGTAGCTTATTTCAATATGTATTGTTGTCTGGAGTATGTAGGATGGGGAGGAACAAGCTTCCTGCACATCGGACCGCTGCTCAGGGTACAGAAGCTGATAATGAGAGTCATCAACCAGAAGCCACCACGCTATTCATCGGACCAGCTATTCAATGAGTTTGACGTGATGGATCCAAGACAGTTTTACTCCAAGGAGATACTATGCAGATTACACAAGAATCCAACAACATTTCAAACCAGAAACCACAACCACAACACCAGGTACAGGAATCTTCTCATCACCAATGTTGCAAGGAAGGCACTATACCAAAGACATTTCAATCATTTAGCACCAAAATTATACAATTTACTTCCTGAAAATTTCAAACAGATTAATCATCCTAGAAAGTTCAAAACAATAGTACACAATTGGTTGATGAGCAAAGGAAGACAGAACATAGAAAACATTATTTCAAACAACAACTAATATTTCAACTAAACACCTAATGACTTACTAAACACTTACTAATTACTAATGCACACAAAACAAACAAGCAAAACCTACTCTAGAACATGGTACGCCATAGTGGAGTAGGTCAATTTCCACACAGAAAACACTAAAACACGTAAAGACACATTATAAGATGTTTCTGTAGCTAACTATTGTATATACTGTAATTGTAGAGTTTCTAATATTCTGTAATTGATGTAGTAGTTTCAGTTTTTTTTTGGGAAATAAACTTTTATTTATTTATTTATTTGTCTAGTTGACTTTGTTTCCTATAACATAATCGTACTGAATTAAGAAAATTTATATAACCGTTAGAAGTCTAATAAATACTAGCTTAGTATCTATTTATAGCCTACTTATTTTTAGTATTCACCAAGTCTAATAAATAGGCTACATGTAGCTCATTTTTTTAAGTATTGTCTTGTTAACTTTGTTCCCTATTATATTATTGTAATCAATTTGAAAAATACGGTGTAACGTTTAGAAGTCTAATGCCCGGTTTTTCAAAGTAAATTCCGGGTTTTCCAAGTAAATTCCGGTTTTTCGGTTATACTCAGCAAAGAAAATGTCATCTGTTCTATTGAAAGATTAGTATAAATTTGAGGATCCCTCAAGTTTGAGTGTGCTTGAAAAAACCGGGTATAATAGATGAATAAACTTACCGAGAAATTTAGCGTGATCAAAGTCCTCGTACTTAGATAGGTCGGTGGAGTCATTGTACGACCAAAATCCCGTCAGATCCTTCAGGTAGGGGAGGGGGATCCGGCTCCGAACCCAAAATCGAAAGTAGCCCCCCGCTTCCCCCTCGTCCTATCAGCTGATTCCTATCACCTGTAATCATACATCAATCACGTGACCAATTGTCTCATTATACAATAATTCAAACCTGTAATAACACACATGATTTTTTATTGTTGTACAAGGTCAACAACATCAATCACTCCACTGATCAGCTGATTCTTATCACTTGTGATCAGGAGTGACGTCACAAACATCAATCAAGTGATGTTTCACTGATAAAATCACCTGGAATCTGTTACTGGTTGTTTGGGGGAAATTGATACATCCAGCGAAGCAATCCATCTTACCAGTGTACAGTGGACACGTGTTTAGTCTGTCCAAGCAACAAAGACCCTCTGACAAGATGAGAAAATTACCCAAGCTCGGCCAATATTGGTTCAAAAATTATCAACTTGATTTCAAATTGTAGGAAACATTCTGATCTACAATTTGAGACCGAATAAATAATTTTTGAATGAATATTGACCGAGCTGGAGTCATTTACTCATCTTGCCAGAGGGTCTTCTTTGCTTGGACAGACTATAAATGGTCATGCTGTCTGTAAGCTATGTTTATACAGTATTTGACGCCAAAAAGTCAGGCGCTTTCGTTTGTCCCTTGTATATAGCTGACGGGAATAGATGGGTGGTTTCGTTTGTCTCTTGTACGTGATGTAATGCATTTAAAGCTGATCTAAAGCTGATGAAATGCATTTGTTGTCTCTTCTGTTCCATAGAATATTCTGGTGAAGAACTCTTTTTGCATTGTGAAATGTACAGAATAAATAAATGATTGTCAGCTTAAGACTTAGAAATCATCGACAAATCCATTTACTCCATTAATAGGCGATCAGTAGGATGCTGGAAAATGAATATGGAAAAAATTGGATGGAAAAAAGGCAAATGACAACTATTGATTGATCAATTAACATCATTAGTTGTTGGATCTCACAGCAGACGAAACCGCCCAACTTTTTGCGTCAGCTATACATGTATACACGTTATCAGTCGACTATGATCCAATATCTTCCCAATTATACATCATCTTAATCAAGAACTTTTCTTGTCATAAGATAGTATTCACAACAAAATACATTGATATTGTCAGGCATGTCAGCATTCAACAAATAAAACTTTTCAAAACTATTCTTAAGAGTGGATGGTAGTGGACGGCAAACTGCCGAACGGCAAAATCAAGCCCCATAAGAACAATGTAATTTTTATCAATATCTTGGAACAGATAGAGGATAGAGCCCCTATTTATGGACAGAATTTCACCTTCTTTATGTCTTTGGAAAGAGAATTCAATTCTCCAGGGGCGTGACTTTTTACTTTTTCGATTTTAAGGTTATTTCAATAATTAGAGTTCGATACTTTTTTAGTTAATTAATAAATACAATAATTATTAGAATAAATTTTGAATAAAAAAGTAGAAAGTCACGTCCCTGGAGAATTGAATTTTCTGGAGATTGATAAAAATTACATTGTTCTTATGGGACATAATTCTGCCGTTTGTCAGTTTGCCAACTACTACTGCCCACTCTTAATATAACTCACAACTCTATAATAAATTTAAATAGTTAATTCTAGTTAATTCAAATCTTGAGAATTGGAATACTGTACATAGAAAACGTAAATAGTAATGAGAAATTATGATAATGATGAAATAATATTAAAATACATAGAAAACGATAGAATAGTTATGAGAATCACAGGAGCATTATTGAAGTGCAGTAGTTCATACATTTCAATGATACTGTATCATCTCATGTATCATCTTGTGTATCATCTTGAATGGAAATTGCACCGTAGACACACATTCAGCCACAAGAGCCACCTTGCCAGCTACAAGTGTGTTGTTGACAAGAATGAACTCGTGGTATAGTCTGTTCAAGTGAATAAGACATTCTGGCAAGATGGGAAAATGATTCCAGCTCCGTCAATATTGATTCAAAAATGAAAAAATTGGTCTTAAATTGTACATAACAAAGTTTCCTACAATTTGAGACCAAATATATAATTTTTGAACCAATATTCACTAATCTGGAGACATTCTTCCATTTTGCCAGAATGTCTTCTTTGCTTGACAGACTATATCAAGGGATATTCCAAGAATAATAAAGCATTGTGCCTGCCTGTTGTTGAAGAAATGTAATTACTGTAACTGAGTGAAAATTCAGAGCGAAACGGCTTCTCTTTGCTTTGTTCCTCAAATGTAGCTTTATTATTATTGTTGCCGCCATGATATTCTCCACCGTCATCATCAACATCATCATCATCATCATGAACATAATAATGAATTTTCTTCATCTTTTCGTCATATTTGAAGACAATGCTTTGTGTTTTCGAGATTCTGTAATTTCATTGACTGAGTACCTTCCTTCATAAATGCTTTATATCTGCTTTATTACTCACTTCATCACTAAGTTAATGAAATCTCATTTTACTTTGTTCTCTGGTAGAGTCTTGCTGTAGAATTTCCTGAGGGTGGTGCTTAACTGAGCTGTAGGCTTGTGCGTGAAAAACGAGAGGATAGATTATGAGAGATTTCACAGGCGGTATATTATTATAATTATGGACTATTATAATTTATAACAACAGATATTATAATTTATAGGCGGTCCGTTATTATAGACTAATGTACGTTTCAAACTATTTTTCCAGTTACAGCAGTCGGGACCAACGGCTTAAAGTTGTCTCTCCCATTCTGGTTCATTATACCAATCATTCAATCATTCATAATTTATCAGAAAGTGCAACAGGCTCATGCCCTGAACTACGCCTCTACTAATTTATACTATACACAGTCAAAATCATAAAATTATTATACAATAGTATATTTTCTATACTTGTCTTATCCATCATCCTTATCAATTTTACTCGTTCATACCATTATCCAAATTTTTATTGGTACATACTAGCTGAAACCTACTCTTAAAGGTTTACACATAAATAGAAGCCTTGAGCAAAGTTCCATGTGTTTTACGAGACTCTTGCCCGGTTTTTCCAAGCACACTCAAATTTGAGGGACCCTCAAGTTTACTACACTTTACTACATTCCCTATACTTATCATAGAAAATGTCAGCTGTTTATCAAAATTTGAGGGTCCCTCAACTTTAAGTGTGCTTGGAAAAACCGGTCATCTATCGCTTAAGGTTTCAAATATAGTATCCTATTAAATGGAAAGACAAAATGTTGTCAAACCACTGATTTATTAGAAAATCGAGATACAAGTTTCGGTTGTTACACCATTATAAATCTTTGGTGAACCACCAGAGTAGTTGTAATACCACCTTCACAACTATTCAAAGAGTTTCAAAGAAATAACAAGATTGTTATTGAAAAATAATGATCATTATGGAATAAAATTGACTTCATTCAAAACCTTTTTACAGGGGAATAGTACAGACTATGCTTAGTCCCCCGATTTCTGTATTTTGTATAAATGTATGAATAGAAATTGTTATAGTAGTCTGGGTGCCAATGGGGGTAACCTTTATTTGCGGTAAGTTGATGATTTTTTGATCGATTATGATAGATTTTGATGTGTAGATTCTGAATCCGAGTGATGCCAAGCTGTAAAAGATGAGCATTTTTTGTAATTCAAGATGGCGGCCAAAATTTCGGTTCCATTTCCAGTCTACCACGATTCCCGTCAAAACGAAGCGTCGGACGAAAAAATCATTCTTTTATATATTTTTTTAGTAAATTAAATTGACTTTAATTTGAGTCATTGATTTTCAAGAGGGATTTTGATTTACACGATTCAAATGAATAGGCCTACATCAGAAGATCTAAGCAAGCAAAAACTGAAAATACTCAAATTCCCATTTTTCTTGAAAATTAGCCTCTTTTTAGAAAAATCATAACTCCGTTCATAATAAGGATAGGGATATGAATTTAGTATCATTCATTTGGAAATGTAATTTACTAAAAAAATATAAGAATGGTTTTTTTCGTCCGACGCTTCGTCTTGACGGAAATTGTGGTAGACTAGAAATGGAACCGAAATTTTGGCCGCCATCTTGAATTACAAAAAATGCTCATTTTTTACAGCTTGGCATTACTCGGATTCAGAATCTACACATCAAAATCAATCATAATCGATCCAAAACTTAACGACATACCACAAAAAAAAGTCACCCCTTTTTTCGCATTTGGCACCCAGACTATAGGTCGTATGTAACATTACAATGTACTCATGTACTCTCCCAAAATAACATTTGCGTAGAATGCTTCTCCACATTACCCAGTACGTTTTTTTCATTTTTTGTAAAAACCAGGCTAGAATACTTCCCGCTAAAAAAATTCAATCCCACAATGCAAAGTGATAGTACCGACCCGAGCAGCTTCTGCTTGGCTTCGCAACCTGAAAGCTTTATTCGAATTCAATTTGAGAAAAGGGATTCTTTGCCTCAGGGCTGACTGTAAATGCTCTCAGGAGACAAATACCGTTCTCTCTTTTTTTGTTTTACAAGTCTCTCTTTTTCTCCTACTATTCTCTCTCCTTTTCTTTTACCGGTCTCTCTTCTTCTCCTTACATTTTCTTTCTTTTTCTCTTACAATTTTCTCTCTCTAAACCCCCGAGTGAGATTAGAATTTCATTTCGCTAAAGTCTTTCTAGTAGTAGAGAATGTGAGTGGAATTAAATATTCAAGAATTCAAATGGAATGCTGCTCAGTCTCATATTCAGGTATTCAACGGAACACTCTATCCTTCCTCATATCCTTAAATATGTTGTAATATACAAAGCATTCACTTATCCTCCTCCTCCTCAATCTACCTATATTTAGACATTACATGTCTTTTAGAATTTCGCTTGAATATGACATATGCGTTGTGCGTACCTAATCAAATTTCCAAATTTCGAATATATTTTATCAGTCCTTGCAAGGTCTAAATCTCCTATTCTAATCTCCCGATTATTCTACACATTTCAAACAATTTTAGACGTTGTGAAGTAAATTGAGTTCATTATGATTTTGGTGATAGGACTGAGGGCTGAGCCCCTATCAAATAATTTGGAATCATTATTTGGTTATATGCTCACATTGCGTGATAAAAAATATATTATACTCTATGCCCCATATATTTGAATCAAACTATACAGTGATTAGACCTTTTTTACATTGAGAGACGTGATGAGTATCAAATACTGTAGTCTATTTACAGTTTAGTAGCTCAGTTATGGCCGAATGAACATGCAAGCTTGCTATAAACCTGTTAATCAGCCTAGTTCCTAGAAGCTTGAAAGCGTAGATTATAAGTTCTTGAACTAAATTCTTGTCTTGAACAAAAATTTAATCTAAAAGCCTTGTCTTGAACAGTGTACCCACAGCTCAAATTATTCTCAAGAAGATAAACTAGATTGTACATACTTCTTTTCTTCTAGGGCTACTGTATTTGAAACTTTAAAAATTATTACAATCAGTGAATCAGAGTACCCTTTTAAAATTATTACACTTGAAAATGGCAAATTCGCCGAAACTTGTGTGAAATGAAAAATATTTTAAAAGGGTACTCTGATTATTATCATTTTTAAAGTTCAGATTGTACATGTATCAAATATCCAATAGTGCAATCCAATTGAAAGGACTAGTATCATTATTGAAACAGATTTTCAGTCTTCAATTGTTCTATTTAATATTGATATACTTGATTCCCCTTCTACATCACAAGTTTGACTCAATACAATTACGGTTTTAAAAGAATCCATCAGACTTTTATGAGTGATGTCATTGAAGATTGAGAGACTGAGATTGATACATTAAGATACTCTTAATATACTTAATATAACTACTTTGTATTATGCTGATAATACTGATATTATGACGTTGCCGATGACTGTATGGTCCGATGGCAAAAAATTAATCTATCTATCTATTTGAAAATTGAACTTTAAACTTAGGGCTATTTAAAATAATTGATAAATGAATTAAAAAAATCAAATAACCTTTTTTAAAACTTTAAAAGTATTATTTTTCACAGACATGTTTCGAGCTTAAGCCTATTTTCAATGTGAATCACAAATATGGTATTTGATTTTTCCATTTTATTTATCAACTATCTATCTATAAATATTTACTGGTGACTTCACTACTTGATTATCAAGAACAAGATATGAATTTTCAGGATGAAAGCTTGGAAGTTCAGTACTAGAATGGTGAATATTAGAGCACTTACCACTTTGAGTCAATTGGACATTGAATCCAATGATAAGGCAGACCATGTATTGGATGGTGTGTCCAAAATGACTCGTTACGTTCGCCATCTGGAAAAGCAAAGATAATATAATATTAAAATCTATTCCATCCATTTTCAATGATAGATTCAAGAATTGAGGAAATTTAAGGCGATTGCCTATTACAGTCTGTCCAAGCAAAGAAGACCATCTGGCAAGATGGGAAAATGACTGAAGCTCAATCAATTTTGGTTAAAAATTATCAATTTTATTTAAAAATGGAGAAAACAATGCGATCTACTATCAAGATCACATGTATAATTTTTAAAGGAATATTGACCAAGCTGGAGTCATTTTCCCATCTTGCCAGAGGGTCTTCTTTGCTTGGACAGACTAAACTAAGATTAAAATTCTATCAATCTTCGTGAAAGAGCATTGACATTTTAAAATTCCTCCTTCTTGAAGAATAACAGTGTTTGGGTTCAGAATAGAATCTTCTTGGTATACTTCTAGAAAAAATGGACTCGACATGATGACGTCTCTAGCATCAGCCAATGAGAGCGCGTTGTGGGTGTGGCCTTTCACTCGCATGTGATTGGTCGACATCCACCAATAGAATTCAAGAGGGCGTTCTGTGAGAAAGCTGATTGTTTCATGAATCAATATCACGATTCTTTAATTCTTCTGTTCAATCATAATCGATTGACTGACTGCCTTTATTAGGGGCGAAGTTAGGACTAATGGTCCTCTCTACCACACAACCATTGAGATTGAATTACGACGGATTCTGTTGTTCAAGGAAGTAGAGGAAATATATCATATCATAACTGGTTTGTCCAAGCAAAGAAGACATTCTGGCAAAAAGGAAAAATGACTCCAGATCGGTCAATATTGATTCAAAAAGTATAAATTTGATCTCAAATTGCAGAAAAAACTCGCTTTGAAATTTGATTCCAAATTTCTAATTTTTGAACCAATATTGACTAAGCTGTGTCATCTTCCCATCTCGCTAGAACTTATTAATGGCTTGCGCAGAGTATTTAATATTCTTTTATTTCCAGATTAACATTACATTGTATAAGCACGTCAAAGTTAAAAAGTATGAATGCACTTTATTCATAAATTTGTTCAATGCATACTATGAAAAGTTCCACTCTGATTCATAATTTCATCAATAAGTATTGTCGAAAATTAAACGTAATAGCTACAGTCAACGTACCTATAATATAATAAATCGTTTCCTATTTTTGTTTATCCTGGTTAATTGTGATTTAATGAATCTTTTGTTTGACGAAGTAATTCACAGATGATAAATTTATTTTCGTGCATGGATTGATGACTTGGGAAACTTGATTATTCACGGAATGGTAAAAATTCTTCAACAATGTGACTGGTCTATTTCTAAAATCTCTGTGAATAAACGTATTATTAGGTCTACGTAGATGGTAGATCCGAAGTGCCCAGTAATTTGTTTATTGTTTTAAATAACAAACACATTAGAATTGAATCACAATCTTCAATTAAATTAAATTAATTTCAATTTAAACACACATAAAGACACTATGAATAATATAATACAAAAATTAGTAAAACAGAATAATACATTATTAACAAATTCAACAGTTACTGTGGTGGGGTGTGCTTGAAAGATGGAGGGAAATACCTAGCCAACTATGGTTTCCCATGTCATAGGCAGGTAGAAGAAGGTAAAAAAATGAAACTGAAAAAATGAAGAAAAGGGAAAGGTAAGCGAGTCCACTTCATGAAAAAATAATACTTTTTTAGTGATAAAAAATCAAATGTTTCACTTATTACTAAAGCAGACACAGAGAAAAAAAAGGAATTCAGTTGCAAAAAATCAAATAGCGAAACTCTAGTTCCTACATGTCAAAAAAATAGTTACTCTTAATCCAGTTTTTTATATCTAGTTTAGTCTGTTTGCTGCATCTCGAGTTTGTGAGAAAATAATTTGGAATTTGATTTATTACTTTGGAACTTATGTAAATTAATTGTCTCCTTATACTTTCTGTATTTGTGTTATAAGTAACGTATCTGTTTGCAGAGGCTCTTTAAACGGTAGTTATTTGAAATAGAGTTTGGGCTAGTAGGATATCTAGGAATCTACGAGAATATAGTATGTTAATGAAAGGTTATTTAAAATCGCAAATAAAAAGATTAATTGAAGATAATGGAATAGAAGATGAATAGCTGTGGAACGCATTCAAGGAATAGATTTCAGTAAAATGTACAAAAGAGCATCATGAGATAACTTATAGCTCTCATTGAAGAGAAAAAAGTCCTTTTCATTTCATCGCAAAGATCAATTCACGGGTCCTTTATCAGCTTGGAATAACTGTTGAGAGCTACTATCAATTCAAATTAGGTAGTCTGTCCAAGCAAAGAAGACATTCTGGCAAGATCGACAAATGACTCCATAGTGGTCAATATTTATTAAAAATTTATAAGTTTAGTCTCAAATTGTAGAAAACATTCTTATCTACAATTTGAGAACAAATTTATAATTTTTGGAGCAATATTGATTGAGCTGGAGTCATTTCACCATCTTGCCAGAATGCCTTCTTTGCTTGGACAGACCGTACTCTCAGCGATCTTTAAAAGTTCCTTTGTGTGTTATTCATGAATGAGAATGGCGAGGGCTGCTGCAGCTCAAAGAAAAGTCTAAATGAAAAGTGAGGGATAAATTGAAATTAGTGGAAAAACTTTCGGAAAAGCTCTCTCCTTCAGCTCGTGAATCTCATCAAGGTGACCTAATTCCTCTGGAAAACTTGATCTTTGAACCAGAATGGATGAATACGGTGACTTTATTACACTATTTTCGAGAGATAATTTTTAACCATTGAACACATTCAACTAGTCATTTGTAAAATGATTCAGGCTATGCGCTATAGGGTACGTCTTTTACTACTATCAATTTTAACATTGGTTATACAAAATGGGAATTTGATGACAATTTATTATAAATATTACAATGGGTTTTCCCAATAAATAGGTGAAACTTCAAGTACATTTCACCTATCTGAAAAATTAATTGGGGATTAGGTACGTCTTCAAATTTCAACATTGGATTTCACAATTTAAAATAGATGTTTAGCTATAATTATAATATAATGGTTATAATAAACTGGTGAAACTCATACAGCATCAATTTTGTATTGAATTGAAAAAAATGTACTTTAGCATAATTGTAACTGACTTAATTTACACCAACCTTCAGACTAAAGCTATAGCTAACGGCAAAATTTATTTATTTATTTATACTATAGATGAATATTACGATAAAGGGTTAAAACACAGACAACAAAGTCCAATTATGAAGGGAATTCCACGTTCTTTATGTTCATAAAAAGAGAATTAAATTCTCCAGGGGCGTGACTTTTCACTTCTTTGATTTTAAGTTTATTTTAATAATTAGATTTTAATACTCTTTTAGTTAATTAATTATGCAATAATTATTAAAATAGACTCAACATCGGAAAAATAAGAAGTCACGCCTCTGGAGAATTTAATTATCTTTCCAATGACATAAAGAACGTGAAATTCTGTCCATAAATAGAGGCTCTATCCGCTCCAAGAGATTGTTAAAAATTACATTGTTCTTATGGGGCTTGATTTTGCCGTTCGGCAGTTTGCCGTCCACTACCACCCACCCTCAACTGATAATAGAGTAGGCCTACGTGAAAACTAGTCAAGTTGATGAAGCAGGAAAAAATCTTACTTTTAAAAATAGGATGGTCTTTGATAGAACATTGTAGTGTTAAACAATGATTCTATAAATCTGTGTTTGTTAAATCAATGATTCCAGTAGCAAGATAGTTTTTAGTTTCATTTTTATCAATATAGCTTCAACTTCTTTCTTCATTGTTTTCCACATTCAAAAGTCAAAAGTTTTTGTACAATGTCAGTTTTAAGTGTGAAGATAACTTGTTTTTTAATATCAACTAATCTGATTTGGGAAGAATAACGTTATGGGCTCGGTCTGTGTTTCGATATTTCTCCTGGACTATAAATTCTTAATTGAAGTGCTACGAAAATAATAACCTAGTTTCGAACTTTATTATTCATCACAATCTATCTATATCTATAAAAGCGAAATGGCACTGACTGACTGACTGATTCATCACCAGAACTAAAAATCCACTGAACCGAATGCGTTCAAATTTGGCAGGCATGTTCAGTTGGACGTTTAGACGCGCGCCAAGAAAGGATTTTAGAAACTTTTCAAGGATACGCCAAATATTTTAGTTTTTCTAGAGTTTTTCGGCGTCTTCCTCATTTTTTCGAGAACCAATCGGTAAAAAATGTTGATATTTGGTAGGTAGGTTCAGATGAGGTCTAGAAATTTTGTATTGAAATATTTTTGCAATCCGTTCAAGATTACGCCAGAAATAAGGTTTTCAAAATTGTAGATGTGTTGCGGGTTGCATATCTTCCGCCTTGATACGACCAATCCTAACTGTAAATTGAATGGTTCAGCGAGATTATAGATGAACTAATTTGGAAGATATTGAATCAAGTTTCAAACTATGTCCGATATACTTCCCAAGGTTACGCTTAATATTAGCGTTTTACAATTTTTTTGAATTTTCGGAGTTTTTCTTATATTTTTCTAGAACAAATTGGCAGAACATGTTGCAATTAGGTAAACAGGTCCAGATTAGGTGTAGAAATGCTGTGATCAATAAATTTCAAACCCCTACTGAACGGAATTTGCAGGCGAGCGAAGTGAGCCTGTTTGTCTCAGCAGACACTGACAGAGGTTTTGCAGGCGAGCGAAGCGTGTTTGACTCACTTACACTGCCTATACTGTCGGGGGTCCTGGTTAGACGGAGAAGGCGAGCGAAGCGAGCCTGCCGGCTAATATGGAATAAACACGTTTTGGGCAATAGTCTGTGTTTTCAATCAATAAGTTTAATTACTTTCTGTAAAATGAATAAATCAATTTGATTCTATTGTAATCTCGTTAATTGATGAATATGACCAATAAAAACTATCATTGTTCTATTATGGTAATAAAACATGATAAATAAAACTGTATTAGGATCAAATCAATTACAATACTATTGCAGTATATAATAACTAAGGAACGGAAGAAAGAAGCATAAGCTGAGTGGTTTTATTGCAGTGTTATTCTATTGCTGAAAGATCATCTTCCTTTATTCGTTGGGTCCTTGGACTGGATCTGTGGATTGTCTGAACTCATAAAGTGGTGAGCTCAGTGATAAAAAGCATCTGGCTGCTCTATTGGCGAAATGTATTCACCCATAATACTGACCACTGTATTATACGCTCACTTTAATATCATACTCATTCACATTCCTTTTAATCTATTTCTTCTTCTTCTTCTTCTTCTTCTTCTTCTTCTTCTTCTTCTTCTTCTTCTTCTTCTTCTTCTTCTTCTTCTTCTTCTTCTTCTTCTTCTTCACCTTCTTCTTCTCCTTCTTCTTCTTTTTCTTTTTCTTCTTCTTCCTTCTTCTTCTTCTTCTTCTTCTTCTTCTTCTTCTTCTTCTTCTTCTTCTTCTTCTTCTTCTTCTTCTTCTTCTTCTTCTTCTTCTTCTTCTTCTTCTTCTTCTTCTTCTTCTTCTTCTTCTTCTTCTTCTTCTTCTTCTTCTTCTTCTTCTTCTTCTTCTTCTTCTTCTTCTTCTTCTTCTTCTTCTTCTTCTTCTTCTTCTTCTTCTTCTTCTTCTTCTTCTTCTTCTTCTTCTTCTTCTTCTTCTTCTTCTTCTTCTTCTTCTTCTTCTTCTTCTTCTTCTTCTTCTTCTTCTTCTTCTTCTTCTTCTTCTTCTTCTTCTTCTTCTTCTTCTTCTTCTTCTTCTTCTTCTTCTTCTTCTTCTTCTTCTTCTTCTTCTTCTTCTTCTTCTTCTTCTTCTTCTTCTTCTTCTTCTTCTTCTTCTTCTTCTTCTTCTTCTTCTTCTTCTTCTTCTTCTTTCTTCTCTCTTCTTCTTCTTCTTTCTTCTTCTTCTTCTTCTTATGAGAGCAGAGGATCCCACATATTCAATGAGATTGTAGAGAGCTGAATAGAAATAAGTATAGTCGAGCAAAGAAGACACTGTGGCAAAATTGGTAAATGACTCCAGCTCAGTCAATACAGGGTCAAAAACTATGTTTATGGTCTCAAATTGTAGAAATCATTCTGCTCAACAATTTCGTACCAAATTTTTAAGTTTTGAACCTGTATTGACCGAGCTGGAGTCATTTTTAAATCTTGTCAGAGTGTCTTCATTGCTCGACTGAACTATACTCCGTCAACTCAACATGTAGAGTCGTATCCAAGCTTAGAAGACATCTGGCAAGATGGGGAAAATGACTCCAGCTCGGTCAATATTGGTTCAAAATTAAAAACTTGCTGTTACATTGTAGAGCAGAACGTTTTTCACAATTTGAGACAAAGGTTATAATTTTTGAACCAATTTTGACCGAGCTGGAGTCATTTTCCCATCTTCCCAGAGTGTCTTCTTTGCTCTACCAGACTATACCCTGACAACTCAACATTAGTTGGAGTCGTACTTTTTGCGACACAGTGTACAAAATAAAATGAGTATCTAAAGTCTGGCCAAGCAAAGAAGAGCCTCTGGCAAGATGAGAAAATGACTCCAGCTTGGTCAATATTGGTTCAAGAATAATTGATTTGGTCTCAATCGTAGGTAACATTCTGATCTACAATTTGAGACCAAATAAATATTTTTTGAATCAATATTGACCGTGCTGCAGTCATTTTCCCATCTTGCCTGAGGTTCTTCTTTGCTTGGAAAGACTATAGCTCATATTGCATGCTCATCTTGACACACATTCAACAAACGACATCCAACTCTATTCTAGAATTTGCCACGACGAGCATTTCTCTCTTTCTATCCTTTTCTTTCAACATCTTCTCTCTTTCCTCCTCATACATTCTCCTCTTTCATCCTTCTACATTTCCTTTCTACATCCTTGATTCCACTCTTTCATCTTCCTCCATTCATTCTTATAAATATAGATAATATTATTTATTAATTTCATTAATTTCTTATGTTAACATTCTCATTTTTTACTGTTCCACATTTTACTTCTTTAGTTATTTCCCTTCTGTAATCTCTCCAAGTAAAGAAGAACCTCTAGCAAGATGAGAAAATGACTTCAGGCTCGGTCAATATTGGTTTAAAAATAATTGATTTGGTCTCAAATTGTAGATCAGAATGTTTCCTACAATTGAGAATAGATCAATAATTTTTGAACTAATATTGACTGAGCGGAAGTCATTCTCTCATCTAGCCAGAGGGTCTTTTTTAGGACAGACTATACGTATCCCGTTCACTTCTTATTTAATGCAGTCTTCAATTTTCCATCCTCCATATTTCTCTTTCATCATTCTTCGTATTCCATATTCCCCTTCCATCATTATTCATCCTCCATATTCCTCTTTCATCGTTCTTCATCTACCATATTCCTCTTCCATTATTCTTCATCCTCCATATTCCCTTTCCATTATTCTTCATCCTCCATATTCCTCTTTCATCATTCCTCATCCTCCTTACTCCTCTTCCATCATTCTTCATCCTCCATATTCCTCTTCATCAATTCTTCATACTCTATATTCCTTCCATTATTCTTCATCCTCCATATTCCTCTTCATCATTCTTCATCTCCATATTCCTCTTCCATTATTCTTCATCCTCCATATTCCTCTTTCATCGTTCTTCATCCACCATATTCCTCTTCCATTATTCTTCATCCTCCATATTCCTCCTTTCATCATTCTTCATCTTCCATAATTATTCCTCTTCATCATTTCTCATCCTCCTTAAACCTCTTTCATAATTTTCATCATTCTTCGAACTCTATATTCCTCTCCCATTCTTCATATTTCTCTTTCATCATTCTTCATCCTCCATATTCTTCTTCCATTAGAATTCTTCATCCTCCATATCCCTCTTTCATCATTCTTCATCCCCCATATTCCTCTTTCATAAGAATTCTTCATACTCCATATTCCTCTTTCATCATTCTTCATACTTCATATTCCCCTCCCATTATTCTCATCCTCCACATTTCTCTTTCATCATTTTTCATCCTCCATATTCCTCTTTTATCATTCTTCATACTCCTTATTCCTCTTTCATCATTCCTCATCCATATTCCTCTTTCATCATTCTTCATCTTCCATAATTATTCCTCTCTCATCATTTTCATCATTCTTCGAACTCTATATTCCTCTCCCATCATTCCATTCTTCATACTCCTCTTCCACAATTCTTCATACTCCATATTCCTCTTTCATCATTCCTCATCCATATTCTTCTTCCATCATTTCTCATCCTCCTTACTCCCTTTCATCATTTTCTAAACTCTATATTCCTCTTCCATCATTCTTCATTCTTCATATTTCCCATCCATCATTCTTCATACTTTATATTTCTCTTTCATCAGCCTTCTTCCACCATCCTCATCCATATATTCCTCCTTCCTTCTTCTTATTCTCATTCTCATTCTTATTCTTCTTCTCATTCTTATTCTTCTTCTCATTCTTATTCTTATTCTCATTCTTATTCTTCTTCTCATTCTTATTCTTCTTCCTCCTTCCTTCTCACGTAATAAACCTCATAACCGAGCCATAAATTTGCAGCGACCAACACGACTATAAAATAGCTTTTCAGAAACTCAGAAGAGAACCTCTGAAAACGTGAAAAAGGACAGAATACATTACACATATTTCCGTTCTATTCCTTCCACTTTCTTCAACCACCATCTACTTCTTCTTTCTCATCTTCTTTTTCTTTTTCTTCTTCTTTTCTTGTTATTCCCAATCACCTTTCCTGACTTCCACGTATTCTTTGCCATAGCTAACTCCTCCTCTTCTTCTTCGTCTTTGTGGGTACTTTATTTACTTACTTCTTCTATCTGATTCTCCTCTCTCTTTCTTCTCTTTTCTCTTTCTTCTTTTTTTCTTCTTCTTTTCTTCTTCTTCTTCTTCTTTTCTTTCTTTCCTCTTTTCTTCCTCGTCCTTCCTTTCTTATTATTTACTTCTCATTTTGTCTCTTGATCAGCTTCTTCTCTTTGTTCTTTCTCTTCTCTTCTTTTCTCGTCCACTTCTCCCTTCTCTTCTTTTCTTCTTCTTCTTCTTGTTCTTCTCCTTCTTCTTCTTTTCATTTCTCATTCTCTTCTTCTTCTTCTTCTTCTTTTTCTTCTCTTCTTCTTCTTCTTCTTCTTTTCTTCTCCTCCTTTTTTCTTCTTCTTCCTTCTTTTTCTTTCTTCTTCTTTTCTTTTACTCATTTTTTCTCTTAACTAGCTTTTCTCCTTCTCCAGCTCAGGTCTTCTTCAAATTGATCTTCGTCTCCTTCTTTTTATCATTTCTCTGTTTTTTCTCTTCCTCTTCCTTCCTCTTCTACCTGTTCTTCTTTTTTCCTCTCTTCTTATTTTTTCTTCTCTTTCTTCTCTGTCTATCTCGTCCTTCCTCTCTTAATTCTTATTTACTTCTCATTTTTTCTCTTGATCAGCTTCTTATCCTTCTCCAGCTCAGGTCTTCTTCAACTTATTTTCGTCTCCTTCTTCCTTCTATTATTTCTCTCTCTTCTCTTCTCTCTTTCTTTCTTTCTCTTCTTCTCTTCCCTCCTCTTCTCTCTTCTTCTTCTACTTCTTCCTCTCATTTCTCTCTCCTTCCTCCTTTCTCTCCCTCCTCTCTTCTTCTTCTTGTTCATCTTCTTCTTCTTCTTCTTCTTTTCCTGCTCCAACTGTTCTGCGTCGTCTTCTCCTTTCTGTAGTGACTAGAGTACATTCTCATCATTTCGCAGATTACACCCAACTAGTTACACTACACTACAGCACTGCTTCACATGTCTCACCCCTGTTGAAAGCTCATTATGGTGGATTTGCATATTTTTCTCCTTCAACTACTACCTCCTCCTCCTCCTCCTCCTCCTCCTCCTCCTCCTCCCCCTCCTCCACCTACTCCACCTACTTCTGTGACCCCTCCTCCTCCTACTCCTTCTCCTCCTCCTCCTTCTCTTCCTCCTCTTTCACTACCACTTCATACTACTCCTCCTCCAAGGAGGAGTATCCTTGTACAACTCTTACTCCTTCCTTCTCCTCTTATCCTCCTCCTCTCCTCCTCCTCCTCCTCCTCCTCCTCCACCTCATCCACCTCATCCTTCTCTTCTTCTCCTTCTAACTCCTCCTACTCATCCTCCTCCACCTCAACTTGTCTTCTACAACAGTCTCCGACTAACTTGTAGCCAAGACAAAATTTGCTGACACCTCCATTTTGTAGATTTTTGCTACAGTAGATGTTTTCTGCTTCATAGATTGTCATGTTTCTTGCTACTAAAGATTGGCGTCGAACGTACGTCATTTGTACTTCTCAGTGCAATTTTGTCATACAGGGTATTTAGGGAGGAATGTGCAATACTTCTCAGGCTGATTCCTTACACCAAGTAGACAAAAAAGTTCCTTGGGACCAACCCCCAAAAACGCTTTGTTACCGAGATAACAATGGCGGAAAATTAAGATATTTCAAAATATATTAATTTTTGTAATTTTTTAGAGGCTTTAGTGAGGTTCTAAAATAATCAATTCCTATGTGAAATTAGCTGAGAAACTCAATGAAACCAGTTCAAAGTTTGTAACTTCAACGGTTATTGAAATAATTGGAGAAATATGCTAGAAAAAGCCATTTTTCAACAATAAGGGTAATAACTGGATAAGGAATCATAAAATTGTATTTTTTATCAATGGAAGTTGAAGAGTGTCGTATTCTAAAGAAAACGTTAAATGGCGGAGATTGTGTAAATCTTACCCAAATCTCAGAAATGGCGATCAAAAATAGCAAAGTATTGAATTTGTGTTTAGTAGCGATTTTGTGATTTTCGATCGCTATTTCTGAGATTTGAGTAAGATTTACACAATCGCCGTCATTCAACTTTTCCTTTAGAATCCGACTCTCTTCAACTTCCATTAATAAAAAATACAATTCTATGATTCCTTATCCAGTTACAACCCTTATTGTTGAAAAATGGCGTTTTCTAGCATATTTTTCCAATTATCTCAATAACCGATAAAGTTACTTGGAACTTGGAACTGGTTTCATTGAATTCCGCAGCTAATTTTACATAGGAATTAATCATTTTAGAACCTCAATAGAGCCTCTAAAAATTTGAAAAAAATAATATATTTTGAAAAATCTCAATTTTCCGCCATTGTTATCTCAGTAACAAAGCGTTTTTGGGGGTTGGTCCCATGGAACTTTTTCGTCTACTTGGTGTGAGGAATCAGCCTGAGAAGTATTGCACATTCCTCCTGGAACACCCTGTATATGTACTTCACAAGCTGTGAAAATCACAAAACTGTATGAACTAATAGATGTGATTGCCTATTAATTCATGTATTTGATGAATCAATTTGATTTGCAATCTATTATAGCTGACCCCAAAGAGTTAGCGGTTTCATCTGTCCCGTGTTCGAGATGTAACCTACCAACAGCTCATCAAGGCATCATTTATTTCCTCTTTTGATTTCAAAACATCATCTGGGCACAAAATACAAAATCAGGCTTATTTCATAATTATTTCCAAAAGAATCCATCTTCTCTTTCTTCAACACTTCTATTATTTTTAGAAGATTATTCATAAAGATTTGTATTGGAAGAAATATCCTTAAAGTTACCCATTAATTATTGTTCCGTATTACCGTACGTATATCTTCACATTGCTCAACAGGCTACAGTATATGATTGAAATAATCTCAAGGCCTGCTTCTAAGCTAGGACAATAATGTTATGATGTTATATTAATATTATGATAAAATTATGATGGACTATGTGGGTTCTTTCAAGGTGATTATGTAGCCTACAATTGCTGTATTAATTAGTCCTAATAAATTAGTAATAATTAGTACTAATTGTGTTCTATGAACATTCTATAATATTGTGAATTGTTAAGTATAACGTGTATTGTTGTACATTATGAATTGTGTTTGAATGATGGAAATAAATTAAATTAAATTGGAAAACGTAAATCACTAAAAAGAGAAGAAACCAAGAACAACAAGGATCAGTAATAAAGTGAACGGAAACAACAAGAACCAGTGATAAAGTACAACGAAGAGAGAAAATAGTAGAAACTGGAAGTGGAAGGAAAAGGAAAGGGAAACGTGTTGTAAAAAGGAAGAGCAAAAAAGACACTAAAGCAAGCTGACGCCGCTTACGTGTTCTTCCAGTATAATTCGAAGCCAATATTGAATTATACGAGATCCGTGAGTTTTGCCTGGCAGGACAGAGTGTCCAAGCAAAGAAGACATTCTGGCAAGATGGGAAATGACTCCAGATCGGTCAATATTGTTTCAAAAATTAACATTTCATCTTAAATTGTAGATCAGTATGTTTCCTACAATTTGAGACCAGATTTATAAGGTTTGAACGAATATTGATTGAACTGGAGTCATTTTCCTGACTGTCAGAATGTCTTCTTCGTTTGGACAGACTATAGATAGGCAACTACTTAATATATTCCGTGTTAGACAGGCAGACACCCCCGAAAATCAGAACACGAATTTCGATTTGGTATTCAAGCACTCGAAGCGCTCATAAACAGAGAAGAGCTCTTCCACGTGCTGCATGATATTTGCGACTTTCGCACGGGTTTTAGGCGCTGTGTATAGACGACGAGTGGGAGGGATGGTTCACGGAGAAGAAGGAAAAGAAGGAGGAGAAGGAAGAAAGAAGGCGGAGGAGGAAAAGGAGGAGGAGGAAGGAGAAGAAGGAGGAGAGGAAATGAAGGAGAAGAGGAGGAAGGAGGAAGAAGGAGAAGAAAGAAGATGTAGGAGATCTTGTTGAAGAAGGCTACAGATGAAAAGGGATAAGAAGCAGACCAAGAGGAAAGTAAGGAGTTAATGAGGAGGAAGTGAAAGGAAGAAGAAGAAGGAGGAGGAGGAGAAGGAGGAGAAGGAGAAGGAAGAAGGAGAAAGGAGGAAGAGGAAGAAGAAGAAGAAGAAGAAGAAGAAGAAGAAGAAGAAGAAGAAGAAGAAGAAGAAGAAGAAGAAGAAGAGAAGAGAAGAAGAAGAAGAAGAAGAAGAAGAAGAAGAAGAAGAAGAAGAAGAAGAAGAAGAAGAAGAAGAAGAAGAAGAAGAAGAAGAAGAAGAAGAAGAAGAAGAAGAAGAAGAAGAAGAAGAAGAAGAAGAAGAAGAAGAAGAAGAAGAAGAAGAAGAAGAAGAAGAAGAAGAAGAAGAAGAAGAAGGAGAAGAAGTAGAAGTAGAAGAAGAAGAAGTTGAAGTAGAAGAATGGGAAGATGGATAAGGAGATGTAGAAGAAGAAGAGATGAAGTTGAAGATGGAGTGTTAATAATGAACTATCAAAACTCCATTAAGTTGAGCCCTTATGTTATTCCGAATGAAAATAATAATAAATTAATGAACTATTGTCAATACTTTTAGATACATGACAAGAAAATTATTACAGTGAGCTTGGAATAATCTCCCCTCATCTAAAATTTTATAAACATAGCCTATATTCTACTGGTACTGATGATTTTTTTTATTCATTGAATAAATTTTTCTGACTCATATTTGACTCAATAAAATGTACAAATAAATAATAAAAAAATAGTTCAAATCATTGAAAATAATATTCAAGCCTTGGAAAGCATCTTTACCAACACTTGTAACTTATCTACTTAGGTCTTGTGACATTTCTTAGTTAATTTTAGAAATTTCTTGATTTAATGACAAGTTTTTTTTGACAAGTCTTGTTCGTTACCATGCCAATGTTCGTGAAACACTTGTTCATAACCGGCGGAACGCTTGTAAAATTGTTAAAATTCACTTGTTATCACAAGTCTACAATTGTGCGTTTGTGAAACGCCTGTAATCAGCTGGATTAGTAAATTTGTTATAA
The DNA here is from genome assembly GCA_017141385.1 of Sogatella furcifera. Lineage (NCBI taxonomy): Eukaryota > Metazoa > Arthropoda > Insecta > Hemiptera > Delphacidae > Sogatella > Sogatella furcifera. The sequence continues at coordinate 2,561,630 of CM029546.1, read as the reverse complement.
ATCATGGTTAGTAACAAGACTTGTTTTATACGTTGTGAAATGGGGCCCGGTTCGGTCAATATTGGTTCAATAATGTCTTCTTACTTTAGTCTATCTTTGGTCGTTCAAACTATACCAATAGAATAAAAGTACTCATATTATTGTTTTGATAATTCTATAAAAACTATCATTTAATTACATTCTCAATCTGCAATCGCTTGGATACCACTAAACAATTCCAGCCACACTTCCAAACATCCATTATCTGTGTAAAGCGACCATTTTGCGTGTAATTGGTTGGAAACGTGTTTTATGCACGTTTTTACACTTTGAATCTGAATTATTCACGCGCGCATGACTCGCAATGAGAAATGGTAAAAAGAGGATGTTGTTATTTATGAGGGTATGCGGGGCAAAAAGGGTATCCAATTAGTTGCAGTGTTACTTGCTTTGCATCTTAATAAGCTTGTACTCCCTTTACTCCCTTTGTACTCCCTCTGCACTCCCTTGTACTCTCTTCAACTACCTTGCACTCCCTTTACATGTACTGGTGTTCGTGTGAGAGTATCTCTTTGCACGTATGAGTGTTTGTCTCTCTCAACAATACTCTACACAAATACTCTCTAATTTTCTCTGTTCATCTCTCTAACTCTTTGTATACCTCTATCTCTCATTCGTCTCCATGAATGGACATTTATATGTCTAGATTCCGCCATTTTTTTAGATACAGCACAAATTTATATTACCGCTAGCTCATTGAATCCTATACCTGAGTCACTTTACAAGTTTCAATAGTCTTCTTCTTATTCTTTTTTCTTTCTTCTTCTTCTTCTTCTTCTTCTTCTTCTTCTTCTTCTTCTTTCTTCTTCTTCTCTTCCTTCTTCTCTTTCTATCTTCTTTCTCATTAGTCTGTCTACTTCCATATTTTCTCTTTCCTCTTCTTTTCTCCCCTCCACTTTCGGATTTTTTCATTCTACTTATTTTTGATGCAACTTCTTGTCTAATTCTTCTCATTCTCATTGATCTTTCCATCTCACTTCTTCTCTATCATTTGCTTTCGAATCTTCTTCTTCTTACTCTTCTCCACCTTCTTCTTCTTTTTCTTCTTCTTCTTCTTCTTCTTCTTCTTCTTCTTCTTCTTCTACTTCTTCTTCTACTTCTTCTTCTTCTTCTTCTTCTTCTTCTTCTTCTTCTTCTTCTTCTTCTTCTTCTTCTTCTTCTTCTTCTTCTTCTTCTTCTTCTTCTTCTTCTTCTTCTTCTTCTTCTTTTTTCTTTCTTCTTCTGGCTTCTTCTATAGGCCTAATCAGCCAACTCAAGCTAACTATGTATAGTCTGTCCAAGCAAAGAAGACCCTCTGGCAAGATGAGAAAATGACTCCAGCTCGGTCAATATTGGCTAAAAAAATATTTATTTGGTCTTAAATAGTAGAAAATATTCTGATCTACAATTTGAGACCAAATAAATATTTTTCGAACCTATATTGATCGAGCTGGAGTAGTTTTCTCATCTTGCCAGAGGGTCTTCTTTGCTTGGACAGACTATAATTAGTGTAATTTTTCATTTTTTATAGCATAGGACTTGAACCGATTTACTGTATTATGTAATCTACATGAATAAAGTGATTGATTGAATCTGAATCTCTCTTCTTAGTCGAATCTATCAGTGGAATATTGGCTGCGGTTGGGTTAATAGAAGGGATATCCGTCTTCAAGAATGAATCTTTATGTCCAAACTCCGCCATTTCATGTAGAAACATCACAATCATATTACAGCATTTGCTAGGTTTACTTAATCTACATATTTTTCAATCCATTTCAATAGTGTAATTACTGATCTTATTAGAAATTATCGTAATCTAAGGCCGGTAGTACACGATAATAGTTCTATGATCACATTTGATCATATGGAAAGAGATGAAAATATGATTTCGTATTTTCATCTCCTTCCATATGATCAGATATGATCATTGAACTATTATCGTGTAATACCGGTGTAAGATTCAAGGTGATAAACGTAGAAATCCACTTGAATAATCTATAATCTTATCTCTCAGTAACAGGTTAGCTAAGACTGCTCTCAACAATAATATTGTAATGGTGAACCGCTCGCCAACTGTCCTAACTGAGCACAACACTGAATAATAGAATGTAATATTCGTCATATCCGTCAATTTTGTTTGAGCCAACTCTTAAAATCATAACAGATAATCTATAATCTGCTTATTGATTTTAATGGTGGGGAGAACCTTACGGATAGTTTCCATCTCCCAATAAGTACTTTGCCAAATATTGGTTTTGTAGTTTTGGAGGAGATATCGTGGTACATTATAGTATTCATATTGAATGAAAATACAAATATTGTGAAAACCATCGATTGAAATCTGTGGTTTTCATTCAACCGAATATTGGTCACCCATCCAAGAGCAGTCTACAGTGTTCGTGACTTTTAGAATGAATTGCAATAGTCAGCAGTCAGCACATTGCGTGAACTATCAGATAATAGTATATTACATAATGAGTGTGGAAAAGGCGTTTTTACAAACGAATAATTATGTTCTCCAAACGAGCGGTACGCGAGTTTGGAAAATAATTATGAGTTTGTAAACTTTTCCACACGAATTATGTACATTTTTTTCGTCATACTAGACTGAGAAGGATTTATTATATTGAAACCTCAAACAACTGAAAACATAAACTGAAGCCAACATAACCTCAACACAACACTAGCACAAACGCACAAATGAACTGTCATGGCGGCTCGTTCGACTTGTATATTCATACGTCGGAGTTCGGAAAAAAACTACTGGGCTAGATTTTCAGTTCTGTAATTATCATCGTGATGATGACTTGTGCTGTAATAATCATCAAAATTATTATTTCCGCATTCAGAACAGCTGATCTTTGATTCTCCTGTAAACGGCTATTTTCCAAACGCAAATCTAGCTTGGAAAGTTGTGTATTACATACGAGTATGGCGAAAAATATTATTGTCTAATAGTGAAATGTAAATTTCAACAAAAAAAATCAAACATGATGACGGTGATTGAATGATAATGGAGCATGTTGGACAAAGAAAGCTTTGATAAAAGATGAGATTGAAGACAAAGAGGGTGAAGAAGGGGTGGGGGAAAGAGAAATGTCTCTGTCTAGCCCTACTGCCCTTTCAGCCCTTTATGCTATGCATGAGTTAAGCCACCTATTAATTTCTGTATAAAGCCGCCCTTGCTTATAGTAGAGAAAAGGGCTATGAGGTCATATATGAAACATAGCACGCTTGATGACAGCGTGAGGTTGTAAGGAAAAGGAAGAGGAAGGAGAAGTAGGAAGAAGAACAGATAAGAAGAAGGGGGAGATTAAGACAAAGTGGAAGATGCAAAATAGAAAAAATGGAGGAGGAGAAAAGAGGAAAGTGAGAGGAAAGAAGGAGAAGGATGATTGAGAGAAGAGAAGAAGAAGGAGAAGAGAAGAAGAAGAGAAGAAGAAGAAGAAGAAGAAGAAGAAGAAGAAGAAGAAGAAGAAGAAGAAGAAGAAGAAGAAGAGAAGAAGAAGAAGAAGGAGAAGAAGAAGAAAGAAGAAGAGTGAGAAGAAGAACAGAAGAAGAAGGAGAAGAAGAAGAAGGAAGAATAGAAGAAGAAGAAGAAGAAGGAGAGAAGAAGAAGGGGAAGAGAAGAAGAAGAAGAAGAAGAAGAAGAAGAAGAAGAAGAAGAAGAAGAAGAAGAAGAAGAAGAAGAAGAAGAAGAAGAAGAAGAAGAAGAAGAAGAAGAAGAAGAAGAAGAAGAAGAAGAAGAAGAAGAAGAAGATGAAGAAGAAGAAGAAGAAGAAGAAAAAAGAAGAAGAAGAAAAATATGAAGAGAGAAAGGTAAATAAAAAGAAGGAGATAAGAAGAAGCAGGAAGAGGAGAAGGATGGATAAGAAACTGGATAAAAATCATGATGTAAAAGGACAAGAAAAACGAATAGATGAGGAAGAAAATTTTTAGAATGTAGAAGAGAAAGAAGAATGAGAAGAGAAGAAAAAGTGGGAATGAAAATAGGTAGAAGTAGACTAGGTGGAATGAAGGAGATACGAAAAAGCAGAAGATTTGAGAAGCAGTGAGAACTAAATCGTGTAAAAAGGAGAAGGAAAAGAAGAGTAGTAAAAGAGATAGAAGGATGACAAAAATTCGAATGAGATGATGAGACAAGAAAAATAAAATTAAAGAGGAATAAGAAAAAGATCAACCAGAAAAGGAGATGAGGAGGAGGATTAGGAGTGAGAAGAAAAAGTTCTAGGTCATACTACTCTCAAAAGAATTAGAAGTAGAAGAAGAATTCGAAGATGGAATGAAGAAGATGACAAGCAAAAAGAAAATATGGCAACGAAAAAGAAAACCCAGGCATGATGTGTTGTACATTCTGAGATGGAACACAAGTCATATAGAACGGTATGATACAGGAATAAGGTACGGTATAGTCTGTCCAAGCAAAGAAGACATTCTGGCAAGATGGGGAAATGACTCCAGCTCGGTCAATATTGGTTCAAAAATTATACATTTGATCTCAAATTTTAGAAATCATTCCAATCTACAATTTAAAATCAAATGTATAATTTTTTGAGCCAATATTGACCGAGCTGTAGTAATTTTCCCATCTTGCCAGAATGTCTTCTTTGCTTGGACAGACTGGAACAGGAGAAAGGACTTACATTTCCCTCAGGACTATAAATCCTTCTTCAGGCTGATTACAGCATACTGCCAAATGTACATGCTGTGTATCCTTATCCTGCAATAAGTTTGTTTCACAATATCTGATTTTGTTGGACAATGATTTGAGGTTATGACAGATTAAGGTGAATGATAAAAAAAGCATGATGTAGTCAATTCTTCAAAAAATAGTTTCAATTTTGAACAGAAGATAATCTTCAAGATAAGCAAATCTTCTGTTCAAAATTGAAGCTATTTTTGACCACTATGAAATAATCGATAAGAATAAGAATGTTTTATTCCTTTAAGCATAGTTTACATTGAAATCGGAAACGTCAAATAAATACAATTAATAAATCAACAGATCAAATTCTATACAATCAACAGATCAAATGTATTACTAAGACTAGACATGAGTTCAGTGTAATAGGTAGATTTTCAACACAAATCTAACACATCAGTATAATCTAGTATGGTCACAGTATTTATATTCTCATATTCTAAAATCACATAATATCTTCTAATTGAGGGGAATAATAAGATTAAGGTTTTCATAATTCGACAAAATTCTCCATTGATACTATTGATAAAACTCAGAAATAGAATACAAAGGAGTTTTCAAAAGGAGACACTCCAAGCAACATTTAAATTTAGATTCGTGTAAAACCCTAACCGAATTTGGTAGTGCATTAAAAAGTTTTAATGATATGCAATTAGGACTATTTAATACCTTGTTTAATCTTGTATAAGGTACATCAATATTGTATTTGTTTCCAGTATCGTAGCTGTGTATTTCATCTCTGCAGGGGAACAAGCCTATCTTTCTCTTTACCCTCATTAAGAGCCTAAAAGCTACCATGCCATGCAAGGTCATGATTTTCTCTTCAATAAATAGAGGCCTACAATGTTCTAAATATGATGCACCAGAATTTATCCTGATTGCTTTTTTGTAGTAAGAATACTTTCTGTGCATCCGGAGCACACCCCCATAGTTCCAGGCCATACAGAAACACACTCTGGGAGGAAGCAAAATAAATCATTGATCATTGATCACTAATATGATTCCTTGTGCATATTACTCAAACTTGTTTAGAAATTTACATAACTCTAAAGAGTTTTTGACAACTTTATTATTACATATTAATTACTTAATTATTACAACGAAAGCAAAGTGTTATTGTTGACGTTGAATGGTTAGGCGGTTTTGTCTGTTCCTTGTGCGATTCAAAAGTTATTGTTTTTAATTATGCCGGGTCTATACGAAACCGATCGGCAGACAATAATTGTCTTCAGAAAAACTACAACCATGAGTTTAGATATCAAAGATTGATCATGGTGTAGCAACCAAAACCGTTATCTCGTTTTTCAATGAATCTGTGGTTCGACAATATCATTGCCATCATATCCACTTCTTATCACGTATCAAAATATAAAATCGTTCCATCTTATCATATCTAATCGCCTTACCTGCATCATATTGTAAGGTCTCCTCATATTGCTTCACTGATAATGGAGTAACAATACAAAATTGGAAATCCAACTAGAAATCTGACTGGTCAGTGGTTTGAGCAGTGACCATTTTATTGTAGCCTATCAGCCAATGAGAAGCAAGCAGAATGTGAAAGAATCCTGTGGCAAACTATTAAGTGAGTTTTTCAGAGATACTTTCCAGCTTGAAATAGCAAAAGATACTTGCAATCGTAGGTTACCATATAATCTGTATAGTCTGTCCAAGCAAAGACGACATTCTGGCAAGATAAGAGAATGACTTCGGCTCAGTCAATATTAATTGAAAAATTATAAATCTGCTCTCAAATTGTAGAGCAAAATGTTCCCCACAATTTGAGGTTGAATTAATAATTTTTGGTCCAATATTGATCGAGCTGGAGTCATTTTCCAAACTTGTCAAAATGTCTTCTTTGCTTGGACAGACTATACAGACATGTATCTTAGAACACCTGTATATAATACTATGTAGGCCTACATATAGATGCATTATAATATGAAAATAGGGTATACCCTTGTTTATCCCATACTTTATGTCATTTCAAGCAAATTCAAATACAGTATGAAAATGGGTAGCTCTGCAAACAATATGTAAGAAGCTTGAGAACTATTCTTCATTATTTATCGAACATTACTCCAGGGTCCTGGCTTATAAAGATTTACAGCTTGTTTTTCTGATGAAAAACAAGTGATTAGGATTGTAGATTCACCAATAAAACTATTGATTTACAATGCTCCAAATTTTTTTAAGAATCAGCTGTTGAATCAACGAATAGGCAAAACTCACTAGAAGACCCTAACATTCGAATCCAAAATGGCCGCGATGGTTCGAGTGGAATAGGAAATCCCATGTATTCTTTATTCTTTCTTTACAATTGCGACTTGGTTTCCAAGTATTTTAAGCAAAGGATGAATGATGAAGGTTTAAGATGTAGGTTATATGTCTATGTAAATTAGTTCAGACGAAAAATTCACGATATCAGCTGTTGAAACTCGAATCATCGCGGCCATTTTCGATTACAAGGCTAGGGTCTCCTGACTTGGTTTGTTAACGATTTTAGAAGTTATGATAATATTTCAGCGACAAAAATGATTCCTGTTCAAATCTCACTATAAAAATAATGATTGATATTTATTATTAAATATATTCATAATAATAAATCAATTTATATATCAAAATCATTAAATTAGGAGCAAAGTTTTGGTTTTAAAGAAATAGCATTGGACTATTCCGATATTCTATTTACTTGAGGTAAATTTGTTCCATGTCATTTTTTTTTTTAATCAGCTGAAACTGTAGAATTTGCTTTTTATTGGAAACGTTTATGAGACAGAAACGCCCATAAAATCCACGAATAATGTATGATTAATGTGGATTGTGAAATGTTTATAAGCCAGGGCCCAGTCTCCACTTTTAAGCTAAGTTATTCCATTTTCATAGAAAACTTCATACTTTACAGAGGGTCCCTCTATAAGTATTCTACTATACATTCTCGTATATAACATGAGCTAGACTCAATCAATCTTTATTCCACATCCAAGATGCAGTTCTTCACAGCTTTGGCATTATTCAATAGGTTTCACTATACCTAATGTAAGTCTTCCAACTAACTGCATGTATTTCATGATAAGCTGATTCATACACATAATTTACTTGCTATGTAATACTTGAGTGCATGCTATTCCATCCATCAATCCTGAGTTCTGGATAATAATTTCACATGCAAAGTTATTCAAGTGCTTCCAGGCTTTGGCATCTAGTATAGTCAGTCCAAGCGAAGAAGAAATTCTAGCAACATGGGAAAATAACTCCACCTCGGTCAATATTGGTTCAAAAGTTATAAATTTAGTCTCAAATTGTATATAAGAATGTTTCCTACAGTTTGAGGCAAAATGTATAATTTTTGAACCATATTAACCAAGCTGGAGTCATTTCCCCATCCTGCCAGAATGTCTTCTTTGCTTGGACAGACTATATATCTAGTCACCTCAATATTCCGGATGAACGGAAGCTGGAACTTTCCAGAAGAGAAACTTTGATAATATTATCAAACTTTTCATGTAATATTGTAATATAATCATAGTACTAGTATATTATAGTTTTCATGAAAATATTTTGAAGGAAACCGCAGTGTAGCAAAACAAGAATTAGTTGGCAATGAACAGTTTAGTCGTGGTTTAAATTAGAATTATGTATGTCTCCTTCTTGTCTACTGTTTTTTGTAAGTTACAAAATCAATTTCAATAGTTTCAGAAGATTGATTTCAAATTAAGAGGTTATGTAGTATTTGCTTTTTTGTAGTCAATTCAAAACATTGAAACCTTTTGAAATGTTTATTTATTTAGTCTATTTTTGGAACTCAGAAGTGATGTTTTACCACTGTCGGCTCGAGCCCACGAAACAGGTGAAGTGCTATACAGTAAAAGATACGGGCACTTCACCTGTTTCGTGGGTACGAGCCGCCAGTGTCTTTTATCAAAAATCAAAATTGTTTGAGGTGAAAAGTGTTTTTTGAAGAGAAAACTTGTAATGCGAACTCTCATTCGCCCACTCATAATCACCTTGACTTCAAATACTTGTTATCAAGTCGCCATTGTCATGATAAATAAATAATGGATATTATCAATGTTATAAATTTAAATCGAAATCACAGTACCCTTTCTAGTGGTAAAAAAAAACTACAAACCTATCATTTTCAGTGTATGAGTAGTTTTTAAGACCTCCCTTTTCAATTCAATCTAATTAAATGAAGTTTGATAGGGAATTCTTCATAATGCTCGCTTTTTTTCCATAACACTGTACAATTATAGTATGATCAAATTTATAGCTGACGCCATAACATTAGGCGGTTTTGTCTGTCTCTTGTACGTGATGTAACCCACTTACAGCTGATATAATCTATTCATTGTCTCTTTTGATTACAAAAACGTAACCCAGACCTAGCTAAATGACAACTCTAATTTTTTTTAATCAGCTGTTGGAGCGCACAAGCAGCAGATGAAACCGCCTTTTCAGCCTCAGCTATAATAGTGTCCATTTAGGCCCGTATTATCAATTCAACAAAATTATAGTTTGACAAAAAATTTATCTTGAATTGTGAGCTGATTCATGTGAAACTCATCTCAAATGCGATCATATAACTTTAGTCAACTTATTGATTTACTGCTTTTTATAATACAGGGCATACTGTTTTAAATGCTCATAATAATAAAGACTACTAATATTTGAGGAAATATAAACAATTTCTATCTGATTTCCCCAAAGTCCCATAAAAGAGGCAACCTTTTTGTCCATCTGCCAATAATTCCACTGCAATTTAATTAATAAAATTTGATTAATATTATGACCCAGCCATGATCTAGTCTGGAATAGATTATAATTAATGGGATTACGCCCCTTGCTGCCTTTTCGGGCGAGGAAGGTATTGTTCCATTTTCAATTACAAAGGGTAACCCCCAACCCTGTTCAATTTTAATCCCAAAGTACAGGGTGTAAGCTGCCAAAAAAATCAAATTTAAAGCTCTAAAACCTCCCCGTAGTATTGTTGTATTATTAAAACTCAGCTCAGCTCATGTATTATGTGGAGTATTTTGTTTTGTTTCATACTTTCAGGGTTTGCAAAGGAGGATTCGAAAAAATATTTCAATTGTGCAGATGAAAAAGTGTAGGCCATTTGGGCTATAATATTATTAGGTATGAGTATTATGAGTAGATTCAAATTTTCATGAGCCGTAGAGATCGGAAAAGTTTTTCCGAATGGTTCTAGATGGATTTCATAATGTGGTTTTTGATTGCAAATACAGAAATTTTTCGCACGAGTAAACAAAATGTTATAGTAAACAAAGAACTTCCAATGAAGGTTGTAGACTTAAAGTTGATATTGCGAAATTTCTCCATAATGAGGGAAAATCAATTTTGTTTTTGAAAATCGATCAGAATTCTCATTTTTATTAAATCATACTTGAGAATAAATTAATAATATAATACAAAAATTTTTTAAATAGAATAATACATTATCAATAAATTCAATTTCAGAGGACCATGATTATTATTATGTTATTGCTGGCAGTAACAGCAATAGTAATAACATGCTTTAAAACTTATTCCAATGTATTTTGAAATAAAATATTTTGCTCCAAAGACCCTTCGCAGTTACAAAATGAAACTATGAATTCTTCACGGATGAAATATTGGGAATCATCATCAATCCTGTTTTCAATCTCGCATGTTTTGACAAAAATTCGGGAACTAAATCACAAGCAAGTTCAAGATTGTAGCCATTCTCAGTGCCCTACCCAACTCTCTTGACAAGAAAAATCAAAAGTTCCGAATTCAGCCAGCAGATGGCAGTAACAGTAGGGTGACTTGCTGCTTCGACTTCCATTGGACACGCCTCTAGCTCCGCCTATGCTCTGGTTGACCGCAGACATCGGTTCGAAAAGTTTCCAAATTCGACCAGTAGATGGCAGCAGTTGTCGGGTGATATTTTAGATTCGACTTGGACACGCCTTCAAGCCCCACCTGCTCTTTTCTGATTGGTAGACAGTTTTCCGTGAGTTCGGGCTTGGAAAATGGCTGCTAGGGAGAAAATGGTGGATGGTATATCATTCACACAACATACCGCTGATTTACTGTTTCCTCTATCTAACGCTTACAGACTGTATTCAATTGCTAGTTTGAAAGTTTATTCAAATTGCCTTTTTCAATTGAATTAATTATAATTAGTTAATTAATTTAATTATTTAATTAATTTAATTATTTAATTAATCCTGCCTCATTCCTGCTTTCTATGACCAGTGATTGATGTGGATACAAAACATTAGAGTAGAATTTGATACAAAAAATACTAAATTCATGGTGATGGCATCCCCACATAGAAGTCTGTCCAAGCGGAGAAGACATTCTAACAAATTGGGAAAATAAATCCAGCTCGATCAATATTGGTTCAGAAAGTAAAAATTTGGTCTAAAATTATAGATCAGATTGTATCCTACAATTTGAGATCAAATTTATAATTTTCAAACCAATATTGACTGAGCTTGAGTCACTTTTCCATATTGCCAGAATGTCTTCTTTGCTTGAACAGACTATAACTTTTGGATTACAGTATTTGATCGATGCGATGCATTCTTTTTCACTTGTCCTCTAATGTAAAAATGTGATCAATATTGTAATATATACAATAAATTCATATTGTAATGTTTAACTGTAGCATGAATTATTATTTCATTATTCAACCTATGGCCTGAATAAAAATAATTGACTTTTTGAGTGGTTGTGAAGGTGATATTGTGGTAGTTATCCAAATTTAATGAAAAGATAAGATGTTAAACCACTCAGTTATGAAAAAATCCAGACATTCTCAATTTATATTAAATTCGAAAAATTCTCTATTCATAAAAAACTCGAGACATTTACAATAAATTAGTGGTTTGACAACATCTTGTCTTTTCATTTAATAAGAATAATTTATATTTGATATAGATTATTTTTTCGAATTGGTGATTTATTCATAAATACACAACTTTCCCTTCATTAATACAAAAAAAAAGATTTGTAATATTGTTGAAGTGTAGTGAATTATAACAAAATGGAATCGACAAAATTATGATTTCACAGAAAAATTATCAAATAATGATGGAAGATTTTGGTAGATTTACTAAAATAATTTGTGGAAAGCTTACCTTGTCAGGCTGTGTTTTCATTCCGAAACTTCCATCAAACAATGAAAATTCAGTTTTTTTCACGACAGCTATATCCAGTAGATTTGTGAGTGATGATTCACACAATTTATGAGACCGAAACCATTTCAAAAATAGAATTTAGTAGCACTGTTTAATACACCATTTCACTTCCTTCAACTCTGTAGTTGCTTATTACACATACATTACTTATTATTCACTCTGCTGTAATATTGATCTTCAGCTGAAATGTGAATATTACTTTTTGATTGATAATTTCAACAAATTAATAAATGTTACAACTTTGCGAACTTATTGTAAACTTATTAAATTATCCATTTAGTTACAGGGTAAAAGAACAATGCCTCAAATGTTTTCCTAACCTGGAAGGATCTTTTAAATAAACAATATTTCATAGGTCATTCTAAGTTATTCTAAAAAGGACTGAATTTATTGAATTCTTGAATGAATCAATTAGGACTTCATTATTATGTGGTCTATAATTGACAAAATATTGTTAGTATTCTCTGATATTTTCGATTCCATTATCTTAATTCTATGATAAATATTAATCTTCAACATTCAATAATTTATTGAAGTGATAAGTTCACCAGTGTTTTTCCTCAGTAGCCTATTCAACTTCAATGTTTGAACCAATGAATGACCATCGTTCTCCGACACACTACCGTATTCTATGTTAATCCTACATTTTCAAAACTCGTATCTTGTAAAAAAGAAATGAAAACTCGTGAAAACTCGAGCACAAATTCGATGTTTGAGCTCGGCAGTCGCGTCGCGTACTGACTCTAGGGAAGCGTTCACCCTGCCACAACCCAATAATTATCTACTGCGCAGTCTGTACATGCGCGCTGCGGTTTGTACAGTGACGCCGAAAAGTTGGGCGGTTTCGTCTGTCTTATGTAAGTGATGTATCCTGACAACAGCATTTATTGTCTCTTTTTATTACAAGAACATCATCTAGGCATAGCTCAATGACTACTCCAATCGACAAATCAACAGTTTTAGAGCAGAAAGAGCAGACGAAACCGCCTAAGATTTTGGCGTGAGCTGTTGACACAGGTATATTCCTGAAGGTGAAACATTCAAGAAGAAACATGAGATGGTGCTTGTATTAAATGAAGCACTAAAACAACTAAATAAATACAAGAGATGATACGGTATGCATGGGTCAATTAGAATAGGTCAAGTTCAGGGTTCAGGTGCCTTTCAAGTTGATACACAGATGATACTCGTATCAAATGAGAAGACCAGTTCCACTTTCAAGAGATACACGAGATGATACATGCGTAGAATGAAACAATAATTGAATTGATGTATGTTGAATGATCATTTATACAAGAAACTTCAATAACATAGAACAAGGAGAAAGTTAATATAAAACAACCATTCAATTCGAATCATTCCATTAATGAAATACTGATAATCTTGTGTCTATTTTTGAATGGTTATCATTCTGTAGAAGAAACTGAACCTATAGCGCCGGACAGTAGCTACCTCAGCAAATAATTATATTTTTTCTCAAAGTTGAATCTAAGATAGCAATGAAAGTGAAACTGATAGCTTGATCAATCTAGAAACAATTGTGTTAAAAAATTATTTGGATATTGGTCTCATATTGAATGTTTCCTACAATAGAAACTGAATCAATAATTGAAGAATTTGAAATTTTGAACAACTGAACGGAATTTGAGTGTCTTGAATCTATTTTGCTAGAAAGGTAAATCAGATTCTAGATTGAAGTCAGCTGTTTATACACCGCGTTTTGCATGGAAAAATATGCTATTTCTGTCTTATGTACTTCTAAAGAAACTGAACCGAACACCGCTATGTCCTGTAGACCAGACTCTGCCGGCTAGTTGTCAGTACCGTACGTAGGCTATTATAAATGCAATTTTAGGTTTGAGATCGCTCATTTATTCTCGGTAGATGAGACTCCAGTATATTATTATAGGTATTTTTTATTACAAATAATTGCATACATTCATCATCATTATCAACCCCACTGGTAAAGTTCAAGCAAGCTAAGAAAACACTTCTTTAAAATACACTTTACATATGGTGGGTCTACTCAGAATGCGCGAACTAAAACTATCAACCATAAAAACTAAAATTAAATATCGTCTAAATAAACTAAACAAAGTCAAAGAATAAACCTAAAAATGTTTCTGTTTTCAATGCTATTTTCCATTGTCTTCTAATCTTTCCTGTATGAATCTTGTCTATGAGCGTTTGATTGAACAATCAACAACTGAAATCTTGATAGAAAACATTCACCAGATTTGTTAAAAAGAAACACAATAGGACGTTGAAAAATGTAACATCTAGAAAACTACGAGAGAATAAAATGAGAGAAAAAACATCTAGAAAACTAATGAGAGAAAGCAAAGCCGTGTCATTATTTTGCCTTCGGCTCAGTCGTGTATAGTCTGTCCAAGCAAAGAAGACATTCTGGCAAAATGGAGAAATGACTCCAGATCGGCCAATATTGGTTCAAAAATAAGAAATTCAGTCTCGAATTATAGATCAGAATGTTCTCTAGAATCTGAGACCAAATCTATCATTTTTCAACCAATATTGACCGAGCTGGAGTCATTCTCCCATCTTGCAAGAAAGTCTTCTTTGCTTGGACAGCCTTTATTTCCGTTTGGATGAATCTTTTATTCGCTTGCGACACACCGACTGAGATGTGCTGGAATTAATTGTCATGATTCTTTTCCCTTCTCCCCTCCTCCAGTCTTTATTCTTTCATCTTTATTCGTCATTTTTATTCTATCGTTATCACCCCTCCTCTTCCTACAATCTTCCTTGTTCCACTGTTTTTCATAAAATACTTCTCGTAATTTTTCTCCGCCTTTTCAAGGTATCTGTCTCACTGTCATGAATTTGAGTTCCTGTTCATAAAAAGGTGTAGGTTATGTTGAAATTATTACAAATTCGAAATGAGAATTTGACTTGCATTTATTGAATTTACTCATACATTTCAAAGCTTCATACTCTAGAGTTCTAGCTTCAAGTATTAACATTCATCCTGGCCTTCTCAAATCAATTCTCTTTCAACTTCTTTTCCAATTCCGATACAGCTTCTCTTTATTCCCATTCGTTTTTTTATTTATTTTAGTTCTAATTATTTTCCAGTTCTTATTGTGTTTTCTACCTTCAATCTGCATTGCTACTTTAGTTGAACAGGGGGCTTGTATGCCTCAACTTCACCCACAAACTTTTGTAAAATTTTTACAAAGTGTAAATAAAGTCATTTTATCTATCTATCTATCTACTTTGTTTCTTTTAATTTCTGCACGTTTTCCACTCCTCTCCCAACTCTTTACTTAACAAATTGCCCATTTTTTCACTTTTAATTAATCTCTATCACTCAGCCTTATTTTTCCCCGTTGTCTAAAATCTAACTATTAATTCTCATCAAATTTTCCTTTTCACATAGCCTATTTCCTCAATCCGTTCCAATCCGATCCACTGGCGGCTCGTGCCCACGAAACAGGTGAAGTTCTTTACAGTAAAAGATACGGGCACTTCACCTGTTTCGTGGGTACGAGCCGCCAGTATTCCGATCTTCCTCCAACACCTTGTGCCTGGTTTTTCCAAGCATTATTAGAGGATTCGTCAAAAATCGACGATTCGTAAAAATTTGAGGAATTGTCAAGTTTGAGTTTGGGTCCGTGTAAAATATGTTGAGTTTGTATGATAAATGTTGTGCCTGTCAGACATCATACCATTGGAATATTGTCTACAATTTACCAGGAATCCAAATTCATTGTTCACAATTCACCAGGTTATCCCACCTTCTCTCATTTCTCTTCCCAGAATTCAAAGTGGTACACCATGCAGGAAAAATACTTTTTCGCCAGATGAGTTTTGGGAAAATCGCCCATCACTGAGAAATTAACAATCAGGAGCGACACACTCCTGATACACGTGTCCAATACAGATAGAATCCATTTCACAAGCTTATTAAAAACGGGCGAAAACACTGCTTCAAAGGAGTCAAGTTACATCATTGATAACAAGAGAACGTTTTTTCATGATTTTGATAACAAGGATATGAAAATAAATCACAGGTTCGAATTCATGCAGGCTATTCTTGTTCAGAACTCTCTAATGTAGGCTATGAAAAAGTGGAAAATGTAGTCATTTATTCATCTATTTATTCATTCATTTAATCATTCATTCATTGAATCATCCATTCATTCATTCATTCATTGAATCATCCATTCATCAGTCTACTCGTTTTTGGAAAAATTGAGAGTCGTAATTGGAAATATGAAATATTATCTAAAATTATGATAAGGATTGTCCAAGAATCCTCGTTGAATCATGGTTATTATAACGATCGGTCATAATTTATTTACTCAAACCGATAAATATAATTTTGTCAATGTATTATTGAGAAATGAACCTCATTTGTGCTGAGATCGCAAATCTTTGTTGTATTTATTTATGATGTTAATGTACAAATTCTATACTACTAAATGGAATGGTTAACAGGATTACGTCCATGTTGTATAGTTTTTTCAACAACATGTCATAATGTAGACTAGAAAGTTGTAAATATTTAGTTATAAGATTATGTATTTTGGCTGAATTTTCTATCCAAGTATGTTTTTATTTTTGAAGAGCCACAATAAAGTTTGAATTGAATTGGATTATTTTATCATGAGCGATCAAGTGGATCATTTCTTAAGAACGGAACTGTTTGAGATGCTATGTAGTAATTTGATTATTCGGACCGATGACATCACTGAAGCGAATATTATTTGATATGAATCATCATATTTGATGGTATTTATACTAGCAGGTATACTATTTAGACTGAATCATTTATTCTATCTATTAGACTATAGTCTAATAGCTGATGTCTATAGATATGATGTCTATAGCTGATCACCTTAGTATGAACCGGCCCACGGGGGGTGTGGCTAGTCTAGGCCAATGGCAGTCGTTCTCCTACAGAGGTCATACAACTACAGTCTGTCCAAGCAGAGAAGACATTCTGACAAGATGGAAAAATGACTCCAGCTCAATCAATATTGGCTCAATCAATTAAATTTGGTCTCACATTGTAGGAAACATTTTGATATACATTTTGAGAATGAATAAATAATTTTAAAACTAATATTGACCGAGCTGCAGTCATTTTTCCCATCTTGCCAGAATGTCTTCTTTGCTTGGGCAGACTATACCAGTCTTTCCAAAGTACTGCTCTGACTACTGAAGATTAATAATAATTTATTATAATCGATATCAATAATCTATAATAATTGATAGTAATAATCTTGTGAAAATCAAAACCAGGTTTGTTTTCGATCAACTATTTTGTTTGAAACAATATTATTTCCAATCCTTATTATAAATTATGTTTTTGATTATTATTTGTGTCAGAAAAAAAGTGTTATGCATACTATTGTCTATTGGCATGAGTGTTTGACACTAAAAGAGAATGAATTGAGCCTCAGGCCTTCTCAGGGAATATAAATGTGTAGAAAACGATATTCTACAATATATGTAGTCAAACATTTGTTTCTTGTGAAAAAATTGAAAATTTCAATTTTTCCCTCATTCAGTCCTAACAGTGTATTCTTACATCATTGATTGATAGTTGGAATCGCAATATAAAACAATTTTCAATGAACTTTGCTTTTCGTCGAGAACCCGGTAGTTTCTCTTTCCTTTTTTCAACAACGGGATGACATCCTGAGAGAAATTTTGCAGCTGGAGATATTTCTTTGAGTCACAGCGAGGTTTTCCCGGTTGTTTCCTTAATTAATTCAACCAGGACCCGTTGATCTTCCTACTGCTTCACAATTTTTGTCTCTTCTCTTTGTAATAGGAGCTGAACTCGATAGAGAATTCTGAAAATAGATATCATTTCAGTTATTCAATTGCAGCTTTGTTCGCTTCTGGTTTTTCCTTTTCAACAGAAAATAACAAGTAGAAAAGTAAGAAGTGAACCAACTTTTTTCCTGTGTTGAAAGAGTACAGCTGACGTCAGAAAGCAGTTTCTATCAATCGATAAGAGAGTTCAGTGTTTATGAAAATGTCTCAAAACTATGTTCCAAATCAGTAATCTTCAGTCAAGTGAATAATTATCCAAACGAACTCCGTTTTGGAACAAAGAATTGAACAGTATGAAGCAAGCTTCAACAGCCAATGGGGAAGTAATCGACCTGTAGTCATTCATCAAGTTTACACCAGTCGATTTCGTGTGCCTCTCTATCATGCTTGTTGAAGTATATGCATCACAATTGAAGCTCATGGAAAATCAACCAAGTGTCAGCTTGCTAGAGGCAAAATCGACCGAATGTGAACTTACATAGTGATTGATTGAAGCCATGCGATCCGGAAAACCCTCTCGAAACTCACTGGTTCAAAATCCGGCAACTTGATATGCCGATGGTGCTGCTCCCTACCGGGCGGGATTAGCAATTCAAACGACGCTAATTTTGTGAGAGCTGGACGCCGCTACTTGTCCGGCGCTTACTTCCGGTACTTAAATGCTGTTCAACTTGACCGGTGCTTCGCTGGGGCTTTGCAATGGTAAGTATAGTCTGTTCAAGCAAAGTAGACATTCTGGCAAGATGGGAAAATCACTACAGCTCGGTCAATATTTGGTCAAAAATTGAAAATTTGGTCTTAAATTGTAGAACACATTATGATATACAATTTGAGATCAGATTCGTGATATTTGAAGCAGTATTGACCAAGCTGGAGTCATTTTCCCATCTTTCCAGAATGTCTTCTCTGCTTGAACCGACTATACTCCCGGGTGCGAAGTACGTGCGTGAGGATTTGAATGAATTTGATTGGCAAGAGGCGTCTATAGGCTTTACAGGTTCAATAGCAATTGATCAAACATGTACAATAGGTTTCCATCTTCCCTATATAGATATTCCCTTCTTAGAAGTGCTTTTCCAGAGTGAAGACCGTTCAGTGGATAATTATTACCAATTAATTAATAATTAATTGATAGTTAATTTACCAATATTTTTAATTATGTTATGGGCTTCAGCTGTTGTCCACATTGTACCCACGTCTATGTAGAATAGAATAGAATGAAATGACTTTTTTATTTTAATGACGTGGCGAAGTTTGGACAGTAATGTCCACTCTACCACTTAACCACGAATGTACTGTTTAGAAGATACGAAATATGATTAAATCCATGTTCCGAATGAAGCGATCGAATTAATACAATCAACATTACTGTATCACTGTTTTTAAACTCAATAGAAATCATTTTTAATGAGAATTAACTTCTTCTCACATTCCAAGTTTTGATCTGTTTATTACAATACGGTACGTTGTTTTATGAGATTATTATTATTTGTTGTGTTAGTTTTGGACGTTATATTATATGTGTATATCTTGTGAATCTTTCGAATATTTATCTTCGTTTTGTGTATCTTCTCGACTGTATATTATTATATTCTTGTAAAAATCTATTATTCAACAATAATCTTGCTTTCATGACTTGAGAACACGTCTATCACCGTTATAGGCCAAGTTCAAATTAAAAGAATTCGCCGTATAAGCCGCTCTACACTCAGAGTGGAATCAATTATCTGATCTTTAATGATCCAAGTATGTAATATCGATAAGAAGCCGAACATTTCTCATAATATTTCTTGAAGTCGAGCTTACTAGTGAGTGGGAGATCGAGAATATTATTCGAAGAAGCCTTTCGTGGTATAGTCCGTTCAAGCAAAGAAGACATTCTTGCAGTATACAAAATTAACTTCAGCTCGATAAATATTGTTAAAAAATTATAAATTTGGTCTCAAAGAGTGGTAGCAAAATGTTTTCTACAATTTGAGATTGAATTTATTATTTTTGAATCAATAATGACCGAGCTGGAGTCATTTTCCCATATTGCCAGAATGTCTTCTTTGCTTGCACAGACTATAACGATAAAGCGCTTTCTATTACTTGGAAGAAGCTTGGAAGATTGACCATCATCTGAGCTCAATTTTGAATGGAGCTTGTACCGCACAATCTTTTGTGATTTGCTCTGAGCTCTCAAAAGTCAGCGTCCAATTTGATTCGACCTCATAGATTTTATTAAGAGACGGTCATCCATGAATTTTCAGCTTACGAATTGGTGAGGATGGGGTAGCTTTTTGTATGAAATACTACCTTTAGTACGCTGAGAAATCACTATCGTTCTTCCTGAGGATGAAGATGGTTAATAGCTCCAAGATACATTATCAGGATTCTTCAGTATTATTCAGTATTATATTATATTATTCAATATTCTATTAGTTCAAAACAGATGATTCCCCCAATTACCTCCCATTACCCTACTTACTTCCCCCCTTAACTGGTAACCTGCCTTCTCCCATCCCGCCCAAGATTAGTTCAGTTACCACCTGGCACTATTGGAAACAAATTGAAAATTGCAGTATAACAATTGATAATTTCTATAAATTTTAATACATAACAATACATTAAAATATGTTACAGTTCATAATAATGCATTCATATACAAAATAATTTAATACGTTACCACACATACAATTCATCAAAGACATTATTGAATCATAAACCGTTTGTTGGAAGTTGCAGAGCATTTAATTTTGGAATAAAAGGCTGTGATTGTGAGAAATTCACCCAAAACACATAAATCCTGGAGCTATGAAGGAATATGATGGTTTCACATTATTTTTGGATCATGTAAATTAGCCTGAGTAATCGTTTGGAATATGTATCAAGATGCGATTTCAAGTAATTTTCTATTCAACTAGGAAAAATACCCAAATCACAAGATGTTTTTGCTTTAACGCAAAAACGAATGTTTTTAACTCTAAAACCATTTTTATTCGATTTCTCGGCTCAATTTACATACATTTTTGTATTTTTGTGACTTCAAAAATTTGTTTTATTCGAATATTTCACTAATTTTAATTTTTCCTGGGGTTAATAAGAAATAATAAGTGACTTGTGAGGTACTGAAAAATAGGAAATGATATGAAAAGAATCATTTGAGGTCAATTTCAAGTTCATAGCTGCAGTCAATTGGTTTCAGAGTAATTGTCACAAATCCACAACATTTTAGATTTTTATTATGAAATTTAAAGTTTTTCCATTGAAACATCCATTGCTCAAGAAAGGAAGGAAAAAAATCGCAATCATGAAGAGACAAAATAGGCAAAAAGTATTACATTTGGATAGTAACTATTCAAATGGGGCATAATAATACAAAATGATTATTAGTGTTTTGTCTGATAGAAAACTGGAGTTCTTTCAGGAAATTTAGCCTCTTATCTCAATAATCATATATTTTTTTAAAACTTCTTATTTGCTTTGTTTGATTACTCAGCTAGCTTAGCATGGTGACCAAAATTCGAAACGAATAAGCTCTAGAATAGGGTGGAGTGAAAAATGACAATTTTTGATAATCGTGATGGAATACCCGGGAGTAGTTGCCAAATTGGGAGTAAATGAGACCCTCAAAATTTGGGTTTATAGAATTAACATCTTCAGGTGCCCCAAAGGCATCAAAGTTTGAAAAATTTAGCAAAAATTGAACTTTTTTTAAAAATTTTGTTGAAAACTTTACTCCTCAGAATCGTGATGAAATATGAATTTTAGTTCAGTTTAAGGTCTCAATTTATCACCAAAAAAATCTCAACGCTCTAAATTGATATTGAAAGGTGCCCCAAAGGGGTTGAAAATATAGATATTTTGTTAAAAATCGGAAAATTTCAAAAGTCCTTGAACGTTTTCAAACTGGGTTTTGGAGTTGAAAATGTGATATAATTTCATATTAACGGCCATTTCTAATGTGCTCCATGCAATACAACTTGATAACAATTGATTGAAAGGAACAAAATAATAATAATAATAAAGGAACATATTCTAGAGTCTAGAATAAGAAGAGATATCTCCTTTACAGCATCATTATCATCACCATTTTTCTTCTTCTCCTCAACCACTCATATTATTATGTGTGCATGCCGTAAACGTGTTGGTTAGATAGTACTTGGCAAGGGAAAGATTAATAGCATAGCTGGAGAAACTCCGATTTAATGCTACTCGTTGGTGGGGGGGGGGAAGGTTGTTGATAATGTATAGGTGGGAGATGTAAGTAGGTTGTCGGAGGGTAATAAGGTGGGGTTTAAGGGTGTCTAACCACTTTATTTCGTGATGGAAACCTCACTGATCGGTGATCTTTATGATGTCATGAAAGTGATGATGATGCATTTCGAGTTCCGAGGTTTGGCAACATCCTGTGCATGCGAAGAAGACACTCTGGCAAGAAGGGAAGATTATTCCAGTTGTTCAATATTGGTTCAAAAACTATCGGGTCTCAAATTGTAATCAAAGACCAAGTTTATAATTTTTGAACCAATATTGACCAAGCTGGAGTCATATTCTCATCTTGCCAGAATGCCTTCTTTGCTTGGACTGACTATAATAACTCATATTGAGCCCACAACCTCAGCTCGTGAAATAAGCGGGAAGATCACTTATGAGAGAGATTACAGGCCTCTGAATTGTTAACAAGCTTGTCGAAAAAGTTTGTCTGACCTTTGTTTTGTGAGTAAAAATCAATTATTGTGTAGAACCACTAGTAGAACTGTATTAAAAAATCTATTTTTGTACTTCATCATCATCATCATCATCATCATCATCATCATCATCATCATCATCATAATCATCATCATCATTACATCATCATCATCATCATCATCATCATCATCATCATCATCATCATCATCATCATCATCATCATCATCATCATCATCATCATCATCATCATCATCATCATCATCATCATCATCATCATCATCATCATCATCTTCTTCTTCTTCTTCTTCTTCTTCTTCATCATCATCATCATCATCTTCTTCTTCTTCTTCTTCTTCTTCTTCTTCTTCTTCTTCTTCTTCTTCTTCTTCTCTCCTCCTCCTCTTCTTCTTCTTCTTCTTCTTCCTTCTTCTTCTTCTTCTTCTTCTTCTTCTTCTTCTTCTTCTTCTTCTTCTTCTTCTTCTTCATCTTCTCATCATTCTTCATCTTCTTCTTCTTCTTCTTCTTCTTCTTCTTCTTCTTCTTCTTCTTCTTCTTCTTCTTCTTCTTCTTCTTCTTCTTCTTCTTCTTCTTCTTCTTCTTCTTCTTCTTCTTCTTCTTCTTCTTCTTCTTCTTCTTCTTCTTCTTCTTCTTCTTCTTCTTCTTCTTCCTCTTCTTTAAAATATTTTGAATTATTCATTCAAATGCCATACATTCAAATAACATTGAATAAACAGGTAATCTATTAACAAACCAACTCCTTATATTCTTGAATGGATGTAACTCTCTCTCTTTTTACTAATATTGGCACAGCTTGTGTCAGGTATACAATGTCTTCTAACACTAAAGTTACACTATGTTCAAGTATTATAACGAGTTTAGAAAATGTATTATAAAGTCGCATATTGTCGCGAAGTCGCAAATGTATATTAAAAAACGCATCACTCAATTTAAGAGACTAGATTGATAATTTACTGTCGGCTCGTGCCCACGAAACAGGTGAAGTGCTGTACAGTAAAATATACGGGCACTTCACCTGTTTCGTGGGTGCGAGCCGCCAGTGATTGATATCAAGTGTGTACTCCACTAAGTCAGCTTTTGAATGATTAAAGAAATTTCAACTTCACTTTGAAACGTCTGTAAACTTCTATTACTAGCTTCGAATCAATTAAAATGGATTTTCTAATCTGAAATTAATTTGAAGCCGTTTGAAACTGTTTCAATCATTAGATGGAGAAATAATCAGGAACTACTATCTTATTTATCTATCTTACTGTCTTACCATCTAACTTGCTATCTATCTGTATTTGAAAGGCGAAGAGGAAAAGAAGTTACTTCGGAAGTAATTTGCAAAAACTACTTCTCAAATCTGGATAATAATTCTGAGATAACCTGAAACGACTAGGAAAACTTTGTCTATTTTCAATTCTCTACAAGAAATATCTCATCACACCATCTTGAAAATTTCATAGCATACAAAACTTTTTCATCAAATTGAACTTTCTTATCGTTCACGTGACATCCTGTTCAATTGAAATAACAGTTGAAAATCAATCGTAGATGGTTATATCTAGAGAGAAAGAAACTTTAAATTCTATATCTAGAATTGGAAACTTTTCGAAGTTGAAATAATATTATTGTGATCAAACTTTCTCAATTTTCAATCCACTTCAACTTTTCCTACTTCGAACTTCTTTAAGTTTAACAACATTTTCTATTAAAAAACTGGATTAGTTCAAGAGCAGATGACTAAGTTCTTCTTATTGAACATGAATAAGTGCATAGAAAATAGTACAATTTTGTGAAAGGTGCAATATTGTAGTAATTACACTCTGTTCTCCAAAGGGTTGGGAAAAATTTATTCTTTAAGAAGTTTCTATCCATAGTAACCTTCTTGGATTTCTTTCTTCAGCATCTGTCTGGTTCGAAGATTTTCTCCAAAAAAGTGGAAAAATCTCAGGCCCTCATTAGAAGCAGGAATGAATTAATCGAGAAACTATGATTACATTTATTGAACGAGCGACAGCGAGTTCTTACTTTTGCCTCAAGACCGAAGTCGTTGTCCGTCTGTTCGTTCGTTTGTTTGTTTGTTTGTATGTATGTATGTCTGGCTCAACAGCCCATGAAGGGCCTAGGCCTACCAGCTGGTTGCCAGTTTCAAATTCACTCCACTATACAGCCCGTCCAAGCCAAGAAGACGTTTTGTTTGTTTGTATGTTCGACAATAACTTTTGAACGCCTCAATTAATCAACTTCAAATTCAGAACACATATTCTTCTAACCTTTATACAGGTCAAGTTCGTTGGACAGTGAAATCGATCGACACCTTCATCCTTTTTCAGGAGGAAAAAGGATAAGTTCTCAGCAACAATATATCTATATATACTCCCGTATATTTCAACACAATAATCACGGCTGGGAGAAAAAATGTCATATGGAATTTGAATAAATTATTTTTTGGAGAATCTATCTGATTCCAATAAAACAGCTGATTTATTAGCGGCAAATTTGAAAGAACTATCATGAGAATAATGTTATCAAATGAAAAATACTTTCATGTTGAATTGAAGTCATATGATGAATGCTTAAACATGTTAAACAAAGCTTAAACATGTGATAGGAGTCTATTTATTTGAACAGCTGACAAAAGGCGGCAAATTCAAATTATTTTTGAAGTATTCGTGCTGAAAGAAGTTTGTTGTTCCATTTGATTTCCATGCTTTGATTAGTCAGACTAATAATAAGTCAGCCGTGATTTTCTACGGGATTTGAAAAATGCTATTGATGGATTTCTAATAATTTATATATTTGATTTATCTGAATGGAAATACTGAATTATCAAAAAATTCCATTCTTGAACGAATCTCTACAAAGTTTGTTAATGGTTTAACTGCTGCTTTCAATTTAATACAATGAACAAATTTAAAACAAGAGGCGATCAATATGACTACAGAGTGTTCCGAAAAGAGCTAACTCAAGTACTATCACGGTGTTCTTCGAGCTGAAACAAACAGAACATATCATTGGCAAAACAACGAATTCTCCTCAGTTTTCCTGTAATTCTTCTATTATTTCAAGACTTTCCATCATACCTTGATAATAGATAGACTCTACACGAAGTTTCAATAGTATGTATGGTTTTCAGAAAAAATAAGGGAAAGTTATATCATCCATATTTGTAAATTTATTAGAATTCTTCAGTTGATAGGTCTACTCTGAATTTTTGCAGTCAAGTCGTCTTGAACAAGTAGGCCTACGTTTGTATTGGTGCATTGGTGGCAGAAGAGTTGCGGATAATGATGTATCAAAATATACCGAAGAAACATCTTTTCTTATTAATAATTCCTCACAAAAAGGAATCATTCAGTATTGAATAAATCTAGGTATCGTGTTAGTATGATTTGTGGTTCATATTTTCAAATAATTAAAGCCATAAGTTGACTTTGAGAGTTCGCACACGAGTTCTTGTATAGCTACTTGTACGAGCTACTAGTATAGCTGATGCCAAAAGGCTGGGCGGTTTCGTCTGCTCCTTTTGCGCTCGAACAGCTGATGTTGTCAATAAGAGTTGTAATTTAGCTATCCCTAAATTCATTCAGCTATGTCTGAATGATGTTTTTGGAAACAAAAGATACAATAGATGCTTCTCTTCAGTTTCTGGTAGGTGACATCACATACAAGAGACAGCCAAAACCGCCCAACGTTTTAGCGTCAGCTTTACTAGAATATGTTCCATTTAAGTCAGCCGATTACTATAGCTGAGTGTAAGTTCAACTGCTATTGAAATTATATTATATTATTAAATTAATAATTTTATTAATTTATATTAATAAATGGAGATTCACATCAATTATTTATATAATTATTCAGCAGTTGGTATACTGCAATGTCTAATAATACTTGAAAATGATAATTGAAATTCGTTCACTATATAATATTTGTATTAAAATACTGTAGGCTACTCATATTAATGGGTCCAAGTCCAGGCAGAGTAAAAACAATAAGAAAACTTGAAAAGATTGAAGTAGCTGGCCAATCAGAAGAGTTGGGAGGCGTAGCTCTGTTGACCAATCAGGAGAAAGCAAGGCGGAGCAAAGTATTTATATGCATGTGTGAGAGTTGAACTCCACCCAGTAACTGCTGCTATCTACCGACAAAATTGTACTACTTGGCGATGTGTTGGTGAACAATCAGGAGGGGATAGGCGGAGCTTAGTTTAACCAATCGGGAGTGAGCAGGGCGGAGCTTTCTCCGTAGGCGTTCAACATCATCCAGTACATACTGCTATCTAGCGGAGGATTTCTAAAACACGTTGGAAAGAGTCCATGAGCTTTGTTGATATCGTGTTATCGAAGTTTGCTAATATGATGCATGAACTATGTTTCTGAGAGCTATGTAGAAAGTAATCACAGTAATCACATTGTAATTCAAAGAATTAATTAGAGTGAATGAGGTCAAAATATGTTTGTTTTCTGAGGGTAGAACCCATATGAGCTTATAGGCTTGTGCGTGGGTGATGAGATAGATGATGATAAGAGATTACGATTTATCTTCAATGATGGGTTTCCACGATGCTATTTGGGGAGACAATTGTCTTTTTTTGAGCAGTTGTGAAGGTGATATTGTGGTAGTTATTCATATTAAATGAAAAGACAAGGTGTTGTCGAACCACTGATTCCCAGATGATAGATCAGTGGCTTGACAAGATCTTGGCTTTTCATTTAATTTAAGAAAATTGTCTTCTGAAACGTACAGCTGATGTTGAGAATCTATTGATTTTGAACCCATTATCTAGGCATGGCTAAATGAAAACTGTAATGTTGATGAATTCATCTGTTGGAGCCCGGCATCAGTTGTCTTAAGACAATTTTCTTGCCAATTGGCATTGTATAAACCCGCCTTTGGGTACTCTTATTGTCTGCTTCAACAGACGGGGTGGTACCGGTATTTATTTGAGTGTACTGTAATCAAATAATTGTTTCCCGGTCGAGACTCGAAACACAGTCCACCTGGTTATTAGACCAGCACATTATCACTCCCTTCAGTCCCTTCAACCAGCCTCACCCAATGTGTTTGGGGACGTGATAGTAGTATAGGGTTTTACAATAATTGTTTGTTGGACAGTCATTAGAAATGTTTTTATAGGAAAACCTATTACTAGAGAAGTTTTCATTCTCCTCCTCTTTCTTTTCCTTTTTTCTTCTTCTTCCTCCTCATTCTTTTCCTCCACCTTCTTCTCTTCTTCCTCCTCCTTCTGTTCTTTTTCTCTTCTTCCTCTTCCTCCGCTTTCTCTTTCCCCTTCTTAATACATGTTCTAGACAACGAGTCTAGAACTCTTTGTCGAATTTCTTCAAAACAGAATTTACGGTCGACCCAGTAAATAAGTTGACAAGTGTAAGTTGGTTGAACGTTTTACAAGAATTTACTGCCAACTATGAGACGAAAGATGAAGTGTTAAAGTGGGTTCATTCTGTCTCACTCTATATGTATATAGCCTATAGATAACAAAACGTGCTGTAGAATTTTAAGTGAAATTTTAGAAATATACGACTCTACGGTTGCTGCTATCATGGCCTTTTGTTGTATCGCATGCGGTGTGAGACACATGTGTCATAAATTACACCATAAAATGATAATGTGTCATAAATGATATTATTATTATACGTGAGAAATTTGAGTGGTAATATGATATTTGAGTCATAACGGTAAATTCGATCCTATTATTTATATAGGTGTATATAATAGTTCTATATAATCCTATATTTGTTCCTATAATCTTTAGAGATTTTCAGAGGTCTCTGTTTTTTTTTTAATGAAAAGGTTCTTCATTTATTTATTTATTTATCTAGAGAGAGACAACACTGACTAAAAAAAGGTCTTTAGACAGGCGAACAGCTCTTTTAGTGTTTTATTTTTCTCAAATTTCTGATTATTCAAAAAATTTTAATTTTTGAAAAATTTTGTCAAATTAATAAATGTTTGATTATCAATGAAAATGAGGATCGCAGTAATTTTGTTTGTAGTTCTATCATCCTTCACTCATTGTTACCAAATTTCATTCATCGAAGTATCAAATTTGAATGAAGCTCTTGAACACAGAACACTTGAAAAAGGGATGCTTATTACAAACTAGCCGGCAGGCTCGCTTCGCTCGCCTTCTCCGCCTAGCCAGGGGGCTCTGCCCCCTGGACCCCCGACAGTATGAGTATAGGCAGTGTAAGTGAGTCAAACAGGCTTGCTTCGCTTGCCTGCAAAACCTCTGTCAGTGTCAGCTAAGACAAATAGGCTCGCTTCGCTCGCCTGCAAACTCCGTTCAGAAGGGATTCGAAATTTATTGAGCACAGCATTTCTACACCTGATATGGACCTGTCTACCTAATTTCAACATTTTATGCCAATTTGTTCTAGAAAGATCTAAGAAAAACTCCGAAAATTCCAAAAATAGTAAAACGCTAATATTAAGCGTAACCTTGGCAAGTATATCGGACATAGTTTGAAACTTGATTCAATATCTTCCAAATTAGTTAATCTATAATCTCGCTGAACCATTGAATTTACAGTAAGAATTGGTCGTATGAAGGCGGAAGATATGCAACCCGCAACACATCTACAATTTTGAAAACCTGATTACTGGCGTAATCTTGAAGGTATTGCAGAAATATTTTAACTCAACATTCCTAGACCTTATTTGAACCTGCCCACCAAATATCAACATTTTCTACCGATTGGTTCTCGAAAAAATGAGGAAAAGTCCGAAAAACTCTAGAAAAACTAAAATATTTGGCGTATCCTTGAAAAGTTTTTCAAATCCGTTCTTAGCGCGCGTCTAAACGTCCAACTGAACATGCCTGCCAAATTCGAACGAATTCGGTTCAGTGGATTTTTAGTTCTGGTGATGAATGAGTGAATCAGTCAGTCAGTCAGTGCCATTTCGCTTTTATAGATATAGATAATGTAGCTTATAGCCTAATAACGAGCTTATTATGAACAGAAGCCAGCTTGCGCGTCAGGGCCCTCATTTCGAACTCACAACGGGAAGGAACTGTTCACTCCTCTGAACAATTTTTATAAATAGTCCAGTGATTTAGTTTAGAATAGCATTCACTAGTTTCTATCAATTGTTGGATAAAATGTTGCAAGGTCTATTATATTGTCGAGCTTCTGAATACAACACTTACATTGTTAATTATTATAAAAAATAAAATAACAAATTGGATCACGAATAAATTCCTCCCAGACATGTAACATGAAACAATCCAGCCTACTGAAAAATTTCCCCATGTCAAGCTTTTGAAAACTGTATAAACTTTTACCAAGGGCAACAATATTTTTTTAGCGAACATGTTGAATGATTGATGTCTGTTGCCAAACTAAGTTTAAGTATAGTTCGCGTAAGCTGAGAAGACACTCCATTTCAATGTAAAGTGTATTGTAACAGCGTGTCTTCTCAGCTTGCGCGAACTTTAGTTTTCTAGCAAAGCTATATTATTTACTGTTTATACTTTATTTCAGAGCCAACCGTTATTTCTATTTCAGCAACAAAGTATAGGCTATTCAAGCAAAGAAGACATTCTAACAAGATGGGAAAATGAATCTAGCTCGGTCAATACTGGTTCAAAAATTATAAATCTGGGTTCAAATTGTAGAGCAGAATGTTTTCTACAATTTGAGACAAAATTCATAACTTTTAAAACAATATTGACCGAGCTGGAGTCATTTTCCCATCTTGCCAAAATGTCTTCTTTGCTTGGATTGTCTCCAGTGTTGCGCGTTTAGACGAAAAGTTTTTCTAAATCATGCGAGTTGTCTGATGAAGTGGCTGACGTGACCTGACGTGACGTGACCGATTCAAGTGTTGTGACTGATCACGTGATTCACGTGAGCTGACAATAGAGTGGGTCACGTGAGTTTTGAGAGCGGTTGAATATAGAGAAAGTTCAATCATCACAAATACCTGAATAGAAGCTCTCGTGTTATATTGAGAAGATTGGTCTGTTGTAACCTTTCACGCTTTTATAAACGAATCCACTGTTTCAAAATATTTTTGTTGAAGGTTTCAAGGGAGAATTGGCGGCTCGTACCCACGAAACAGGTGAAGTGCCCGTGTCTTTTACTGTACAACACTTCATCTATTTCGTGGGCACGAGCCGCCAGTGGAATAGCCTACAGTATTTTATAGAGTCCTCGACAAGTATAGCTGGCGACAATAATTTGGGCAGTTGTCAAGTAATGTAACCTACTAACAGCCGATGTGGATCATCTATTGTCTCTTTTGATTTCAGAAACATCAGACATCACCTGGTCATGGCTAAATGATAACTCTACTTAGGAACATCAGCTGTAGGAGATTACAAGGAGAAGATGAAACCACCTCATTTTCACTGGCGGCTCGTGCCCACGAAACAGGTGAAGTGCTTTACAGTAAAACATACGAGCACTTCACCTGTTTGGTGGGCATGAGCCGCCGGTGGTTTTCGCTTCAGCTATAGTATAGTATTTTTGAGCAAAGAAGGCTTTCTTCAAATGGCAGCTTTTCAATGCTACCAACAGTCGAAATGAACGCATAGTCATGCAATTAACATCTGTCTTAAGTACACAGCTCACCATTGGTATGTTGGCAGAATTGAATCTACTCAAAACTTTCAGATCTGCGCATGCATACTTATTGTCTGTCCAAGCAAAGATTATTGATTTGCTCTCAATTGTAGGGAACATTCTGATGTAGAATTTGTTACCAAATCAATATTTTATGAGCCAATATTGACTGAGCTAGAGTCATTCTCTCATCTTGTCATAGGGTCTTCTTTCCTTGAACAGAATATACACTCTAGCTTCAATCGGCCATTTTGAAGGAATGTCCTCTTTGCTCGATCAGACTATAACAACCACCTAATCGTAAATCGTATGTGATGTTAATCAGGGCCAACCTCCCGTGGGGTTTACGAGTGTGCGACCGCACAGGGCGCCACAGCAGAAGGGGCACCGCGGCTGCCGGAGCCAAACATAATTTTTCTAAAAATTCCAATTGTGCTATTAGAATAATTTCTTTACTATTTGAGAAAAAATGATTTTTGAACAACTTGAATCCTAGTGATTATTTTCTCTGCCTCAACTTAGGCTTATTCATCATAATTAATTGATCAATTAGAAAACAACGATCAATGTATGAAGCATGCAAGAAACGCCTTAAATTTAATTCTATTCGTAGCTGACAACTACTACCTTACACTCTGTTGACCTATCACAAGCCAGTATCCGTTTGAAACTTCTCCCCAATATATCTACTGAATTGTTGCAGTTTTTCAGACTTTTTTCTGACACTAGAACGGTAATAGATCATGAATAGTTTGAGTTCTATTCCATTGTACAGTATTCATCATATGAGAGATAGAATTAATGAGTACAAGATGAGAATACGAAATCATATTTCTATCTCATTTCATACAGCATAAAACTATTGCAGTCTAGTAGGCTACTGGCCTTAGTGACACGATAAATGTGACACTACAGGCGGCTCGAGCCCTGGAAACAGGTGAAGTGCTGTACAGTAAAAGATACGGGCACTTCATCTGTTCCTTGGGTATGAGCCGCCAGTGAGTAACACTAAGTCTAAATTTTATAAATAAATTCTTCAAGTAGGCCTACTAACTTGATAAAATCTTACCAGCTTGAATACATAATAAATATTATATAAGCGTAAGATCATCAATAGTAAATCAGCGTTATTTTTTGTGTATGTTACACCATCCGTAATTTTCTTGCTATCAGCCATTTTGTAAGGCAGATTTCATGGAACACTGTCAACAAATCAGAAAAGAGCAGGCGAGGCATGAAGGCGTATCATAGGCGAATCAAGTCAAATACTGCCACTAGGCTAGTTGAATTTCGAAACGATGTCATTGGCCAATCAGAGCATGGGCGGAGCTTGGAGGCGTGTCTAATAGGAGTCGAAGCAAATCACTCTAATGCTACTGCCATCTGCTGGCTGGATTCGAAACCATTTCGAGAGTTTTTCAAGGAGCCATTTCAAAGTTTTTTTGGGAAGAGTAGGCTGGTGAAAATGGCTGCAATCTACAATTTGCTTGTTATTAAGTTCCCGATTTCTTGTTAAAACATGTAAATTTCCAGTGACTGAAATGCAATATTTATGAATTTACTATTCCCTTCATTATGTGCTTTCAAGCAAACCAATAGAAGTAAATCAATCAATAATTAGAAATTCAATAATTTTCAACTTGCTGGAAAATTTTTCGTTTATAAATAGTGTTTTCATTACCATGACTGTAACACCATGAATATCCAAGGCACTGGCGGCTCGTGCCCACGAAACAGGTGAAGTTCCCGTATCTTTTACTGTACAGCACTTCACCTGTTTCCAGGGCTCGAGCCGCCTGTAGTGTCACATTTATCGTGTCACTAAGGCCAGTAGCCTACTAGACTGTAATAGTTTTATGCTGTATGAAATGAGATAGAAACATGATTTCGTATTCTCATCTTGTACTCATTAATTCTATCTCTCATATGATGAATACTGTACAATGGAATAGAACTCAAACTATTCATGATCTATTACCGTTCTAGTGTAAGAAAAAAGTTTGAAAAACAGTCTTCAGTTATTTTAAATCAATTATTCCTGTACGCTTTTGCTTATCACGTATCAGAATATGTTCCAATACATGAAATAATACAAGAAAAATAGGAAATGATACATCATAATGAACAAGTCCCGATAATCATTTTGGCCACACAACATTTGTGAAAACTGTGAAAATGCAAGGCAGCTTAAACCATGTTGGGCTTGAAATATTATTATATTTATGTTGAAATGCATTCGTCTGGTAATGGTGGGGGGGCGCCTGCAAAAATATCGCACAGGGCGCCAAAAAACTATGCGAGGACCCTGGATGTAATCTATTAGCTGATATAGAGTCGATCAGTATTCATAGAATTTTGACAGAACTTGAAAATTACACTCTTGTAGTTCGCTTAAGCTGAGAAGAGACCCCGCCATAACACACTTTACATTGTAACTGCGTCTCTTCTCTGTGCGCCCGAATTACCTGCTCTCAACTCCACTCATTAATGTATAGTCTGTCCAAGCAAAGAATACCCTCTGGCTAGATGATAAAATGACTCCAGCTCGGTCAATATTGGTTCAAGAATTATTGATTTGATCTCAGTCGTAGGAAACTTTCTGATCTACAATCTGATACCAAATCAATCTTTTTTGAACCAATAGTGACCGAGCTAGATTCACTTTCCCATCTTGCCAAAGGGTCTTCTTTGCTTGGACTGACACACATCAAGTTTCATTTCACTGAACTTGCAATTCAATATAATTGCTGACAATTAATTTTATAGAGCAGATTTGGCTGGTATATCTGTTTCCAGGAATACTGTCGTCTAGCAAATGTTTGTTATCAATGATCAATTTTATCAAAAACAGTCGGGGAGCGTTCTGCGATAAGACATCGAGTCTAGAGCTCCATCAGCCAAACCTTTTCGCTCTCGTGGACCGCTCCAGACTGTCCTGACAGAGCTGAGCATTAATAAAAGTCATTCGCCAACCGCCAGTTCCTTTGGCGTCATCTACAGCATCATTAACTTTACTGATGGACCAATTATTAGTATTGATTTTCACGGCTGCAAAAACGTTTGGAAACCTATCAGTTCACCCAAGCAAAGAAGACATTCTGGCAAGATGGGAAAATGACTCCTGCTCGGTCAATATTTGATGAAAAATTATAAATTTGGTCTCAAATTGTAGATCAGAATGTCTCCTACAATTTGAGACCAGATTTATAATTTTTCAACAAATATTGACCGAGCTGGAGTCATTTTCCCCATCTTGCCAGAATGTCCTCTTTGCTTGGACAGACGATACATGTATTTTGAGGTCAGAACGCTTATGGAATACGTGGAATATCATTACAGTCATACATATCATTACATAAATATTGAGTCCCGCTGAAGGCATACAGTTCTGTGTAATTCCATGCAAGTTTCAATATCTGGAATTATTTAGGCTATAGTCTGTCCAAGCAGAGAAGACCCTCTGGCAAGATGGGAGGATGACTCAAGCTCGGCCAATATTGGTTCAAAAATTATAAATTTGATCTCAAATTGTAGATCAGAATGTTTCCCACAAATTGAGATCAAATTTATGATTTTTGAACCAATATTGACCAAGCTGGAGTCATTTTTCCATCTTGCCAGAGGCTCTTCTTTGTTTGGACAGACTACACCAATATACGTGAAGCGTATATGAGTAGGTATCACACAAGAGCTCTTGATTTGTATGCACAAGTTTCATTACTGAGATTCACTCATGACTGTATTCATAACTATATTGATGGCAGGTAATCATGAAGTATCTCTCCCATTTATTAATATTGATAAATGATTTGGGTTACACATAATCATTAAATGATTTGAGGAGAGAGAAGAGAACTTATCCTTCACTATCTCCCTGTCGAATTTTAATTGAGGCTGAGGCCTCTTCAAACGGCTGCTATCTGATACGCAGTAGTGATACATTAGTCCAAAACTGATACGCAATCGTACAAAAAGGAAGATCATAACACAAAATATTTGCATCGTGGGCATTCGTGGCAATGCTGAAAATCAAGGGAAAATAATCTATTGACTCTTTCAAACTTCGTGTTTTATGATTATTTCTTATTAAAATTAGTGAAGATACTAGAACCAAGTCTAAATGCTCTAAATATGTTAAGAGTGGATGCTTTTGGAAAGAAAAATGTCGAACGGCAAAACCAAGCCCAAGCCCCATAAGAACAATGTAATTTTTATCAATCTCTTGGAGCAGATAGAGCCTCTATTTATGGACAGAATTTCACGTTCTTCATCTCATTGAAAAGAGAATTAAATTCTCCAGGGCGTGACTTTTACTCTTTCGATTTTTAGTTTATTTCAATAATTAGAGTTCAATACTGTTATAGTTTATTAATTATACGATAATTATTAATACAAACTGAAAATCGAAAAAGTAAAAAGTCACGCCCCTGGAGAATTAAAATTCATCAAAACTGATTCCATACATTGAAATACCACGATCAATGTATAAAGCAAGCCAAGAAACGCCCCTCTTAAATTTAACTCTATGGTTGGCTGACAACCACCTTACATTCTGTCGACCAATCACAAGACAGTTTCCGATGAAAACTTCTCCATATGATAATCCTACTAATATTTTTACCGAATGGTTGTAGTTTTGCAAACTTTTTCCTGGCAAGAGGTCGGTATTAGATCATAAATAGTTCGAGTTCTATTTCATTATATTCATCATATAAAAAATAGAATTAATGAGTATAAAATGGGAATGCAGAATGATATGTTCATCTCATTTCATACAGCATAAGACTATTGAAGTCTAGTACTGGCCCAAGTTACACGATAAAAATAAAACAAAGTCTGAATTCTATGAATAAATTCTTTAAATACTAACTTTAATCTTATCAGCCTGAATACATAAATAAATATTATATTATTAGCACAAGATCGTCGATAGTAGATCAGTGTAATTTTTTGTGTACGATACAACATCCATCTTTTTCTTGCTAGCAGCCATTTTGTAAGACAGAACTCACGAAACACTGTCAACCAATAAGAAAAGAGCAGGCGAGGTAAGAAGGCGTGTCCAAGTCGAATCTGGAACATCACCCGTCAACTGCTTCCATCTACTGGTTGAATTTGGAAACTTCTTAAACCGTTGTTTTCGGCCATTCAGATCGTAGGCAGAGCTTGGAGGCGTGTCCAATGGAAGTCGAAGCAAGTCACCCTATTGCTACTGTCATCTGCTGGCTGAATTAGAAACTATTCCAAATGTTATTCAAGAAAGTTGGGTAGAGCAGTGAAAATGGCTGAAAACTTCAATTTGCTTGTTATTTAGTCTCCGATTTTTTTTGGTAAAACATCTTTATTTCCAGTGAAATGGAATAACTATAAAAAAAGAAAATTTTATTTGAAAAATTTAGTATTCCCTTCCTTATGTCCTTTCAAGCAAAATAATAAAATAAATTAATCAATAATTGGAAAAATTTATATATATTTTAATGATAAAGTAAGGTACAATGTGACAGTTTTGCTCAATGTAGAAAGCCTAATAACTCTATGTTAGTTATTTTGAATTAATTTCTGTTGGATTTTGCTTATCACGTACCCAATAGGCTACATGAAAATACGAGACAATACGTTGGGATACATAAAAATAAGCAAGTCCCTATAATCCTTTTTGCGACACCACATGCAACATTGGGATTGCTTATGAGAAAAATGTGAACATGCAAGGCAGCTTGAATCATGTTTTGCTTTGAATATATTATAATAATTATGCTGGATTGCATTCGTCTTGCAATGAGGGTGGGGGGCACCTGCCAAAATCTAGCACAGGGCGCCAAAAAACCACGCGAGGTCCCTGTGTCTTGTATCAACGAGCTTCCTTCCTGAATCAATTTTGTACTCGATCAGTATCATTACTTCGTGTCAGAGATCCGCCATGTAGAGCGGGCTTCATAGAAGTTACACATAGGGTAGTATTAGAATAATTCGAAGTAGAGAAAAAACCTCAACTTACCTTTACTATTATTTCTCCCGAATTTTCTTTAGAAGCAATATTAAGATTTCAGAATGATTTTATCACAGAAAACTCGGTCTAGATCTAGATGTTCATTGACATGGATATATTGCAGAGCTATTGTCGATCAAGAAACCTTGAAAGTCCACAAACCAAAACAATATCATTCCTTTTTTTAATACCTTTACAAGGTTGAAATACACAGAAAGTATACAGTAGCCACTATTCATGGTTACACATCATCATCCTTGAGTCTTTATTCTCAATGAGAAACGTATGGATTGAGAGGTTTCTGTGTCACTCAGAAACAATATCATGACCCAGAAATACAAAGCATATTATCTCATTATCAATAATGCCTTAGAAATTGAAGTAATGGATTGGAAAAACGAGGCTTCCTCATCTCACATTACTCACATTGATGTCAATTAGAAGGATTTGTTACAAAGGAAAAAAGGAGGACACGTCAGAAAAATTACGGCACAACACTCTTCAATGAATCAGATGGGAATCTTTGTTTAAGATGTAGCTGGCGCCAAAAATTAAGGCGGTTGGGGAATTACTGTTATATATTCTCAGCTCTTTTTGGACAGTCGGAAAGTTGTCTGCTAGAAAAAAGTCAAACGAGAGATACCCCAGCTGTACATATTCGCTTCAGATTGTCCTAATAATAATAGATTGTCCTGAGCATATTTGATACAAATGTTCATAGTCTGTCCAAGCAAAGAAGACATCCTGACAAGATAAGAAAATGTCTCCAGCTCGGTCAAATTAGTTTGAAAATTATACATTTCGTCTCAAATTGTTAATAGGAATGTTTCTTCAAATTATAATTTTTGAACCAATATTGATAGAGCTGGAGTCATTTTCTCATCTTGTCAGAATGTCTTCTTTGCTTGAACAGACTATATTCTAGAACATTTATTAATACACAGCTTTTTGAGAATATACTGTTCGTGAATTTTCCACAGTGTTCATTCAATGCCGTTGAAAAATTCTACGTTTCTTGAATATAAGAATTCAAAAGTGATACTTTTTAAAGTTGGGAGCAGACAACTTATTAAATAACAAGTTGGCGAAGCTCACAGCAAAGCGCATATCTTCTCCACTCTTCAACTGTATAAAAAAGATGAGTAACTCGATCAAATTTTAATGTAACTTCTGGCTTGGAATTCAATGAACTCCCCATGTTCTACGTGATTTGGCAAGACAGAACTTACAGAAATATTACAATAATCTGTCTAAGCAAAGAAGACCTTCTAGAAAGATGGAAAAATACTCCAGCACGGTCATTATTGTTAAACAGAATGTTTTCTACAATTTTGAGAAAATTTTATGATTTTGAACCAATATTTACCGAGCTGGAGTCATTATCAATTTTGCCACAATGCTTTCTATGAATTTTGTCAATGGCTTAACAGCCCATGGAGGGCCTGGGCCTGCCAGCTTGTTGCCAGTTTCATATTCACTCCACTATAAAGTAAAGTGATTAATCATCAACCAGGATAGAGAAGGTGTGCTTATCACGTTGATTCTCTCAACCATAAGCTAGCTTCCGTAGCCTAGTGACGCCGCAGAACACCTTTGAATAACATCCCTCCAGACGGAAAACAACATTAAACTTTTTCTTAAGAATCCGACTCTCTTCAACTTCCATCAATAAAAAATACAATTTTATGATTCCTCATCCAGTTATAACCGTTATTGTTGAAAAATTGTGTTTTTTAGCACATTTTTCCAATTATCTCAATAACCGTCAAAGTTACAAACTTGGAACTGGTTTCATTGCATTCTCCAGCTAATTTTACATAGGAATTGATCATTTTAGAACCTCACTAAAGCCTCTAAAAAATTAGAGAAATTAATATTTTTTGAATAATCTCAATTTTCCGCCATTCTTATCACGGTAACAAAGCGTTTTTGGGGTTGGTCCCATGGAATTTTTTTGTCTACTTGGTGTAAGGAATCAGCCTAAGAAGTATTGCACATTCCTCCTGAAACATCCTGTATACATAGCTTCACATCTATATCATACTACGGTATTTCTCCTGGACTATAAATCCTTGATTGAAGTGCTGTGAAAAAATATAACCTAGTTTCGAACTTATTGATCAAAATTTGGTATAAAGACGTTTTGGACAATAGTCCGTATTTTTAACCATTAAGTTTACACGTTTCTGTAGAATGTATAAATAAATAAATAAATGTATCATATCATATGTTTTGTATATTATTATAACATAGTAAAAACCTCTAGCCTTAGCCTCACCTTAAGCCTCACCTCTTCGACACATTCTTACCCTTAGGAGGGGGTAAAGAGGAAGTATTAGGGAAATTCAGAGAGTTTCAATCATCGGAAACAAGAAGCAAGGTTCAACTGAACATTGTACAGGTGACCGAGTTTGGAGTTTTTGGGGTTGGGGTGTTTTGGGGAAAGGTTCAAGTAGTATGTTTTCAGAACAAACTCTCCTACCTCTCTTATATCTGTCTGTATCTATAGGTCAATCAATAATCCCTTCCACTTTATATTCATCCCCCGTTCGAATAACAACAACTGTATCGCTACCTCTGATGGCGATGGAGTTAGAGTCTGTCCAAGCAAAGAAGACATTCTGGCAGAATGAGGAAATTACTTCAGCTCGGTCAATAATGGTTCAAAAATCATAAACTTGTTCTCAAATTGTAGATCAGAATGTTTCCTTACATTTGAGACCAAATTTATAATTTTTGAATTGATATTTACCGAACTAGAGTCATTTTCCCATCTTGCCAGAATGTCTTCTCTGCTTGGACAGACTTTATACAAATCGAGTTCAACTTTTACACTGAGTGCCGCTCCAAAGTGAAAAGTTGGTTCGAGTCCTTTTTTTATCGGGTTACAATATTCAGTTCCTT
Organism: Sogatella furcifera; assembly: GCA_017141385.1. NCBI lineage: Eukaryota > Metazoa > Arthropoda > Insecta > Hemiptera > Delphacidae > Sogatella > Sogatella furcifera. The sequence continues at coordinate 2,521,757 of CM029546.1, read as the reverse complement.
TGGAGCACTTTGTCAAAAATACATCTATTCATAGAAGAAGTGAGTAGGGCTGCCAACTTGCCAGTTGTGAATAGAGGTGTAGCAGGTATAGCTGACGCCAAAAATAAGGTGGTTTCGTATGTCTCTTGTAAGTGATGTAACCTAAAAACAGCTGATATGTAACGCAACTATTATGTCCTGTTATATTGTGTTTTCTTAATTCAAACATATCATCTAGGTATGGCTAACTGATAACTGTAATTGACAACATCAGCTGTTGGAGCGCACAAGGTGCACACGGAACCTTGTATCTTTTGCTGTCAGCTACATGTGCATTCCTATCAACGTCATAAATCTATGGTCTTCAAGTCTGAATCTTGAAGACCATAGATTTATGACGTTGATAGGAATGATGTGCAATTGAAAATCGTCTATAATTGATCAAGGAAGTTAAGATATCTTATAATGTTAACAACAATATTTTCATAAACTAACACGCTCAGTAATAATAGGGAATGTAAGTTCAAATGTTTATAAATTGAGTTATCAACGTGTTAGCCAGCTTCACCATTCAACATTGGCGGCTCGTCCCCACGAAATACTACGAAAAGTGCTGCACAGTAAAAAATACGGCACTTCACCTGATTTGTGGGTACGAGCCGTCAGGCTGAGGCCGCACTGCCGGTGGGTAGAGCCTGGAGGGTGGAGGGTAGTTGGTAAATCTATAGAACATACACACCATCCACAGTAATACATCGTATGAATGGTATGTAACGCCATCTTGAAATTCTTAAATATGGACAACATAACCTCAAAAAACAGTATGACGTCATACCATTCATACGAAGTATTACTGTGGATGGTGTGTATGTTCTATAGATTTACCAACTACCCTCCACCCTCCAGGCTCTACCCACCGGCAGTGCGGCCTCAGCCTCAGTGCTATTCAATCAAATATATCTATACCCTATTCACGATCACTTGAAACGAAATAAACAAAATTTTTGCTTGTGTTTACGTGTAATGGTAGGTCTTCTTCTTTTCAAGACAGTCGGTCACAGACCAACAGCTGTAGCCAATCACAGCTCAAGACAATAGTCTTGAGACAAGGCAAGTCGGAAGGTAGCTCCAATCACAGCTCCAGACAAAAGTCAGCTGTTCGACTGCTGCCGACCGTTTCGCATAGAAGAAGACTTACCATTACACGCACACACACGCGAAAAGTTTGTTTATTTCGTCTAAAGTTATCGTGAATAGACACGTGAATATAGTTTGCTCTAGTCGACTTTTTCAAGATGACTTGAATGGAGTATCCAAGGCATGACGCTATGATTGTTGAGGACATAATAAAGCATTGCTAGAGTCTGTCCAAGCAAAGTAGACTCTCTGGCAAGGTGAGAAAATGACTCCAGCTCGGTCAATATTGGTTCAAAATTTATAAATTTGATCTAAAATTGTAGGAAACAATTTGATCTACTATCAATTAACGAGATTGAAATATAATAGGATTGAAACACAGACAAAGTCCAAAACGTCTCTTTTTCCCAATTTTGGTTGAAATAGAGTTTATGTCCACACTTAAAACTCAAATTATACACAAATTTCAATTTCTAAAGGTGAAAAAAAACTATGAAACCGTAATTTAGAATTTGAAAGATTGTTACATAAATAAAAAGAAGCAAAACACGAATAATATTACTTAAAATATTAATTTTCACTTAAAATTTTTAAACCCAAAATAGATAGACTTTCATGAAAGTTGATACATCACATTTATAATTATTTATCATTAAGACCAAATTTATAATTACTGAACAAATACTGGCCGAGCATAAAATGAGTATAAACCCTATCTGATATAGTCTGTCCAAGCAAAGGAGACCCTCTGGCACGATGAGAAAATGACTCTAGCTTGGTCAATATTATTTCATAAATCATAAATTTGATCTCAAATTGTAGATGAGAATTTCGTCTTCAATTTTGAACCAAATTCATGATTCTTGAACCAATATTGACCGAGCTGGAGTCATTTTCTCATCTTGCCAGAGGGTCTTCTCTGCTTGGACAGACTGTACTCGTGGAAATACTGCGAAGAGCTCTTATCAGACTCCCAAACCGAGGAAGCTATCTATAATTTTCTATATTTTGTAAGGTTGCGAACACAGAAATTCTCTCAACAAATTGATGGTTCTTACATGGGTTGTGGATCTGATTCAAAGAAAACATATCATCGGGAGGACTCAATAAGAGCGCTCTTATAGCAAAGAAGATCCTGTGGCAAAATGAGAAAATGACTCCAGCTCGGTCAATATTGGTTCAAAAATTATAAATTTGGTTCAAAATTGAAGACGAAATTCTAATCTACAATTTGAGACAAAATTTATAACTTTTGAAATGATATTGACCGAGCTGGAGTCATTTTCTCAACGTGCCAGAGGGTCTTCTTTGCTTGGACAGACTATATCAGATAGGATGTAGCCTATACTCACTCAATCGCAATGAGGTAGGCTATTCAGTATTCGTGTCTGCTTTGTCAAAATTGGCTTGTTACACGATAGGCATTTGGAGAACTTCTTCATCTTCATCATCTTCTTCTTCTTCTTCTTCTTCTTCGCCCTCTTCTTCTTCCTCCTCTCCTTCTTCTTCTTCTTCTTCTTCTTATTCTTCTTCTTCTTCGCCCTCTTCTTCTTCGCCCTCTTCTTCTTCTTCGCCCTCTTCTTCTTCTTCGCCCTCTTCTTCTTCTTTGCCCTCTTCTTCTTCTTCTTAAACTTCTTCACCCTCTTCTTCCTCCTCTTCTTCTTCTTCTTCTTCATCTATTTGCATTCATCATCCTTTATCTTCCTATTCTTCTAATTCTCTTTCAAGCGTTCCCATACTCCTTACACTCTCCAATGATCCAATTGAACATTTCTTTCAAATTTTAAAGATTTTTTAATTTGAATACTTTCATCAATACTCCTACTTCATCTATCATCAATACTACTTTTAAGGCTCTCTTCTTAGGCAAATTAGATGGAAGTATAAAACATTCCAATTGACAATCTACTGGATCAACCCTCATTTCATTTTTATTATAAGTATAAGAAATAAATTTATCTTAGTAGAAATAAAACCCACCTCATCAGCTCTCATGCGCTAATTGTAGCCATTGTCTGTCCAAGCTTATTAGACCCTCTGATAAGATGAGAAAATGACACCAGCTAGGTCAATATTGATCAAAGAATTATTGATCGTGTCTCAATCGTAGGAAACATTCTGATCTACAATTTGAGACCAAATCAATACAGTTTTTTGAACCAATATTGACCGAGCTGGAGTCATTTTTTCATCTTGCTAGGGTTTCTTCTTTGCTTGGCCAGACTATAACTGCGTACATCAATATTGAACACAATAGTTAAAAGTTTGTTAGTTAGTTGAAAGTTGAATAGTTTTAGTCTGTTCAAGCAAATAAGACTTTCTGGACAGACAGAATTGACTCCAGGTCGGTCAATAATATTTCAAAAGTTATAAATTTTGTCCCAAATTGAAGGTCAGAATGTTTTATACAATTTATGTTCCAATTGTTAATTTTTGACTGAGCTGTAGTCATTTTGCCATCTTGCCAGAATGCCTTCTTTGCTTGTACAGCGCCTTTTAGTAATCCTAATGCAATTTGCCAAATGCCTAGAGCTATTATATCTCTAATATTTCTATAGCTCCCATAGCTCTATAGCTCTAATTACGCTTCAATACGCGCTGATGTCGAAATGATTACCGCCGTGAAATAATTTTCAAGAAGCGTCGTCTGATTGTTACGACGTGACTTGGCTGATTGTTAAGTCAGCGTACTGCTTTTAGCCGCAAGCAGTGGCGCACTCGACGGCGATTACTGAAACTACACAGCAAATGACACATAGCTATTTCCAGAGCTATTAGTATATTGCAACTTTGCTAATGAGGTTTTTATCTTTTGTACGTTGATAAAAGTGTTGATATGATATGAATAATTACAAAATCACTTTTAGAATTTAGAAGTACGTTTATTTTCAGGCAGGGCCCTCGCGTGGGGGGTGTGGAGTGTGCCCAAATGCGACTTTCTACCTTCAATAATTTTCAAAATAGACGCATTTTAACACAAAAAATTGGTAATTTCCCGGTATATAGGAATAAGCTCGAAATACTTAGGTTGATGAAATTCTTCAATTTTGCCCGAATTGAACATATAGTATATTCAATAGAACCGCCTTCTAAAGCTGAAAACAATGAGCTATAGTTTGTTGAAATCCGTTCACTTTCACGAAAGTTAGATATGTCCTTAGATTATTATCCTTGAAGGGTCCGTTCTACTGCAAATAGTCCAGATTTTGAGCAGTAAAATAAATATTCTGATGAGGAATGATCAATATAGACTACCAGACACCACTTTGAATATTGTTATTACTTTTTATGTATATTTTAGTATCAAAATATTGACAAAAACCACCTGTAGCTGAATTTTGAGGAATTCCATTCTTGGAAAAGTGATCCTTAAACTTCCAAAGATAGGTCAAATGTAAATATTGATATGTTTTTTGGACTCTACTTCTCATGCTCGACAACTTTCAGGGTGAGGCGGTAATTTATTGTTATTTTATGAGTTACATCACATTTAAAAGCAGTTAAGACCATTTTTTGGGTATTTTTTTTTTAAATGGGAGTTTTGATCAAATGTTAAAAATTTTCTATATGGCCGATTTTCGTTTTCTTTTTTTCAATCGACGCAGATTTTAGTCCTCTTCAATTTCTATTCAGAGCACTTTTCTCTAGGATCAACCGTTTTCGGGTAATATGCGAAAAACTAAAAAATTGTACCATCTAAACCCCCCTCCCGCCCTATGCTCACCACCCAGGTCCGGGGACTTTTAGTATGTTAACCTCCCAGCTAGTCTAAACAAATCCCCGAGGTCAAAAATTGGGGCATATTTCATGCACTCTATACCCGTGTGGACAGGCTTTATTGACTGGACTATTGTAAATAAATTGGATTAATGAGTAACTTATAAGGGAAGTGCGAAATCATATTTCCATCTCATTTCATACAGCATTAAATTATCAAAGTCTACAGGCCCAAGTTACATGATGGAAGTAAAACTGAGTCTAAATTCTATAGATAAATTCTTATAATAATAACAACTTGTTAGATTCTTACCAGCCTGAATACATAAACAAATATTATATTAGCACAAGATTGTAAATAGTAAATCAGTGTAATTTATTGTGTATGAAACACCATCCATCATTTTGTTGCTGACAGCCATTTTGCAAGACAGAGCTCACGAATCACTGTCAACCAATCAGAAAAGAGCAGGCGAGGCATGAAGGCGTGTACGAGTCAAAACTGAAACATCACCCATCAACTGCTTCCATCTACTGGTTGAATTTGAAAACTTTTCTACCCAATGTTTCCGGCCATTTTGATCGTAGGCGGAGCTTGGAGGCGTGTCCAATGGAAGTCGAAGCAAGTCACCCAATTGCTTCTGCCATCTGCTGGCTGAATTCTGAACTATTTCGAATGTTATTCAAGAAAGTTGGGTAGAGCAGTGAAAATGGCTGAAATTTTCAATTTGCTTGTTATTGAGTTTCCGATTTTTTGTTTAAACGCCTTTATTTCCAGTGAAATAGAATAATTTATGATGATTCCCAGTACTTTTCTGTGAAAAATTTATCAATCCCTCCTTATTTGCTTTCAAGCAAACTAATAGAATGAATTAATCTGGCCTCAGCTATAGTTATAAAGGTTGGCCTTTGATGATATCCGATTAAATTAGTATTGGAACTTCTGTTAAACATGTATACTTCTACAAGAAACAAGTACACAAGAAACTAGATAGTGAATACACAAATTCATATACTTGATTGTTCACACATCGAAACGTTTTTATTGTGAATATACATCTATTGGTAATTCCAATATCGATTGACCTCAAACAGAATCTGGAGAGATTCAGATTCAGATTCAATCACTTTATTCTTGTAGATTGCATAATACAATAATCCAAATCCTATGCTATAAGAATAGAAATAAATGAAGATTACACTAATAACATTGTGTTTCGCTTGATTTGGCCAATTATGAACTTTTAATACTTAAAAATGAGACAGATGTAGGATTCAATAAGCTAACGGTAATATAAATTTGTGTTGTTTCTACATAAAATAGCGGAGTTTAGACATATGAATGTCCATTCCTGGAGACGGAAAGTATTAGAAGTAGAAGAAGGCTTGGAAGGACAAATGAGGAGAATAGGGAGATGAGGGAGCAGTGAATCTGAAAGAAGGGTTTAGAGAATGCAGGTGGAAACTCGAATTTATGACGATTGAGAGAAGGAAATACTTTGAATTTATTGTGAAGTGGGGTGGAACTGTTCAGGGCAAATGTGATTCTGGGAGAAGAAGAAGATGAAGATGAAGACGAAGAAGTAGAAGAAGAAGAAGGAGAAGGAGAAGGAGAAGGAGAAGGAGAAGGAGAAGGAGAAGGAGAAGGAGAAGGAGAAGAAAAAAGAAGAAGAAGACGAACAAGAAGAAGGAAGAGGAGAAGAAGGAGAAGGAGAAGGAGGAGGAGAAGAAGAAGTAGAAGAAGGAGGAAAAGGAGAAGAAGAAAAAGAAGGAGGAGGAGTAGGAGGAGGGGAAGAAGAAGAAGAAGAAGAAGGAGAAGAAGAAGAAAAAGAACAAGAAAATAACAAGAACAAGAACAAGAAGAAAGAAAAAGGATGAAAAGGAGAAGAAGAAGAAGAAGAAGAAGAAGAAGAAGAAGAAGAAGAAGAAGAAGAAGAAGAAGAAGAAGAAGAAGAAGAAGGGAGAGGAGTATGAGGAGGGGAAGAAAAAGAATAAGAAGAAGAAGAAGGAGGAGGAGGAGAAGAAGAAGAAGAAGAAGAAGAAGAAGAAGAAGAAGAAGAAGAAGAAGAAGAAGAAGAAGAAGAAGAAGAAGAAGAAGAAGAAGAAGAAGAAGAAGAAGAAGGAGAAGAAGAAGAAGATGGAGAAGAAGAAGAAGAATAAGAAGAAGAAGAATATATGATGATGATGATGGTGATGATGATGATAAAAAATAAATATTCAATTGAACATTCAAGGATGAAAATGAAGAGCAGAGAAGGAAAAAATATATAAAAATGAGAATGAGGTGCTGAGCAGAAAAACTCGTAGGTATTTTTACCAGCTGTGAAGAAAAGGAAGAAGGCATGCAAAGCAAAAATACCAGGAAGGTAATAATAGTAAGAGTTGTGAGAAGGCAGTTTGAAAAAAGAACGCATTCACTTACTTTTCCTTCTTCTTCTTCTTCTTCTTCTTCTTCTTCTTCTTCTTCTTCTTCTTCTTCTTCCTCCTCCCCGTCATCCTCCATGAATCGTCTTCTTTCAAGAAAGCCTTTTTTGTCAGCGGGGAACCACAGCACCTTTCTCTGGGGTGTTTTCTTTTTCCTTTACCCGGGATTCTCCATCACCAAGGTATACTGTCATAATATCAGGAGAAGGAAAAGAGAAAGCAGCAAAGGAGTGAAAAGGTGAATAATAATCTATATCTATAAAAGAGAAAAGGCACTGACTGACTGACTGTTCAAATATGGCAGGCATGTTCAGTTGGACGTTCAAACGCGCTCTAAGAAAGGATTTTAAAAACTTTTCAAGGATACGGCAAATATTTTAGTTTTTCTAGAGTTTTTCGGCGTTTTCCTCATTTTTTCGAGAACCAATCGGTAGAAAATGTTGATATTTGGTGGGCAGGTTCAGATGTGGTCTAGAAATTTTGTGTTGAAATATTTTTGCAATCCGTTAAAGATTACGCCAGTAATAAGGTCTTCAAAATTGTAGATATGTTTTGGGTTGCATATCTTCCACCTTGATACGACCAATCCTAACTGTATATTGAATGGTTCAGCGAGATTATAGATGAATTAATTTGGAAGATATTGAATCAAGTTTCAAACTATGTCCGATATACTTCCCAAGGTTACGCTTAATATTAGCGTTTTACTATTTCTTTGAATTTTCGGGGTTTTTTTTAGATTTGGCGGAAAATATTGAAATTAGGTGAACAGGTCCAGATTAGGTGTAAAAATGCTGTGCTTAATAAATTTCAAATCCCTACTGAACGGAATTTGCAGGCGAGCGAAGCGAGCCTGTTTGTTCCAGCTGACACTGACAGAGGCTTTGCAGGCGAGCGAAGCGAGCCTGTTCGACTGTCTTACACTGCCTATACTGTCGGGAGTCCAGGGGGTGGAGCCCCCTGGCTAGGCGGAGAAGCCGAGCGAAGCGAGCCTGCCAGCTAGTGAGAAAATATGAGTTAAGAGGTGATTCTTGACGAATTGGTATGGAAGAGAAAGAGATAGTATTGTAGGAAGGAAGGAAGGAGTAACAAATGTGAAAAAAAATATTCCGAAATGAAAAGAAATTTGTCAAGATGGAGGAAAATGTGAAAAGTAAGTGGAAAAGACTGAAAGAGAAAAAATGGCAAGTAGAAATGAATATAGGAAAGAAGATCAAAGATGGAACAGAAGAGGGATGTGAAGAAGAAAAGGATAGTGAGAAGCTGGAGAAGTGGAGAAAGAAGCAAAGAAGTAGGAGGAACAGAAAGAGGAGGGAAACATAAAAATCGTATAATCTGTCCAAGCAAAGAAGACCGTCTGGCAAGATGGGAAAATGACTCAAGCTCGGTCAATATTTGTTAAAAAATTATAAATCTGGTTATGAATTTCAGGAAACATTCTGATCTACAATTTGAGACCAAATTTATAATTCTTGAAAAAATATTGATTGAGCTTGAATCATTCTCCTATCTTGCCAGAGGGTCTTCTTTGCTTGAACAGACTATATTTATAATTGTATCACCAAATTGAGAGTTGAACTGAACTTATTCAGACAAAAGGTTCTAGAGAGAGAGCAGTAGATGGAATGAGGGAGGTTAAACATAAGAGAGGGAGAAAGAAGAAGACGAAGAAGAAGAAGAAGAACGAAGAAGGAGAAGAAGAAGAAGAAGAAGAACGAAGAAGAAGAAGAAGAAGAAGAAGAAGAGGAACAGGTACAGGAAGTGGAAGAGGAAGAGGAAGAGGAGAAGGAAGAGGAAGAGGAAGAGGAAGATGAAGAGGAAGAGGGGGTGGAAGAGGAAGAGGAAGAGGGAGAGGAAGAAGATGAGGGAGAGGAAGAGGAAAAAGAAGAAGAAGAAGAAGAAGAAGAAGAAGAAGAAGAAGAAGTAGAAGAAGAAGAGGAGGAGGAGGAAAAGGAAGAGGAAGAGAAAGAGGATGAGGAAGAAGGAGAGGAAGAGGAAGAAGAAGAAGAAGAAGAAGAAGAAGAAGAAGAAGAAGAAGAAGAAGAGGAAGAGGAAGAGAAAGACGAAGAGGAAGAGGAAGAGGATGAGGGAAAGGAAGAAGATGAGGAAGAGGAAGAGGAAGAGGAAGAAGAAGAGGAAAAGGAAGAAGAAGAAGAAGAAGAAGAAGAAGAAGAAGAAGAAGAAGAAGAAGAAGAAGAAGAAGAAGAAGAGATGGAAAAGGAAGAGGAAGAGGAAGAGAAAGAGGAAGAGGAAGAGGAGGAGGAAGAGGAAGAGGAAGAAGAAAAAGAAAAAGAAGAAGAAGAACTGAGAAGAAGTAGAAGAGACAGGAAAAAGAAGATGTTGGAAAAGAATAAATATTAATTCATTCATTCATTATCCATTCCAACGCAAAAGAAGAAATAAAAAGGAAACGAAAAGATGAAGGAAGTAGGTGGCTGTAGTGAAAGATTCACTTGTTCTCCTTTATCCTTTCTGTCTTCTCTTTATTCATCTTCTATCAACTGAATTCCTGTTGAGAGAAGTCGTGTTGTTGAAGCGCACTCTATCAGGATAATGGTGCAAAACATCTTCTGGTCATAAGCATAAGCATGGCTGCACTGTATAAGTCACCAGATCAAATTTCTCCCTCATCAGAACCCCCCCCCCCCCACCTCTACCAACCACTAACACAACTGACTACAGGGAATGTATTCACTGTATAGTTTGTTTAAGCGAATATGACATTCTGGTACGATGGGAAAATGACTCTAGATCAGTCAGTATTGGTTCAAAAATTGAAAATTCTGTCTCAAATTGTAGATCAGAATGTTTCCTACAATTTAATAACATATTTATAATTTTTCAACAGATATTGTTCGAGCTGTAGTCATTTTCCCAGCTTTCCAGAATTGTTCTACAATTTGAGACCAAATTCATATTTTTTGAACCAGTACAGACCGAGCTGTAGTCGTTTTCCCGTCTTGCCAGAATGTCTTCTTTGCTTGGACCGACTAAAGTCAGAGATAAAATGTAACTTTAGTGTCCATTTAGTGTCAAATTTTGATTGGTCAGCCTGGTCAAATCCGACTTATTTTTGCCCAGAGGGGTTGAAGTTTGTTGTTTCTCGACTTTATATCCGATCTAAACTCTATGAAAAGAATTATTGAAACATTCGATTTTCAATTATTTACTGATTGCTAAATATCAATGGCTGGCTCTGTAGCTAGCGCATGATGCCAGAAATTTCAGTTGCTGCCAAATTCATTCCAATGAACAAAATGCAATAAAAATACAAATAGATTATAAATAAATAATTATAGAATTTCCAAAGTGATAAGAGAACGGTAAAAATATTAGTTACAGTAAAGAAACTGAAGGCTATAAGCCCGGTATTACACGATAATAGTTCTATGATCATAGTTGATCATATGGAAAGAGATGAAAATACGAAATCATATTTTTGTCTCTTTCCATATGATCAACTATGATCATAGAAATATTATCGTGTAATACCTGCCTAACCAGAGACTCTTCGATTTATGAACACATCGTTCACCGAGTTACCGGTTTCGGTTGTTACAAATCTGTGGTTTTGTCAATTTCTAATATTTTCATTCAATTTTAGACTAAAACTTATTTTTGTATTGTTTGTATAAATTTAAGAGGAACAGTTTTGGACTAAAGCCTATTGTACTCTGATGTAAAATGACTAAATAAATGAACATAAATTATGGAAATTACAACTACAAAAGTGTAAATAGAGGATGTATTTCACATAAATCTGAATAATATATCGAGATAATAGTCCAGTGAAGTTTGGCATCAAATCAATACAGAGTGTAATGTCATGTAGTCTGTCTAAGCAAAGAAGACATTCTGGCAAGATGGGTCATTGACTCCAGCTTGTTCAGTATTGGTTCAAAAATTAATAATTTGGTCTCAAATTGTGAATCAGAATGTTTCCTACAATTTCTGACCAAATTTTTCATTTTCGTACCAATATTGACCAAGCTGGAGGCATTTTCCCACTTGGACAGAATGTCTTCTTTGCTTGGAAAGACTGTAATAATTTATATCAGTGACTATGAACTCATTCAACATTCAACGCTATTAATATTCTCATATTTTCATGCAATAAAGTGATGTAAAATTCAACTCTCATGCTATACAACACCTTCAACTTTGCAATTTATATCAAACTTTTGAAGCCTATTAGTATAGTGTAAGGTCACCAGCAGATTTGGTCGAAAACTTCTCACATTTATCCTTCTGTCAAAGTTTGGACAGAAAAGTTGGGAATGTGGAGCAACTTTTTCGCTTTAGAAAGCTCGAATATCGATTCACAACGAGACACGCTCTCTACAATGGAGTAGATAGGGTTTTTAAAGGCCAAATTTTTTGGTGGCTTACCTGACAGGTATATGCCGGGTTTTTCCAAGCACACTCAAAGTTGAGGGACCCTAAAATTTTGATGAACAGCTGACATTTTCTATGATAAGTATAGGAAATGTAGTAAACTTATAGGGTCCCTCAAATTTGAGTGTGCTTGGAAAAACCGGGCAATAGACTGTCGAAGCAAAGAAGACATTCTGGCAAGATGGAAAAATTACTCCAAGTTGCTCAATATGGGTTCAAAATGTGTAAATTTGGTCTCGATTTCTAGAAAACATTCTGTTCTACAATTTGAGACCAAATTTTTTATTCTCAAATCAATATTGACCGAGCTGGAGTCATTTTCCCACCTGACCAGAATGTCTTCTTTGCTAGGACGGACTACAGTTGTCATCTCTTATAATCTTTCCTCTTATCACCTAAGAATGGAAATTTGTATGTCCAAACTTCGCCTTCACATTCAGGTATTTTAATGCACAATAACTAAGATTGCAAGCAAGTAGCATATTGTTTGGATAATTTTTCTGTAATTTTTGCATTCATATGTAACCTCTCTTATTGAATAGATTATAGAATAACCTGTAAAAATTGTAGTGTAAAATACCGGTATCGAAATTAGTGTGTAACTTGTAAAATGAGAGAATAATTAGGTTATTATTATTAGCGTATGGCTTTATTTGGTGGGGAGACCAGAAGGTAATTCCACCTCGCCAACATAACCATGTTTCGCCGATAGGAAACATGGTGAAAGTTCTTGATTATATTCACTGTAATTTTGAACACCATAACACAGATCAAAACACTAATCCAAGACTGGAAAATTTTGAATTTAAGTTAATTTTAGAGCACATCAAAGAATAATTAGATTTAATAACAACTCTTGTAATCTAGAAACTAAGCATAATTAATTATTTTGTTGCTATCTAAATTGATATAAATCTAATCTAATCACCCACGTACAAGCCTACGAGCTCATGTGGTCATCACCCTCAGGAGAAAATTGCCAGAAGGAATGGAGAGGTCAAATTTTTACATGGATATGCTAAAACTGAGTTATTGAATAATTTGTAATAGATAATCTCCGATTAATGTAGCTAACATAAAAATGTTGGGCTGTTCTTCTATTTTTGAATAGCTGATGCCAAAAAGGTAGGCGGTTTCGTCTGTCTCTTGTACATGATGTAACCTACCAACAGCTGATGTAAATATCTATTATCTCTTTTGATTTGAAAAGAAAATCATCAAATTATATAGCTAAATGACTACTTCAATTTTCAACATCAGCTGTTGTAGCGCATAGGGGGCAGACGAAACCGTCTTACTTTTTGGCGTCGCAGCTATAAGGTGATATCAAACAGTGAAGGCCACCCATAACCCATTATGGCATCAACGCAAAGGATGATTCATGTAGCATTCAAAGTGAATTAGAGTTGATTGAGTTTCGCATATCTAAAGCTGTTTACTCTGGATTTAATCTCCAAAATTGTAGAACTCCATAATTCAACAACTACTGGTCTGCCAAATCATTCTTGAATTCTGTTGCCTTCAATAATCCATTACCGTACGTACATTGGCCGGGTCCATCCTGTATGATTAGTTCACAAATAACAATGCAGAGCGCAGCACTGTATGACTGATTTACGGTTGAACGAAATACATTTCCAAACTATAGTTCGCGCAAACTGAGAAGACACTTCGTTACAATGTAAATTCGCTTTGACGGGGTGTCTTCTCAGATTGGGAGGGGTCAGAGGTCTGCCAGCCATCAAAATCCAGTTACAAGGGTCGTAAATCCAGTTAATTGTTTACAACTCGTGTCTGACTTTGTTTGTTCATTTGTGATTTGTGTTGATCGATTCCGACATGATTGCCAAAGCTCAGATGCCAGCCAATGATAGTTCGTTATTGGTGATGATTTTAGGATTCTTGACGAGGATATTTGTTACATTCACTTTCGATTGGTCATCAATGTAACATGCAGTTGAGTGATTTTTCAGTGAATCATTGTTCTAGGGTTGATTTCACAGAAACAGAACAGCTTTTTGAGTAGTTGTGAAAGTGATATTGTGATAGATAGGTAGTTATAGTCTGTTCAAGCAAAGAAGACATTCTGGGAAGATGGGAAAATGACTCCAGCTCGGTCAATATTAGTTCAAAAATTATGAATTTGGTCTCAAATTGTATATCAGAATGTTTTCTTCAATTTGAGACCAAATTTATAATTAATAGAGGAATATTTAGCTGGAGTCATTTTTTCATCTTGACAAAGTGTCTTCTTTGCTTGGACAGTCTATACCGCCTGTATCTCTTCTTATCTCGTGGTTAAGTGGTAGAGTGGACATGACTGTCCAAACTTCGTCACGTCATTAAAATAAAGAAGTCATTCTATTCGTTTTTTTATTTTATTTGAAGGATTGATTGTATTATGTTATGTTACATTCACTCCAGTAACTCGGCGTTATCTATACCAAGTTCAAACTATTAACCTGACAGTTAAGATCATTAATTATTGCTATTCTTTAATTAGCATTAACCTGTTTATTAATATTAAAATTAATATTGAAGCATATCGAATGTAAAAGAATCATTGAATGACTGAATATTCTCATATAACATTGGAATTGGGCAGCCGTAACTTCTATTTCACAGCTTGTTGTATTTTCTATCGTATTCGTGTTTCTCTGATTCAGAAATTATATCTATTCAAGTACAGTAGCCTAATTTCATCCACCAAAATTGATTACCACAAAATGTTTCCCACTATTTTTCTCCTATCATACTCTTCCCAAAAAATGATAATACGCTTCTCAAGACCAATAGAATGGCTTCCATTGCAAACAAAATGGCACAGCCTACTAAGACCACGATGAAGCTCTGTGATTGGACGAGACTTCCACTCCCACTTTTGACACAGGGCAGGGGGAGCTGACCAATGGGAGCCAAGCATTGTACTAGCTTATTATAGCTGACGTCACTAAGCTGGGCGGTTGGCGAATGACTGCCATCAATTATTTGATTTAATTTGATTTGATTTATTATTATTATTATTATTATTATTAGGACATTCGGTGAGCTGTCTGCGAGAGTACATCGGAGCGAGAGCGACCTCAGCTGTACAAATTCGCTTTTGAAGACAGCTTCAAACTGTCCTGACAGAGCTGAGAATTGATAACAGTCATTCGCCAACTACCGCTTAGTTTCATGGTGTCAGCTTTAGGCCTACTTGTTTACTCTTTCCTCAATAGATAGCGTATGTAATAATGTACTATTTTATGCAGCTGAATAAGCTTCTGGGAATTTGAAGAATTACCATATTTAGCATTTACTTTCAATGGCTTCAATTAATGGTGAAATACCGAGTCGAATACTCTCAAAAGAAAAATTCCCAAAAAATGTCTGCTATATTGTACCGTATAAAATTGAAAAAAAAACTAAAACATGCTCTTCATGCATCTAAAGTCACGATTGCAACAGTGCGAACATCAGCGAACGATCGGTATACCGATTTGCTATAGCAAATAGTTCTATAATAATAATTTGTAAATTTCGCATTTTTTATCACTCGTTCGTTCCTATTCGCTCTGCTGTTACCGGGGCTTGATTCAAGCAATCTTCTACAAAATAATCTCTTTCGACTCTGGCTGGGTTTCAAACAGCGATTTTATAAAAAAGAGCATTCTCCCAAGTAGCATAGGTCTCAGAATGACCTATAAGGTGTTTTCACACTAATGTGAATTCACTTTTCCAAGTATATTCTGATCGAGCAAAGAAGGCATCTTGGCAAGATGGGGAAACGACTCCAGCTCGGTTCAATATTGACTTGAAAATTATAAATTTGGTATTGAATTGAAGAGTAGAATGTTTTCTACAATTTGAGACCAATAATTAATTTTTGAACAAATATCGACCGCACTGGAGTCATTTCCCAATCCTGCCGGAATGTCTTCTTTGATCGACCAGACTATAGCATAGGTTTAAAAATGACCCAAAAGGTGTTTCCTCACTCATGTGAATTCTCTTTTCCTGTGTCTGAAAATGACCTAAAGAGAGGTATTTTCACACTCATGTGCATGTGAGCCTGCAAGACGATCCAATCAAAGCTCTAGCGTGACTACATGCAAAAACTGAAAAGCTCTTTTCAACTTTGATAAAAAGCTTTCAAGTTCTCGGCCAAACAACATTCCTTATTAGAGCTAATGAGATCCTTTCATGCGTCGCTTTGCCTCTTTTCAGCATCGACACTTGCACTAGCTACTTGCTGGCTTCCCTTTGTGAAAATGAATTTTGCTGAATTTGCAGAGAAAAAACTTCACCACTGCTAGTCTGTCCAAGCAAAGAAGACATTCTTGAAATATGGAAGAATAGCTCCAGCTCGGTCAATATTGGATAGAAAAATCACGAATTTGGTCTTGATTTGTAGAGCAGAATATCTCCTACAATTTGAGAACAAATATGTATTTTTTAATCAATATTGACCGAGCTGGAGTCAATTTCTATCCTGCCTGAATATCTTCTCTGCTTGGTTAGAGTATATCCTACTAGAGCTTCAGTTCAGGGAAAATTAATACTCTGTATGACTGTATAAGTATATAATATGTAGGGAATACAGTACATAGTATAATATACAGGGTGTTTCAGGAGGAATGTGCAATACTTCTCAGGCTGATTCCTTACACCAAGTAGAGAAAAACGTTCCATGGTACCAACCCCAGAAACGCTTTGTTACCGAGTTAACAATGGCAGAAAATTGAAAAATATATTAATTTTTCTAAGAGGCTTTAGTGAGGTTCCAAAATAAGCAATTCTTATGGGTTATTGAGATAATTGGGTAAAATATGAGTAAAGAAAACGCATTTTTCAACAATGTTATAACTGGATAAGGATCGAAAATGTGTATTTTTTAATGAATGGAAGTTGAAGTCGATTTTAAAGAAAAGAAAGGCGGTGATTGTGTAAGTCTTACCCAAATCTCAGAAATTGCGATCAAGAATCTCAAAATCTTACTAAACACAAATTTTTCACTTGTGTAATGTTATGTCAATTTCTGAGATTTGGGTAAGATTTACAATCCTGCCATTCAACTTTTTCTTTAAAATCTACTCTCTTCAGTTAATAAAAAAAAACAAATTTTCGATTTCTTATCCAGTTATAACCTTATTGTTGAAAAATGGCGTTTTCTAGCATATTTTCCAATTATCTCAATAACCGTTCAAATACAAACTTGGAACTGGTTTCATTGAATTCCTCAGCTGATTTTACATGGGAATACTTATTTTGGAACCTCACTAAAGCCTCTAAAAAATTAGAAAAATTGATATATTTTAAAAATCTCAATTTTCCGCCATTGTTATCTCGGTAACAAAGCGTTTTGTTGGTCCCATAGAACTCTTTTCTCTACTTGGTGTGAGGAATCAGCCTGAGTATGCACATTCCTCCTGAAACACTCTGTATAGTACTCTCTTTTCATATACACATTACTGAAATAATGTGTTTGCCTGAATATTGAAATGCGACAATAAATCTTCTCGTGCACTAGATAGCAACTTTAGAAAAAGTGAGAAGTAAAACAAGAGAGGAGACCTGCTGTCACAATGTAAAGTGTATCATGAAGGGTTCTTTACACGGCGGATTTCTGATACGCAGTAGTGATACAAAAGTTAAAAATTGATACAGGAAGGAAGCTCGTTGATACGAGACATATGAAATGCTCATGGATCGCCGTCATATTATGAATAAGTTTATTCTATCTCTCAATTATCAAACATTTCGAGAGCATTCAACATATTTCAGGTATTTTTCTAATTAAATTGATGAGAAATGCTAATGAAACATCAAGTTTCAGAGAGTTTCCCCGATTTTTGGTATCGTCAAATTAGCTACCCCCACTTTGCAGCCCCACGTCTATTATCAGGAGCTTCCTTCCTGTACGATTGCGTATCAATTTTCAACGTTTGTATCATGAAGCCACCGTATAAAGAGGCCTTTACAACAAGTTTGAATTGTTTGAGTTCGATTTATCAAACAACAAGACGGCAGGCTCGTTTCGCTCGCCTTCTCCGGCTAGACCCCCGACTGTATCGGTAGTGTAAGTGAGACTAACTGGCTCGCTTCGCTCGCCTGCAAATTCCGTTCAGAAGGGGTTCGAAATTTATTGAACACAGCATTTTTGGACCTAATCTGGACCTGTTTACCAAATTTCAAATTTTTCTGCCAATTGGTTCTCGAAAAATGTGAGAAAAGCTCCGAAAAATAGTTGATTGTTTATATTAAGAGTAACCTTGGGGAGTATATTGGGCATAGTATGAAACTTGATTCAATATATTCTAAATTAGTTCATCTATAATCTCGCTGAACCATTGATTTTACAGAAAGGATTGGTCGTATCAAGGCGGAAGATATGCAACCCGCAATACATTCACAATTTTGTAAAAGTTATTACTGGCGTACTGTTGAACGGATTTCAAAAATATTTTAACACAACATTTCTAGACCTCATATGAACCTTCTCGCCAAATATCAACATTTTCTACCGATTGATTCTCAAAAAAATTGAGAAAACGCCGAAAAACTATAGAAAAACTTAAATATTTGGCGTATCCTTGACAAGTTTTAAAATCCGTTCTTAGCCCGCGTCTAAACGTCCAACTAAACATACCTGTCAAATTTGAACGCATTCGGTTCAGTGGATTTTTAGTTCTGGTGATGAATGAATGAATGAATTAATCAGTCAGTCAGTCAGTGCCATTTCGCTTTTATAGATATAGATGACTGCATAGTGGGATGTAAGACGTATAAGAAGAAACAACAAAAAACTGAAAAGAAGAAGAAGAAGAAGGAGGAAGAAGAAGAAGAAGAAGAAGAAGAAGAAGAAGAAGAAGAAGAAGAAGAAGAAGAAGAAGAAGAAGAAGAAGAAGAAGAAGAAGAAGAAGAAGAAGAAGAAGAAGAAGAAGAAGAAGAAGAAGAAGAAGGAGAAGAAGAAGCTTAAATTTTATAAATTTGTATGAATTTCTTCAAAATCTTCTCATACCACAAGCGAGTGATGATATGCGATAAGAAATTGAACATTATAAGAGTTCCTTACATCATGATAGCACAATATTTATGGTTTTGTAGGTGATGAGAAGCTTTCAACTTGCACATGTCTGCAGGAAGACATTTGGGGAGCGTGACTTGTTAACTGAGTGGAGGAGAAAAGGAGTAAGAGGGTGAGAAACGGGGTGTGAGAGAGAGAAAGAGAGAGAGAGTGAGAAGAAAGAATGGGGATTTGAGGATAGTGGTAAACTGCACATTAGGACGTTATAAATCATCTCAGCTTGAAGTTTAGTTATAGACATGGATGGCACATCTCGTCCTCTTGAAGCGCGTGTACTTATTTCTCATCAAATAATGACGTCATACAATAAATCTTGTTTAATCTTTCTCAAGACATGAACAAAAGCTTGGTGAACATTATGTCTACATCTACTGTCACTGTCAGTTCAAAATATCTGTGGACCGGCAGGCCAATCGTTGAACGATCAGCTGAATTGGCAGTCTATAGTCCATTCACGATGACTTGAGACGAAATAAACAAACCTTTTGCGTGTGTGTGCGTGTAATGGAAGGTCTTCTTCTATGCGAAAAAGTCTGATTCAGTTGAACAGCTGACTCTTGTCTGGAGCTGTGATTTGCTAAAGTCCGACTTGTCTTTTCTCAAGACTGTTGTCTTGAGCTGTGATTGGCTACAGCTGTTGGTCTGTGGCCGAAAGTTTCGCATAGAAGAAGACCTTCCATTACACGCACACACACTAAAAAATTTTGTTTATTCGGTCTCAAGTGTTCGTGAATGGAGTAGAGTCTAGACTGACAGAGGATGTGGACTCTGTGTAGATTGTATACAAAACACGATACAGGTAAATGATACAGTTGAAACAATTGAAGATACGGTTGAAAGGTTCTGTTTCATTATTGGAATGAGGACAAGAGTCAAATCGAAAAATTTCAAATAATCTTTCTAGGCCGTGTGGGAGGAAGAAGGAAGAACGACGGACGAAGGAGGAGATCAGCAAGCGACAAAAGACGAATAAGAAGAAGCAACAAAAAACGAAGAAAAGAAGAAGAAGAAGAAGAAGGAGAAGAAGAAGAAGAAGGAGGAGGAGAAGGAGAAGAAGAAGAAGAAGAAAAAAGAAGAAGAAGAAGAAGAAGAAGAAGAAGAAGAAAGAAGAAAAAGAAAGAAGGAGAAGAAGAAGAAGAAGGAGGAGGAGAAGAAGAAGAAGAAAAGGAGAAGAAGGAGGAGGAGGAGGAGAAGAAGAAAAAGAAGGAGGAGGAGGAGGAAAAGAAAAAAGGAGGAGAAGGAAGAAGAAGAAGAAGAAGAAGAAGAAGGAGAAGAAGAAGAAGAAGAAGAAGACGAAGAAAAGAAGGAGGAGTAGAAGAAGAAGAAGAAGGAGAAGACGAAGAGGAAGAAGAAGAAGGAGGAGGGGGAGGAGGGAGTAGAAGAAGAAAGAAGAAGAAGAAGAAGAAGAAGAAAAAGAGGAAGAAGAAAAAAAGAAGGAAGGGGTAGAAGTGTCAGCTTATCAACCAACTGTTGAAAAGTGACAACAAAACATTGATGTAAGACTCCAGCTAAGTTGGCGAATGGAAATTCACTCTTGTTGATGCTCAGCTCTTTCAGGATAGTCTGAGAACGGTCTCCGAGAGCGTAACAGTTTAGCTGAGATCGCTTTCGACACGATATGCTCTCGCAGACCGCGCTCACCGACTGTCCTGACAGAGCTGAGCATTATTAACAGTCATTCGTCATCCGCCAGCCTGGCTGAAGTATGCTATAACAAACTGTTGAGCTCAGCAACCGACAGACTGTTCAGTCGAGAAAACTTTCTGAAACTTTTCTGAAAGAAAAAAGCCAAACTTGAACCCTATACTCTTCAGACGTTAAGAAGCCGAAAATGTTGTCTGTTCATTTTGTGGATCTTTTTTGTTCATTTTGTAGATCTTCGCTTGGTTCGGCACTTGTGCTTCTCACTTGGAAAAGTCTTCATCACTTTGGTATAGTCAGGTCCCACTCAGTTGACATTCCTTCAAAATGGCAACTGTTCAATGCTGCCAACAGTTGAAATGAAAACAGTCCCACTCTCACCATCTGTCCATCATCACATATCACCATTGGTAGTTGGCAGAAGTGATTTTACACTAAAATTTTCAGATCTGTGCATGCGTGGTTACTCTCTCGTTCAAGTTGCCATTTTGAAGGAATGTCTTCTTTGCTTGATAGAATTAAGAGTGGATAGGCTGGATAGTCTGGATAGCGTCCAGCCACCATCTTGTAATTCTTCAAAATGGACGATAATTCATCAGGTGAATTATGAAAATATAAATAGATTTTTATTTATAATCAGCTATACTTTGGAAACGTTGCATCAAGTCTCACTGGACTATTTTCGTGTATTCTACTTCAGTTACAAACATCCTATTCTATAAGTGCATTATAGTTAACATGAATATCTAGAGACCTACTCTATATTGAGATTGGTCGAAATAATTATGTAGAATTATCATT
This sequence comes from Sogatella furcifera, assembly GCA_017141385.1. Lineage (NCBI taxonomy): Eukaryota > Metazoa > Arthropoda > Insecta > Hemiptera > Delphacidae > Sogatella > Sogatella furcifera. The sequence goes on along the minus strand of CM029546.1, from coordinate 2,500,594 downwards.
TTATTGAAAAAACAGCTATGAATTATGTGCCTCAATCAAGAGTTTTGAAGAAGTTTTGTGCAATTGTCTGTTTTCTCGTTTCTAATCATTGTATCCTATGATTACATTCAATTGCACTCGAATAAGTAAAGAGATATGACGTTTGTTTACCGCATCATGTTTTTAGTAGCCAAATTCAAATGGATACAGCTGTTGAGTTCGTCCGTAAGGCTGAGGCCGCACTGGCGGTTGGTAGAGCGTGGTGGGTGGAGGGTAGTTGGTGAATCTATAGAACATACACACCAACCACAGTAATACATCGAATGAATGGTATGACGTCATACTGTTTTTTGAGGTTATGTTGTCCATATTTAAGAATTTCAAGATGGTGGCTGAACACATACCATTCATACGATGTATTACTGTGGATGGTGTGTATGTTCTATAGATTTACCAACTACCCTCCACCCTCCACGCTCTACCCATCGGCAGTGCGGCCTCAGCCTAATGGAAGTCGTTGTCATCAAAGTTCAAACTGTTTCGAAGTTACGTTTTAAAGAACAATATTATTCAACGTAATTTATTCGATTTAATTTGTTCTTATATATTAGCCTCTAATATGACAAAAAAATTGTACAAAACTTCTGTGGGAAGGTGTTTAAAAACCACTGCCGGCTAGTGCCCACGAAACAGGTGAAGTGCTGTACAGTAAAAGATACGAGCACTTCACCAGTTTTGTAGGTACGAGCCGCCCGTGTTGAAAAAACTCATTATCTTATTCCACCCTCGTCTGTTCGACTCGGATGGAAACATTCATTCGACAGTAAACACGACTTTTCACACTCATTTTGTAATAATACTAGTTCAATCAGGTTAAAATGATTTTACCGTTGAAAGCTTGATAACTATTCAGAATTCATCAATCATCAAAGTGAAAAATACGAGTTCAGAGCTCGCAATCAACTGTTATTGTATGATTTATTTACATTTTTCATTGAGTGGTTTCAATTAATACGTATATCAAAGTGAGTGATGCACTGGCGGCTCGTGCCCACGAAAAAGGTGAAGTGCTGTACAGTAAAAGATATGAGCACTTCACCTGTTTCGCCAGTGGAGGGATGAAAAAGTTAGTTATCCACCAGAATAATCTGTCCAAGCAAAGAAGACATTCTGGCAAGATGGGAAAATGACTCCAGCTCGGTCAATATTCGTTCAAAAATTATGAACTTTATCTGAAATTGTAGATTAGGAATTTCTTACAATTTCAAACCAAACCTATGATTTTTCAACTAATATTGACTGAGCTGGAGTCATTTACCCATTTTGTCAGGATGTCTTCTTTGTTTGGACAGACGATAATGGATGAGAATTCATGTCGTGTCATTCAGTCCAGTGATTTGTCACAAGAGTTAATTATTACACAGCTTCAAATGAGCGAGAGAGAGAAAAGAGAAGATGAGTACGAGAGAATATGAGGAGGAAGACGGAGATGGAATTTAAAGTGATAGAGAGAGTGAGAAAGTGTGAGAGAACTTTTCTGAGTAGTTTTTTCGAGAAGGGTAGCTAATCAATCTTTGTGACATTGGTACTCACTGATCGAAGAAATTACTGAATTAGCAGGAAAAACGATAAATTTGTCATTTTTCCTGCTACAAACAACATTCTCCAATAATGGAATATTGTGAGCACACTTGTTCGATTCTCATCACTCTAGAATTATTTCAATTTTGTTCGGTTTATCTATCCATTTTACAGAGACTAGTAAATTTACTGGTTGAAAACACAGGCTAATTTCCAAAACGTCTTTATACCAAATTTTGATGAATGGGTTCAAAACTATGTTATAGATAGAATTCTTTATTATATTATTATTTTATATCAATATTTTATCATTATTCGTTACAGGGGAGACGAAAACAATGAGATCGAACTCTCAATCTTGACACGGTAACAAAATAATTTTTTCCCCTAAAGAAATGCTGAACAAAGGATCGCATTTTCCCTTATTGTTCAATGAACTGATAAGATCAATGATCTGAGAATTTGTTTGCTGGAAATTAGACGGCAGAAGTTGTAGAGCTTCCTGGAGGAATAAAGTTCTGCTTCAAGTGTCAGAATTCAATAAAGAAAACGCTTTCTTACATTGTGTAGTCGTTGAACTCAACATGGTATCATTTCACTGGCGGCTCGTGCCCGCGGAACAGGTGAAGTGTTGTACAGTAAAATATACGAGCACTTCACCTGTTTCGTAGGTACGAGCCGCCAGTGTAAATCATTTCCTTGATCGTGCTTTGCATAGGAGAGTTTCAACTTCTGAAATAAATTTTTCTCAGAAGTTGACTCGTGTATTTTGTTCGAGTTCAATATCCTCTTGGAGTGATGCGGAGCATAGTAGCCTTTAAATTTCAGAAAAAAGAATAAATAAATTGAAGTATAATTGACTTTCAATAAGATACAAAAGATGATACATGTATCAAATGAGATATTGAAAGATCTTATAACATTATTGTATTTGAATTTAAAACAAATTTCTACAAAATATTAATAGTTGACCAACACAATAAATATTATGTGTATGATAGTATAATTTATATGAGTATAACTGATATTATACACAATATCATTAATAAAATTTATTGTATGTATGATTGATCTAACTGCACGATCCGCATTAAGAAAAAATTGAAGGCAATGTAGAATTATTAAAAAGTATGTAATTTTCATTTGACACGTCTCCACCGTGTAGGCTATCATCTTATATACATAATATTTCTAGGGGAAGGCATTAATAATATGTCACTTTAATAATTATTATAATTCAGAGGGACTAGTTAAGTCTCTAGAAAATGGGATAATTTTTTTGTCAACGGCTTAACAGCCCATGAAGGGCCTACTATCCCAAATTGGGATAATAGCTGCATATTGAAACACCGTAATTTTGATGACAGTATGGCCACAAAGTTTGAAAATATTTTGTTCCATTGAACCTGAATAAGAAATTTTACTAATAAAAGTCCCTCTTAGTATCCCTTGGAAATATTCTGTCCAAGCATAGAAGACACTCTGGAAAGATGGGAAAATGACTGCAACTCGGTCAATATTTATTCAAACATTAATAATTTGGTATAAATTTTAGAATGAATTCTGTTCTACAATTTGAAACAAAATTTATTATTTTCGAACCAATATTTACAGAGCTGGAGTTATTTTCCCATCTTGTCAGAGTGTCTTCTCTGCTTGGACAGACCATACCATTTATGCTTATACCTCTCTTAAATTCAACACACGGGCTACAAAATAGGTTACTTTGTTACCACATGTTATCTCTATCTACAATGAAAAGAAGATATTATGTGCGGAATATAGCTTATTGTGCTGGCGAAAACTTCGTAAGTTTCATTCATATATTATGCCGGCCACGAATAGCTTTAGAAATGAATATTTATTTCGAAAATTTCAAACTTCCCGCGTTTATAATGAGGCGGCAGTCCAACCTACAGCAGGGCTTTACAGTTTACTGGCTATTATTTTATTTACTGTGTTCAAAATTGGACAATGAAACAGATTTCATTCTCATAAGGAAGGTGGAATATTATTTAACCATTCAAGTGAAGCATTCAACACACTGACATATTTCTATTATCAAACATCTGTGATGATGAAATATTACCGTGCAATGAACCAAATATTATAATAATGATATGTCATATGTTCTCCTATAGAGAACATATTATAATATCTTTGATAATAGATGTATGAGATAGAACTATTATCGTGTAATAGCGGACTTATCCAGTGTAGCCTTCTATAATAATAGTCTAATTATTATTATAGTACCGTACCTCATTGTAGAATTAAATTTATTGATTGCTTGAGCGATCCATTTATGAAACAATGCAAGAATAATATCATATCAATGCTATTGACAAATTCTTCTACATTAACGTTTGTTGATGGCATATCGTGTGAAAAAATGAAATTGATCTACACACAAAAATAGTGCGTAATTATTGTAACTACGTAGGTACGGTACCTATATAAGAGAACAGTATTCTTGATACTATATTCTAAATAAACTAGGCCTATTATACGGGTGTAGGCTAGTTTCAAGACATCGAGAATATCAACTTGACAAAATCAAAATGGCGCATGCAAAGATGCAATAACTATCTTCTAATAACTAAATTATTGGAGTCGCCCTGTACCGAGTTAAACAATTCAACAAGACATGATCAATATTGATTTTTAGTGAAAAATAATTCTATATCTGCATAATTACAAAAATTTGGAATTAAAACTGAAAATAGTAGCCTATCTAATCAACTTTAATATATCTCAGGTTCATTTCTCACGCAAGGTTTTCCTCTTAGAAGAAAATAATAGGGGTAAATGATGGAAAAGGGCAACTTGAACAATTATTGAAAGTTGATCAAAATAAATAAAAACCAATGACCCGCATAAATTTTGATTCCAGATTTGAACTGAAATGGAACAACTAAAAAATAATAATGTTGTTGAGGGAAAATAGCAATGAGTTTTGTTCACTAGTAGGTAGCCTATTTATAGAAGCCTTTCAAAAGTTATAATCACTTTTCATAGTAGTAAATGTTTTTAATGAATTGATTCGATCCATACTTTACGGAAGATTATGTATGTAGGTAGGCTACATTAAGTTGGAGAATCCAATATGAAAATTTAAAAAAAAACCTTGATTGAACTGTTGAAATCGGTTCAGAGCTAATTTAGGCTCAGCCCTACCTTTAGAAGTTCTGCAAAGTCCGTCGAGCTGTCTCCAATGCGCTTACAGCCCCACCCCACCCCTTCTTTATTTATTATTATTCATCATACACAACAAAACAAGTAGGTACCTTAGTACCTACAATACAATAGTAATCACAGAGAAAAATCAATGTCCTACTTAGTAGGCTATTACAAGTCTCTTACAAACTAAATTGCTTAAAAAATAGGTAGGTAGTTCATTATTGTGAGTGAGTCCAGATTCGATTCCACTCAATATCATAGTACACTTTCACTCTTGTTTCATTTTTTATTTGAACACAATCATTCTCCTTTTGTCAGTGTGCACTTTCTCTCCAACTTCTGGAAAAAGGAAGAGATTGACAATAATTATAAAAAACTGTAAAACACTGTAATCAGCCTATATCAAAAATTATTATTATTTATTCTATTTTTTTTATTATTATGGTATATTATATTTGTAATAGAACGGACTTGAACAAAATAGGCGGTTGGAGAGCATCTGAAAGCAAAACTACCACAATGTCAGCTGCCCTATATATTAAAACATAGTATTTGAATGCTGACGCCTGTGTGCGGCATAGTTTCAAAAAGCAACCCTCGAATGGTGATGATAATGTTGATGTTGAAAGATGACAACTACTTTCTAGATTCTAGACTTTGTAGCTGTGCCACTAGATAGCAGCACTACCACAATGTCAGCTGCCCCATATATTATATCATAGTATTTGAATGCTGACGTCTGATGTTGAAAGATGAAAACTACTTTTTAGACTTTTAAGGATCAAACCCGGACCCTCCAGTTATTAGACCTGCGGGTTATCACTCACTCCAACAAGCCACCAAAATTTACTTGTTATTGACTGTTGGAAATAATTTTCTCAATAACTATAGTCTGTTCAAGCAAAGAAGACATTCTGGCAAGATGGAAAAATTACTACAGCTCGGTTCAAAAATAATAAATTTGGTATTAAATTGTAGAAAACATTCTGATCTAGAATTTGAGAACAAACTTATAATTTTTGAACCAATATTGACCAAACTGGAGTCATATTCCAATCTTGCCAGAATGTCTTCTTTGCTTGGGCAAACTATCACATTATATAGTCTGTTAGAAGGAAACAAGACCAAGGAGCAGATGTCAGTATTGCAGACTTTGATATCTAGTGGCACGGCTACAAAGGCCGCCCGTTAACACTTGAAAGTATAGGAGCTCAGTTCTAAGTCTGTGCGCACCTTTAGGCCTAGTGCATAGGTATAGACTGTCCAAGCAAAGAAGACAACATTCTGACAAGATGGGAAAATGAGCCCAGCTCGGTCATTATCGGTTCAAAAAATATAAATTTAATTTCAAATTGTGGAAAACATTCTGCTCTACACTTTGAGACCAATTTTTGAACCAATATTAACCGAGCTGGAGTCATTTTCCCATCTTGCTAGAATGTCTTCTTTGTGACAAACTATAGGTACTTTTCATCATTTATGTATATCAGGTTTTATAAAAAACAAATAGTGCTGTAGTGTGTGGAACGGGGCTCAGACGCCATAAACCAAATACTGAATTTATTAAAGAATAAACTGAGCAGTCAAACATTAGGCCTAATGATTGATTATGCATAATCAACGAAACAATCATGTTAGAGGCGATTAAGACCTGTTGCACCAAAATAGCGGGGTGCTGGTAACTGTTTTGGGGAGGAAAAATCACTGAAACCAACTTTTCTTCATAGTCAACTTTTTCAATATCGGCTCATTTTTTTAGTTGATTGTATAATTGTGATTGTATCATTGATTGTATAATTGTGTTGATTGTATCATTGTATCATCATGTATCATTGTTGATTGTATCATTGTATCCCCACACGTACCCAACTTGCTTACCTCCCAGCACACCCTTCAAGTTTTCAAGGGCTTCTTCTTATATTGAATAGCAACCATTGAAGATGAGATATGAATTTAATTTATGAAATAATGAGAAAAAATTTGATTTCTCATCAACAATGAGTGCTGAGATACATTCAATGTAAGAACCCCTAGCTAATGGTAGCAAGACTGGTAGGGGTTGAACACTTGTCTGTAAGATTGATGGAAAATTAGCCTCATATTATTTATTCTCTCGAGAAAAACTAGAATTTTGGTCTAGTTTCTAATATTTAATTGAAAAAGAAGGATATACGGTTTTTGCAGAAAGAAACCATTCCACATAAGTTTCATGAAATGGGAAATTAATGCTTATTTGTAAATTAATATCTAGTCTATGATATTAAGAGCACATATACGTGAACAAAATCGTAATATCGTTTGGAGAATGAAACGGGGGGTATTATACTGCAGTTTCAACTTTGCTACTTGAAATCTTAAAGTACATAGTTGATTGTGGGTTGGTTCCTTTCTGCATAACGCCGTACAATTTATATTAGTGAAAAACCGACCTGATTCAACATCCAACAACGAATGCCACCCCCCGATCACAGATCACCTGAGAACTCACTTTGCTCGCCTAATAATTATAATAATTCAGGGCGCCTAACAGCTGCTGTTACGCGATCCTCATTGTATGAACTGCAAAAGAAAACACATTATGTCATCAATTAATTTGACAACAATAAACAACCTATACAGTAATAATTGGACAATACTTCAGAATAGCTATTTATGTATTAAGAGCGTAAAGCGCGACTTTATCGCTCGCGCAAAACAGTTATCGCGCGACGAGATAGTGGAGTGTGATAATTTTGCAAGAGCGATAAAGAAGCTTAACACGCGAATTACATACAAAATTTTTTCTACAACTGCACATTATAATAACCTATTATAAAAACCAACTAATTTCATTTGTCAAATGGCCTACAGTAAACTATTATTGAATTTTTCTGACGATTATTGTAATAATAAAATGAATCGATCCAGATAAAATCAAAAATTATAATCTTTTTTTCAATATGATTATAATTATGTTTTAATTATACTAAAGAAAAAAACAATTTTATGAACTGCAAAAAAATCAGCCAGGCATCAGACTTGAAGTGAAAGTTGCAGACTTGGTTGCAGCAAAAGGTATTGAACGCCGATCTAACCAACTCGGCCATTTGTTCCTTATGGAAGAGGGCGAAATTTTAGCTATTTGAATTTGCATCTTTTTTGTTTCACTGACTGAAGCTTATCACAACACAGCTGATTAGTGAGCATAAAGTAAATCTCCTGCTCATTCACAGTTGCTTAGCAAGCGTAAAGTAATTCAACTGCACATGCGCAGATAGTTAGCGAGCAAAACAGAAGACTCTCCTCAGAAATGGGCTATTTTACAAGGGGAATTCAGTACCGGTATGTAAAATCTTGTTTTACACGTAGTTGTAGAAAAAAAAGTTTCAACTTTTACTATATTGTTATAGCATCTAGTCGCAGATACTGAGAAAGCTGTGCCACAGAGTAATGGTGCCCACTCACATTGACCATTGACATTATCACATTGTCAATGATAATCTTCTGTTATTGACTGCTGGCAAAATAGCAGACTGACACTGAACATAGGCCCAATGAAGTGACCAAAATCATTGACATCGCACAAGCCAAGTGCTTATGTGGGTATCATCCTCAGAGAAAACCCCTATAACTCATTTTTCAAGTGTGAATTTCACAAGTAGGCTACTAACTGGGACGTCCGACTTTCGACGCATGTTTGCCAATCTGCCATTTGCCAATACCAAATGTTCAATCAGGGCCCTGGCTTATAAAGATTTACAGCTTGTTTTTCTATTTACAATGTTTGCAGCCATTTTAGATTACAAGGCTAGGTCTTCGACTTAGTTTGTTTACAATTTGTTTGTAGGTTATGATAATATTTTAATAAATCAATTTATATATCGAAATCATTAAATTAGGAGCAAAGTTTGGTTTTAAAGGAATAGCATTGGATATTCCAATATTCTATTTACCTAGAATTTACTTTATTGGAAACGTTTATGAGACAGAAACGCCCATAAAATCCACGAATTATGAGTAATGTGGATTGTAGAATGTTTATTGAACCTTTCATACACCACGGTTTTTGGACGTCCGATTTTGTTTGTACCGGTGAAATAAATTTCACGAGACTGCGACTTGTAAGCTGCTAGATGTAGCTTGACAAACGTGTTGCACACGGTAATTATGTTAGCGCACAAACTGCAGAGACACATCATCATCTTGTGTTTGCTATAAGTGTTGTTCAACCTAGCCTAGAGAAATTAAATACGGTACAGCAAAAAACGGACGCCATAAAATAATGGCATGTGAAAAGGGAAAAGAAAGCACACATTGTAATATTGACAAGGCAGATTACTTACTGTATTAGGGGTAACTTGCTGGTAGGTCTACCTACTTATTAGTGTTGAAGGTTGTCTGGTCCATGACAAATGTTCAAGTTTTATTGTCAGCTTCCATCATTGCTTTCGCTTAATATCTGTCCGCTCCTGCTCTACAAGCTAGCAATGAAACAATCTGGAAATTAAAATTACATTTTCAGTAAGATAATGATTTATTGAACTTGTTTTCTAGGTTACAGCAATATTGGGTAGCGTGGGCTAGGTCTACCGCAGTTAATTCAAATGAATAAATAGGTATTATTTAAGATCTAGACGAAGAGTTTGAAGATTGCAGTATTTTCTGCATCATTCAAACGAATATTTCGCAAAACAAAGTAAAGGAGGACTGAATAAGGAAATAGGTTATGTTATGGTTATGATTTTTAAACTTTTCCCAAAATTGACAGCTGACTGAGCTGACATTCAAGCCTGGCGTATGCTGGGACGCTTGCCTGCGTCTGCACACGTGCGTCCCAACACTTCTAGGCATAAAACATTATCAGCTGCTACAAGAGAAGGAAAATATTCTTCTGAGTTATTGCTGCTTTGTCTTTGCACAAATATTCCCAAACCCAACATGACGTCAATTGTTCAAAGAGACTTGGCATTCAACTATTGTACATGGGGCAAGTAGTGACAGCCAGATGAACAGCTGTAATTCATCACAGCTGTTGTGATGAACTAAAGGACAATACAATTGTTGTGACTGGCTACAGCTGTTTGTCTGGCCATCACCACTTACTCCGTGTACAGGTAGGCCTTGCGTCAGCTAAGACTACTCATGAAAACATAACCTAGCCTCATTTTTATTGAAATCGTCTGCTTTCATATTGGCCTATCGTGTGACACCTCAAGTTCCGTACTTCTATAAACGACACGACTCCATGACTGGCCGCAAGATCATCCAATCGCTTGAGACCACGGACAAGACAAGAGCTTGATTGGTTCTTAGCCTGGCGTGTTGGGACGCACAAAAAGCCAATCACAGCTCTTGTCTTGTCCTCATAACAAGAGCTGTGATTGGCTGGAATGCGTGTGTGAACAAGTGCGTCCCACCATATGTCGTGTATAGGAAACCGTAAATGAGATGAGCAGCGATTATCGATACATCAATACTATCAACAAAAAACCATCGATACTTTCAAGCTGTGTACACTGATAGATCATTTTCCTTTCTAGAATAAGGCCAGGCGTATGCTGGGACGTATTCAGGCAAGACCCTTGTCTTGTCCTCAAAAAGCTGTGATTGGCTGGCATGCGAGCGTGTGCACACGTGCGTCCCAGCATATGCCAGGCCTAAGACCGGGCGTATGGGACGCACATGAGCAGCCCACGCAAACCAGCCTATCACAGCTCATATTGATGGCTAATTTGCGTGGAATGTGTTACGTGCGTCCCAGCATACGCCCGGCCTAAATTCTCGACAATGCTTTCGAGATGAGCAGCGATTATCGATGTTATTCAATATCGAAAGACATCAATATTTTCAATTACGATAAACATCGATGCTCATCCGTATTGTATCATTTGGGTCTTAACACTATTAATTAATAATACATCATGTATGTACTTCATGATTATCAAATATATTCTCCGGCCACTCTCGGCCATGTTACACACACACATCAATGCAATGCCAACTCAATCATACAACATATGATACACCTTCCTCCTTTATAAAAATTGAGTACAATATAAGTATTAAGTATGTAAGAACAAATAATTGATAATTCACAATTAATGATAAAATCACACAGTAATTTATAATGTCCAAATATTAATTTTGCTGTAAGGAAAACAAAACTACACACAATTACATAATACAAAATACAGACTACAAGTAAGTTACATAATGATTAACTTACATAAGTGATACAATTAACAAGTTAAACATAGTCTTGTAGATATTTTGGCTTTTTTATTTGTCTACCCACCCTACTCATTGGTCTCAACTTCCTCAGTATGGTCAATCTCCCTGAATTTAAATTCTGAGCAATTGGTCATTTGACCCTTTGCTGCAGATTGCCATTTGAAATTGTACCCATAGCATCATCACTACTGGTTTTGTACACTACTTTGTTTAGTGATTTTCTTAACATGCTCCTATTCCGGCGGTATTTTACCAGCCTCATCCCTAACTATATAACTCCTAGGAGCATCAAGCTTATCAACAACTTCATCACCCATTAATTGACCCCAAAATTCCCTT